>JAHRHZ010000172.1:394835-428436 GCA_024137785.1 Ginglymostoma cirratum
GGTGGTAAGAGGAACTTCAGTGATGAGGGTAGGTTGGAGAAGTTGGGACTGCTTGGAATGGAGAAGGCTAATGGGACAGTCCTGAGTGGTCTGGACAGAGTAGAAAGGGAGAAACTGTCCTGCACATAAAAAGAGTGAGAAATGAGGGGAACAGTCTTGAAGTGTTTTGCAAAAGAAGCAAATGTAAATCAAGGGAAACCATTTTCACACGGAGAAGGGTTCAGGATTGGAATGCACTATCTGAGATTGTGATGGAGGCAGTTTCAACTGAGACATTAGAGAGCAAATAGGATGGTTATTTAAATTGACACAATGTGCTGGGTGATGGAGAAAAGGCAGGAGACTGACAATTGTTCATTTGGAGAGACAGTCCAGATACAATGAGCTGAATGACCTCTTTCTGAACTGTAACAGTTCTGTAATTCTCCAAATTGGGGAGGGTGTGGTTAACTTCAGAATTTTGACCCAGAGACCTTGAGGGAACAGCAATAAATTTCCAAGTCAGGATGGTGAATGACTTGGAGGAGAACATGCAGGGGTGGTGTTCCCATGTATCTGCGCCTTTGTCCTCTAGATGGAAGGCGTCATGGATTTGGAAGGTGCTGTCTCAGGAGCCTTGATGAATTTCTGCAGTGCATCTTGTATACGGCACATTCTCTGCTACTGAGCATCGGTGAAGGGAATGGATGTTTGTGGATGAGCTGCTTTCTCCCGGATGGTCTTGAGCTGCTTGAGTATTTTTGGACTCCTGGCAAATGGGGACCATTCTCTCAGACTCCTGCCTTTAGCTCAGTGTTTAATTTGTTGATAATTTTGCATTTGAAGGATATTCCTTGCAATATGTCTGTCAGAACCTCTAAGTTGTTCCAGTGATGGGAATTCAGCAGTCCACAGATTCAACCAGTTCAATATCTCCCAAAGTAATGTCACTGGTCTGAAATTATCTGATCAAACTGTCACTGTTCCTTATGGATTTGAGGTGGAACTCTCCTACTACTGTGTAGCAACAAACAGCCTGGGCAGCTCACAGTCTGTCCCCGTCCAAATTCCCACAGAATGTGAGCAACTCTTAATCCTGGTTTTAAAACAACTTTTAAAACTTTTTCTCGAAACTGCAGGATGATCCGAATACCTTGCAATTCAATATTCTGTCATCCAGACAACTGTCTTTACACTCTCATTTTGAATGACACATGCATTATTCCAAAAATCACAGAACATTAGTATGTAGCTGCAGCAACTGTGCACACAGAAACAGCAGGCAGTGAGGAAGGTAAAAAGTACACTCTGCTTCATAGCAAGAAGTTTCACGTACAGGAGCAGGGATGTTTTGCTGCAATTGTACAGGGAACACCTGGAGCACTATGTTCAGTTTTGTCCTCCTTTTCTGAGGAAGGATGTTCTGGCGATTGAGAGAGTGCAGCAAATGTTTGCCAAACTGAATCCTGGGATGGCAGGACTGACGTATGAAGAGAGATTGGATTAGAACAAAGAACAAAGAAAATTACAGGAACAGGTCCTTTGGCCCTCCAAGCCTGCGTTGATCCAGATCCTCCATCTAAACCTGTCGCCTATTTTCCGAGGATCTGTATCCAGATGCTCCCTGCCCATTCATGTATCTGTCTAGATACATCTGAAATGACACTATCGTGGCCGCCTCTACCACCTCTGCTGGCAACGCGTTCCAGGCACCTACCACCCTCTGAGTAAAGAACTTTCCATGCATATCTCTCTTAAACTTTTCCCCTGTCACCTTGAAATAGTGACCCGCTAGTAATTGAGTCCCCCACTCTGGGGAAAAAGCTTCTTGCTATCCACCCTGTCTATACCTCTCATGATTTTGTAGACCTCAATCAGATCCCCCACCCAACCTCCGTCTTTCTGATGTAAATAATCCTAATCTACTCAAACTCTCTTCATAGCTAGCACCCTCCATACCAGGCAACATCCTGGTGAACCTCCTCTGCACTCTCTCCAAAGCATCCACATCCTTTCAGTAATGTGGCGAGCAGAACTGTCTGCAGTGTTCCAAATGTGGTCGAACCAAAGTCCTATACAACTGTAACATGACCTGCCAACTCTTGTACTCAATACCCCATCCGATGAATGAAAGCATGCCGTATGTCTTCTTGACCACTCTATCCACCTGCGTTGCCACCTTCAGGGTACAATGGACCTGAACACCCAGATCTTTCTGCATCAGTTTTCCCCAGGGCTTTTCCATTTACCATATAGTTCGCTCTTGAATTGGATCTTCCAGGATGCATCACCTCGCATTTGCCTGGATTGAACTCCATCTGCTATTTCTCCGCCCAACTCTCCAATCTATCTATATTCTGCTGCATTCTCTGACAGTCCCCTTCACTATCTGCTACTCCACCAATCTTAGTGTCATCTGCAAACTTGCTAATCAGACTATCTATACCTTCCTCTTAATCATTTATGTATATCACAAAAAACAGTGGTCCCAACACGGATCCCTGTGGAACACCACTGGTCACAGTTCTCCATTTTGAGAAACTCCCTTCCACTACAACTCTCTGTTTCCCAGCCAGTTCTCTATCCATCTAGCTAGTGCACCCTGGACCCCATGCGACTTCACTTTCTCCTCCAACCTACCATGGGGAACCTTATCAAACGTCTTACTGAAGTCCATGTATATGACATCTACAGCCCTTCCCTCATCTATCAACTTTGTCACTTCCTCAAAGAATTCTATCAAGTTGGTAAGACGTGACCTTCCCTTCACAAAACCACGCCGCCTATCACTAATAAGCCCATTTCTTCCAAATATAAATAGATCCTATCCCTCAGTATCTTCTCCAGCAGCTTCCCCACCACTGACGTCAGGCTCACCAGTCTATAATTTCCTGGATTATCCTTGCTACCCTTAAGCAAGGGGACAACATTAACAATTCTCCAGTCCTCCGGGACCTCACCCGTGTTTAAGGATGCTGCAAAGATACCTGTTAAGGCCACAGCTATTTTCTCTCTCGCTTCCCTCAGTAACCTGGGATAGATCCTATCTGGACCTGGGGACTTGTCCACCCTAATGCCTTTTAGAATTCCCAACACTTCCCCCCTCCTTATGCTGACTTGACCTAGAGTAATCAAACATCTATCCCTAACCTCAACATCCATCATGTCCCTCTCCTCAGTAAATACCGATGCAAAGTACTCGTTAAGAATCTCACTCATTTTCTCTGACTCCTCGCATAACTTCCCTCCTTTGTCCTTGAGTGGGCCGACCCTTTCTCTAGTTACCCTCTTGCTCCTTATGTATGAATAAAAGGCTTTGGGATTTTCCTTAACCCTGTTTGCTAAAGATATTTCATGACCCCTTTTAGCTCTCTTAATTCCTCATTTCAGATTGGTCCTACTTTCCCGATATTCTTCCAAAGTTTCATCTGTTTTCAGTCGCCTAGATCTTATGTATGATTCCTTTTCCCTCTTTGCTAGTCTCACAATTTCACCTGTCAGCCATGCTTCCCTAATCTTGCCCTTTCTATTCCTCATTTTCACAGGGACATGTCTGTCCCGCACTCTAATCAACCTCTCTTTAAAAGCATCCCACATATCAAATGTGGATTTACCCTCAAACAGCTGCTCCCAATCCACATTCCCCAGCTCCTGTCGAATTTTGCTATCGTTGGCCTTCCCCCAGTTCAGCACTCTTCCTTTAGGACCACTCTCGTCTTTGTCCATCAGTATTCTAAAACTTACGGAATTGTGATCACTATTCCCAAAGTAAACCCCTACTGAAACTTCAACCACCTGGCTGGCTCATTCACCAACACCAGGTCCAGTATGGCCCCTTCCCAAGTTGGACTATTTACATACTGCTCTAGAAAACCCTCCTGGATGCTCCTTACAAATTCTGCTCCATCTAAACCCCTAACACTAAGTGAATCCCAGCCAATGTTGGGAAAATTAAAATCTCCCATCACCACCACCCTGTTGCTCCTACATCTTTCCATAATCTTTCCATAATAATATATTTGTGCCTCTATCTCACGCTCGCTGTTGGGAGGCCTGTAGTACAGCCCCAACATTGTTACCACACCTTCCTATTTCTGAGCTCTGGATTAGTTAGGACTATATTCACTGGTGTTTAGAGGAATGAAGGGAGATCTCATAGAGACCTACAAAATTTGAACAGGACTAAACAGAGTAAATTCAGGAAGGGTGTCCTCAAATACCAGTTAGTCTAGAGCCAAAGGTCACAGTTTTAGGATACGGGCCATTTGGGACTGAGATAAGGAGAAATCTCTTCACCCAGAGAGTGGTGAGCCTGTGGAAGTCCCTGCAATGGAAAGCAGTTGCAGCCAAAATATTGTATGTTTACAAGGAGTTAGATAGAGTGTCTGGGTCTAAAAGAAACACAGGGTATAGAGAGAGAAAGTGGGAACAGGGCACTGAGCTGGATGATCAGCCACTCTCTTATTGAATGGCGAGTATGCTCAAGGGGCTTGAGGGCCTATTCCTGTTCCTATTTTCTATGTTTTTAACGACAATGAAGGTAAGTGGGATCTTGGTTTTCATTGCAATGGGAACCAGATGGATTTTGGCAATAAGGAGTACCAGGTACATGATCATTGTCCCTGTAAATAGCAGTAAGTGAACTTAAATTGAAGTAGCCATCTTGTTTAATATTAAGAAAAGAGCAATTCTCAAAGCATGATAAGGAGTGCTGATTGAAGGACAGTGGTTTACACGGACTCTGTCCTAGCAGCAGGAACTATTAAACATCTCATTTAACTGATGACCTTGAGAACTGGAAAAATGATTGCGGTTGCTGAGTGCACTCCTGTGGGGATGCTGCAAGGGTTGGCTGTTTCCACATATCTTTGTCATCGAAAATGTTGTTCCCATTTCAGTTGATCAAGTCGACAAGAACACATCAGCAAACAAATGCGCTCTTTGTGAGACCAACACAAATTCATATCCTGTATAATTCTTAGCTCCGTCAGGACTATTTCTTCAATGTTGTCCAACTACAAAGATGTGCACTGAGGACTGGATACTCCGATGGTCACACACTTATTATTCCAATATAGATAGGAGCTGTACGTAGGAACCAGCCTCCAGTGGAAATGCCAGGGAAATTGAAGATTCTGGTCAGTGATTCCCCTCTTCATGTCGCCTTCGAAAATACCTATTTACTTTGGAAAATTTAAAGGTTCTGATGAAATTAAATAAAATAGTTACAGAGGGAAAGGTAGATAATTTAATGGTCTAATTTCTGAGGAACAATTCAACTCACTCTATTCTTACCTACCTCCACATCGCCACCCCACCACTCCCCCTCCTCCACCAATTCCCACCCCTGACCTGACACATACAGACACTCTCATATCCCTCATGCAAAACCTGACACCACACTTCACCCTCCCCAGACCCACTGCTCCCTTCCTCACCTCTGGGTCTGATTTTCATAGGACCTGACACTCACCCAGCCAACCATCCTCGTCTTCCTACCTCACACCAATTACTCCCACCCTCACCAAACTACCACAAACTCCCCATCAAACATGGGGACACATGCTCTCTGATACCCACTGAAAATGGAACTCTACCCACCTGGCAGTCTACCCCTCTGGAACCCTACTCCTTACCCAGTTGGCATCCTATGCAGCGAACATCCAACCCTCTCAGCATTCTAACCATACACTGATCTTATGTACTCACCTTTCAAAGTGGCCGTTAAATGTGACAGGTGATTGCTGGGTAAAGGGACCAGGTTTGCCTGCCCGCAACGTTCTGCACTATGAGACAACTGTCAGAATGACAGCCTGGGCCTCCTTTCGGAAGCAGCCCTGATCAGAATCTCTTGTCAGAAATACTTCCTCCTTCTGTAAAAAAACAAAAGAGTAGAGTGGCATTCTGCATGAGATTCTACTCATCAGAACATCTGGCACTCTGTTCTGGGTTTTACAGTGAGAACTCGCCACTGAATGGTGCCAGGTATCGTTTAGGTTACGTGAGGAAGCAGCTGGGACTGCAATTTAACAGGCCATTCAAAATGTCACTTTTAACTGTGCAGCACTCCCTCAATAGTGACCATCCAACAGTGTGGTACTCCCTCAACACTGATCCTACGACAGTGTGGCACCCCCTCAGTACTGACCTTCTGCCAGGGTGGCACCCCACTAGAGCTGACCCTCTGCTAGGGTGGCACTCCCTCAGCGCTGACCTCCCCCCACCACTGATGGTGTGGCACTGCCTCAAATCTGCAGTGATATTCTGCTCTCCCAAGAGTTTCTCTGGTTCCAATCTTCATTGAGACATCTTCATGTCACAATGAACACAACATACAAAAATGAGCTGCTGCAAATTTCTCACGTTACATCCAGGGAGACCAGAGAAGAAGGAAGTGATGGTGATGGCACCATGGTGTTATTGCTGGACTCTTAATTCAGAGACCCAGGCAAGGTTCTGGGGATTCAGGATCCAATATTGCCATGGCAGAATTTGTATTCAATAAAAATCTGTTATTTAGACTCTAACGATGACCATGAATCCATTGCCAGTTGTCAGGAAAAATCCATCTGGTTCATTCATGTCTTATGAGGAAAGAAACTGCCATCTGCACCTGGTCTGGACTATATATGACTCCAGACCCACAGCAATTTGATTGACTCTTGACTGCCTTATGGACAATTAAGGATGGGCAATAAATACTAGCCTAGCCAGCGATGCTCTCAGCCTGTGAATGAACCATAAGAAGGGTATTAGTGTGTGGCAGAGAATGAACATGGAGCAGTAGAGGGCTTCATAACCAAAACGGTAGAATGTGAGCGCACACAGACTTCCAACATCTAGTACACTCACATAAATATGTGAGTATTGTCCTGCAGATGCACGCATGTGACTTGTGCCCTCTTTCAGTGCTGCATGGGAGCATCAGTACAAGCTTTAATTCTATAATGATGGAAAGGAAATACAAAATGAACAAGATGCTGCATGGAACCGGCAGCCTCCAACAGCAAGAACTGTACTTAGTGATGAAATTAGTTAAGTTGTTGGATCCATTTGTACTTCATAAGCCAGCAAACTGTGAACATTGTAACCTTCAGGGAACAAGGATTTCAATGGTTGCTACATGCAATCCTGCCAAGACTTGAGTTTATTGTAACAATTTCAATAATTCACTCAGATCAATTCAAATTTCATTTGAGTTTCAATCAGTCAGACAGTTAGTGTGATGGGGTCTGGGGAGGACCACTGACAGATAGCGAGGGAGAGAGAGAGAGAGAGAAACATACAGGAACGGTGTGGTTAGCTATGCTGCTGAGAAAGTTGTTAAGTGGCTATGATCCTGTCTGGTTGGAGCTTGAGATTAATTCTCAGGAGCTGGTATAAAGCTGAATGAAGTCAGGAACTGGTAGAGGTCCTGGAAACCAGTAGATGAGGCTAAATGATAGTTAGGACTCAGGCTTTGATGCTGTAAGGTGTTTGGGGTTCAGAAGAGGTCTGTGCTTCACTAATAATTTGAAAAGTGAGCAACTGAAATCCCTTGTAAAATTTTAATGAGATTTCACAATCCACAGGGTCAGTCATGTCTGGGACTGAGAAATCAGTGGGATCTGTCTTCACCTCATTTAGTATTTGATGAGTTCTACGGGGTGATCAATCACAGTTTCCCTATTGTCCATATTTATGTCATGTTAATTTTGGCAATTAGAAATAAGTTCTATTATATAGTGTAGATTGTATTACAGTTTTAACTTTGGAGAGTTAGATTGCTTTTCGTTTGTTAAAACTGTGGAATTTTGTGACTTTATTCTCTTTGTAAATACCTGAGATGTCAAACTTGGTCTCCTTTAAAGAAAATTTCCTGGTCCCTTGCCAGATGTTAACCTGGGAGCATAACATATCCCTCACTATTCTGTTTATCAAATCCAATTCATTGCTGCCAAGGCTTTGGGAATATTGTGAGGATGTGAAAGGCACTTTCTTTTTGCATGGATGGATAGAGAGAGCCCTTATTGATGGGAGATGGATACATAGCCAGTTTCCATTAGAAATGTAATACAGCAACTTGCACTGAGAGAAGGTTATGGCGATCTGTGCATCAGATTCAGAGATAGATATGGGGCCTTGCTATACTCTGTGTTTGCTCACAATATTTTGTTCCTGTGTTTTTAGACTCACCATACAATCTCTCAATTACTTCCTTCGATGTGATCAAAGATTCATCGATCAGTATAATTGAGGGGAATTCTACAGTGATAATCTGCTCTGTTGAGAGCTTCCCAGAATCTAACCTGACATGGCGACACCTTAACGTCATAATGAACAGAACGAGTTCCAACAATGAGCTGTGGTTGGAGATTCCTCACGTTACACACAGGGAGACTGGAGACTATCGCTGTGTGGCAGAGAATGAACATGGCACAGTGGAGAGGTCCATAACCATCAATGTGGAAAGTAAGTGAGAATAGATAACAATGTCCATTTATTTATTGGTTATGGCACGTGGTGTTTCTGGGAAGTTTGGATTTTATTGCCCTACCCAATTGCCATGTGGTGCACTTCAGAAGGGATTTGAATCGATGCACCGTCCTTTAGGATGTTCTGCCTGTGTACGCAGCATCTCACCCACATTAAAATGCATGACTCATTTGACACACGCTAAGGCACTGACCATTCCCAACCAGCCCAACCATCAAAAAATCTCAACACAGCGCCCAAAATTAAATGTGATTCTGCGATTGCACAACATCTGCTGAATAATACTAAGTGTACAATAGATTTCACCCACAGCTAAACAGGGCAGCACGGTGGCACAGTGGTTAGCATTGCTACCTCACAGCACCAGGGACCCAGGTTTGAGTCCACCCTTGGGTGACTGTCCATGTGGAGTTTGCACATTCTCCCTGTGGGTTTCCTCTGGGTGCTCCGGTTTCCTCCCACAGTCCGAAGATGTGCAGGTTAGGGTGAATTGGCCATGCTAAATTGCCCATAGTGTTGAGGGTTGTGTAGATTAGGGGGATGGTTCTGGATGGGATGCTCCAAGGGTCAGTGTGCACTTGTTGGGCCAAAGGGCCTGTTTCCCAACTGTAGGGATTCTATGATTCAAACCCGGTCAGTCAGTGCGCAATGTGGCACATTCAGGTGCACTGGAAGTTACATATATTAAATATATGGCTCTATTCTATGCATATGGAAATAAGGTATACACATACTGTGCCTGAATAAGTGACAGCCATTCTCTGGTTGCTCTCTGAGGGCACTGCCTTGTCCAATCAGAGTCAAGCTACCTAGTTTACAATTTAAACAAATCCCTGGCAGTTAACAGTCAGTCTTTCAGAACAGGTGTATTTGCCAGACCAATGCTGCTGCCAACCAGAGGCCTCTTACAGTATACAAGACAACTAGCGTAAATGTTGTCTTCCATTTACGTTGGTAATGCCAAATGTCCTGATGAGTGCAAGTCAAAATACTTGGACAAAATATGTATCTCTTCAGCAATACTAGTGTTATCTGGATTTTTATCTCCAGCAGCGTTCCCATCAGAAACACTGAACTGACTTGTTGTATTTGCTTGACTTATCATCACTTATTTTTTGAGCAAGCATTTCTCATTTACAAATCTCCAGTCCTCTGAGTTTCCAGCATCCCTGAGTTTGAAGGAAGATTCACAAATTATTGCAGGTTCCCTCTCAATTCTATCACCTCAAGCATTGCATCTGGTCTCAATACACTGTTAACTTTAGAATAAGCTCGGGAACAAACCCTTCGGCCCTCCAAGCCTGCACCAACACATTTGGCCCTTCCATACTAATATGTGTTTTCCCTTACAGGCTCCATATCCTTCTATTCCCCTCCTAATCTTGTATTTGTTCAGGTGCTTCTTCAACGCTGCTATTGTGTCTGCTTCCTCTACCTCCTCTGGCAGCGTGTTTCAGGCACTCACCACCCTTAGTGTGAAAATCTTGTCCCGCACATCTCTTTCAAGCCCCCCCACCACCTCAACTTGAAGCTGTATCCCATAGTAATTGACCCCTCACCCTGGGGAAAACCTGTTTCCATGCCATTCACAATTTTATAAACTTCTATCAGGTCATCCCTCAACCTTCTGTGTTTCAGTGAAACCAAACCCACTCTATCCAACCTTTCTTCATGGCTTAAATCCCCCATACCAGGCAACATCCTGGTAAACCTTTTCTGTACCCTCTCCAAAGCATCCACATCATTCTGGTAGTGTGGTGATTAGAACTATACGCAATATTCCAAGTGTGGCCAAACTAAAGTCCTATAAAGCTGCAGCATAACCTGTCCTATCCTTTTACTACTATGTCTCTTCCAATGAAGGCAAGCATGCCTTAGACCTTTTTTACTACCTATTACCTGTGCTGCCACCTTCAGTAATCTGTGGGCCTTCACACCCGGATCCCTCTACATATCAGTACTCCTAAGGGTTCTGTCACTCACTGTCTAATTTCCAACCGTACTTGATCTTCCAAAATGCATCACCTCACATTTGTCCAGATTAAACTCCATCTGCCATTTTTCTTCCCGTGCTTCCAACTGATCTCTATCCTGCTGTGTCCTCTGACAATCCCCCTCACTATCCGCAATCTTTGTATTGTCTGCAAACTTACTACTTAGACCAGCCACGTTTTCTTGTAAATCATTTATGTAGACCATGAACAGCAGAGGCCCCAGCTCTGATCCCTGTGGAACACGAGTCATAGCCCTCCACGCTAAAAAGCATCCTTCCACTGCTACCCTCTGTCTCTTATGACTAAGCCAGTTCTGTGTCCATCCCACCAGCTCACCCCGATACCATATGACTTCACCCTTTGTAGAGTTTGTCAATGAGGAACCTCGTCAAAGGCTTTACTGAAAGTCCATGTAGACAGCATCAACCGCTTTTCTCTCATCAATCATCTATCTTGATTGACTGTTTTAAGGCGGTGACGAAGATGAGGCATGAACATCCTGCCCACCCCCCCACATAAAACTATGCTGTCTCCTGCTAATAAGTCCATTTACTTCTAAATGCCTATGAGTCTTGTCCCCGATAATTTCTAGTAAATTCCCTACCGCCGATGTGAGGCTCACAGGCCTGTAATTTCCTGGAATATCTCTACTACCCTTCTTAAACAATGGAACCACAATGGCTATTCTGCAGTCCTCTGGGACCTCATCTCATCAAATCTAAGCCTTTCTAATGACTAAATTTTGTCCTTTGTAACCATGACCTGGTTAGGATGAGGTTTTTTGGTAAAGATAGAAGCAAAGAATTAATTTATAGCTCAACTGTGTCTCTGCTTCAAAGTGTGAACACAACTTTTGAAGACATAATGACACACTCCTCCTTTTACAACCCTTTGACTATTTATATGCTGATAGAAGCCTTTTACATGTCATTTTATATCTGTTGCCAGACTTTTCTCACGCTCCTTCTTTGTTTCACTCAATTGTTTTTCTCACCACCACCCAGAACCTTTGAATTTCAGCTGAGTTCTTTATTAACTATAAATATACTTTTATTTCCCTATCATAATTTCTTCCTCTTTTTTCATGCCAGGAACTCTGGAATTTTTTTTTCCCCACCCTTGCCTTTGGAAGGAATATATGCTGACTGTGTCTAACCCATTTGGAGGTAGCCTGTTGTTCAGCTTCTGATTTTCCTGCCAACCTTTGTCTCCAATTTATTTGGCCCAGATGCATTTTTGCCCTGCTGAAATAGCTATTTTACCAATTAAATATTCCTGCTCTGGGTTGTTCATTGTTGTTTTCCTGACGTACCCTAAACCCTATGATACAGTGAGTACTATCACCTCAGTGTACTCTCACTGACACTCAGACCACCTTATTCACAAAGATCTAACTCTAGCCCTGCTTGGTTTCTTATTGGACTTGCTGAGGTAGCACATTGGAAATGAAACCTGAAGTTGTCACAAAGTGGAAAATTATGCAAAGATTCCCCAGTTTAACTGCTGTTTAGAACCAAGGTGAGAGACGGTATGGACCAGTTTTCTGTGCTTAACAGTAATAACAATTTATTATAAGTAATTAGACTCTAGCTACAAGTAAGATTGTGAACTGCCGACGCGCAGTAGTAACTAAAATTCTCTCACACCCATAAACTCCCCATTATGCATATAACACACCTACCCCCATCCTCCACTACACACACACACACACAATCCCTACAGTGTGGAAACAGGACCTTTGGTCCAACAAGTCCACACTGACCCTTGGAGCATCCCACCTGGACTCATCTGCCTGTAACCTACTTAATCTACACTTCCCTGAACACTATGGGCAAGTTAGCACCCAGCCAGCACACCTTTGGACTGTGGGAGGAAACCGGACCAAACTTGTGCAGAATGTGCAAACTCCATATAGACAGTTGCCTGAGGGTGGAATTGAACCTGGGTCCCTGAGGCAACAGTGCTAACCCCTGAGCCACCATAGGAAAGGAAAGAGTCAATGTGTTATGGATGGAAGTGGTGGTGAAGGTCGAACCCGTCTGATAATTAAATTGACACACAAGTGCCAGTCTGTTATGACAGAAGTAGAGAATCCCTTCTAATATTAAATCCCAAAAACCCAGAGAAACTCACCCCACCCTTGGTAATCTCTTAAAAGATTGGTTAAAGGAAAGAAAATCCCTGATCTCTACTTTATAAGTAACACATAGCCAGTTAGTTATTTAACCCTAACAATGAACAAATTAAAAGAGATACTAACAAACCAAACAATTCCCCCCTAAGTACGAACTATTCCCTAACTGAAGAAAATTCCACTGGAATGCTGTTCAAAATATCACAATTCCCATTTACATAAACCCAATTAATAAGATAACCATAAATTAAAACTTAATCTGTCCACGTTTGCATGGACTGCCTTCTGGAATACCCTGCCTTCTCCAACCTTTCTTCTGTCGATCTCAAGTCACAAATGTCTTTTTTCCGCTGATTCTGCTGTCAAGGATGTTTTCTCTGTAAAGACTCTTAGCTAGAAATGTCATGGTACCTTTAATTAATTAGATAGTGCTTTCTCTGAGAGCTCAAAGGTGTTGTCTCTTGGCAATTGGCAGTTGGCTCTCCCTTGATTTTCCAAATGCCCTCTTTTTTTATACCCTTGATGACCTATCCATTTCTTACACCGGGATTGGTCCCAGGTTGTCAACACCATTAGATTTAAATTCAATTGGCTTTCAGTATCTAGGGCCTGGTTTAAATTAATTGGCTAAATTCAAACTAAGTGCCTAGACATTTTGCCTGCTACCTGTAAGCCTTTTTGATACATTTGTTTCAGTTTTGGGGCTTTCTGTACAATGCTTGTAAACTCCAAAGCACAACTTCTTTTGAAAGGGACCTCACACTGCTTTTTCTCCCCAGTATCATTTTTTCCAATGAATTCTAACCTCCTAAATATTCCACCCAACTTCGCAACAGAAGGAAAAGCTGGGAAAGTGGTGGCTCAGTGGTTAGTGCTGCTGCCTCACAGCGCCATGGACCTGGGTTTGATTCCACCCTCGGGCTGTGTGGAGTTTACACATTCTCCCTGTGTCTGCATAGGCTTCCTCTGCATGCTCTGGTCTCCTCTGACAGTCCAAAGATGTGCAGATTAGGTGGATTGGCCGTGCTAAATTGCCCGTAGTGTTCAGTGATGTGTAGGATATGGGGGACGGGTCTGAGCGGAATGTCTGAGGCCCAGTGTGGGTTTGTTGGGCTGAAGGGCCTGTTTCCATACTGTAGGGATTCTATGGTTTAGTTCAGTGGTTCCTTATGATTTGTGTGCTGGTCAGAACACTGCTTATCAGCTGTCCTTCTCAGGATACTTTCGCCAGTTTCCAAGAGGAAAATGTCATCTTAGTTTTAGGACTGAGGCCACAGCAATGCAATGTGATCACTAACAATTGAATCACTGATCACTACGGCTTTTCTGGTCTTCCTTGACCACCCTGCACTGCTCCACCGTCCCCCCAACCTCCAGCCACACACCACTCAATGCTTCCTCAATGAAGAGACTTTGTGCATCAATGACTATCCCAGACATGGGACATATCCTGACGTTTCGACTCAGTGCAGGATACTTCCAAACACTTCACCCTCATCCATTGCACAGATGTGAGGGCTCCTTAATCGTAGGGATGGGTTATATTTGAGGAGGCTACTCAAGTAAGTTGTTTAATCGTCCACCAGTATTCATGGCCGGATGTGGTGGGCTGCAGAGCTTAGACCAGAGCTATTTGTTGATGATTGCTTTGTCCTGTTTATCGCAAATGCTTTCGCTGTTTACCCTGTGTAGTCCTGTGTGCTACCTTACCGCTTTGACACCTCTGTGATATAGGAATCCTACATAAATCCTGCATTTGTCAGATATCATACATGAATATCTGTTGTTTCACAGCCTGTGGCATTACGGACAAGGCCAGCATTTGTTGCTCAGCCCTCACTGACTATGAGCTGAGAGTCTTGGCCATTCCAGAGGCCATTAAGGGTCACCCACTTTGCTGTGGGTCTGCAGTTGTGTAGGGCTAGACTGGGTAAGGACAGCAGACCTCCTTCCCTGATGGACATTAGTGACCCCGATGGGTTTTTACAGAAATTGATAGTTTCACAATTATTGTCCCCAAGCTGAGCTTCCAATTCAATTGATTCATCAAATTGAAATGCCACCAACCGCTGGAGGTGGTACCCTGGCATCTGGATTACTCACCCAGTCACATGACCATCACATTATCTGACTGTGATTATATAGCGGCTTGGTCAGATCACTCTTGGAGTATTGTGCACAGTGATGGTCACCTGACCTAAGGAAGGTCACACTTCCTTTGGATGTAATGCAACCAAATTAATTCCAGGGATTCAGGGATTCTCCAGTGAGGAAAGATTCAGTAGATGAGGGACTGTATTCTCTGGATTTCAGAAAAATGAGAGATGATCACATTTGAACATTCAGAATTCTTACAGGGAGCAACAGAGTAGATGCAGAAAGGATGTTTCCCCTGTCTGTGGGCAGGGGGAGGTCTAGAACAGAGAGGGACACAATGTCAGAATAAGGGGGTAAATTATTTAGGAGTGGGATAGCAGAGGGTTGTTAATCTTTGAAATTCTCTGAATCAGACAGCTTTAGAGGCTCACTCATTGAGTATGTCTAAGACCGAGATCGAGAGCTTTCTCCACATTCAAAATATCAAGAAATCATCAAATCAATCATAGAATCCCTACAGTGTGGGAACAGGCCGTTCGGCCCAACAAGTCCACACCGACCCTTGGAGCACCCTACCCAGACCCATTCCCTTATAACCTGCATAATCTACACATCCCTGAACACTAGGGGCAATTTAGCACGGCCAATCCACCTAACTTGCACATCTTTGGACTGTGGGAGGAAACCGGAGGACCCGGAGGAAATCCATGCAGACACGGGGAGAATGTGCAAACTCCACACAGACAGTCACCTGAGGGTGGAATCGAAGTGCAGGAAAATATTGCTGAGGCTACAGATCAGCCATAATCTCAGAAAATGGCAGACTGGGCTCAAGGGACTGAATGGTCTGTTCATATTCCTCTTTTTTTTATGTTCTTACAAATACTGCACATATACAGATATCATATATAAACATTACAGACCTTATTAAAGTATTAGAGATACCAACAGATATCACTTCACAAATTCAGGACTGTGAAGACTGTTATTTTTTGTGCTTTTTAAAACTGGACTGAAGTGAGGAGGAGGTGATATAAATCTCAGGGATTTACAAGGACAGCTGCATTTTTGAAATAAGGAATTTGATACCTTTTATAAACCTTGTTTTTGTAGTTGTGGGCTCCAACAATATGCAGATGAACTAGAGCTGAGGGGTTGTTTTCAAGTAAAGATACTTGGCATGGACTAAGAACCAATTATCAGTGACAAAGGTCCTCTGCTGGCCAACAACATGTGATTGGTTGTCAGGGAACTGAACAGTTTTGACAGACCAAAAGAGAAACTGGCAGATCTACAGCAGCCGTAAACACATTGTCTCTCAGTTCTCTGCAATAAGCCACCTTATCGAGAAAACCAGCTTTATTTTCCTTCAGCAGATGCTGTAAGTCGTGACTTTGATTTTGGTAAGTCAGTGACCTTTCATAAGTGAGCAGCCACCCAGTGCCTCTTGCAAACCAGTGGAAGCATTCAAAAAAAGAGAGGGTTGAGGAAGAACCAACTCAACAGATCTTGGAGACAAAGATGATGAAGCTGTTTTTCCAGTTATCCCTCTACCAATGTGTTTTTTTTCATGTGGTAAGGGGGAAGTTTATAAAAGAGCTTCAGAGTTTTAATTTGTCAAGATTACTTTATTCAATTATATTGTTTACCTGTTTCTAGAATTGAATGACATGTAAGGAAATGTTTGCTGCTATCTGTCAACCTGGGACTGATAATAGGTAGTTTCGGGATTTTGCGTATTTTTTAAAAAAATTAACGTTTGTGAATAGAGGGATTTGATTAAGTTAATCCAGAAAGGTGTGACAGAACACTGACATGTGTTCCTGAACACCATTTTAAGACTGTCCTGGAGTCATTCATTGGCGTGTTTTTCCCAGGTGGAGATTCTGGTGAATGGAAAACAGGATTACTTGGAGTTGGAATCATTTTGAGCATTGGACTGAGTGGATTCTTCATCTTCAAGTGTGTGAGAAAGTACGTATGAAGCCTTAATTTGTGTTTTTGAGCTTGCATTTCTACAGCATCTTTCCCATCCGTTAGCATTTCACAGCCCATGAAGTATTTCTCATGTGTTGTGATAATGGAAACATAGCAGTCAATTTGCATGCAGCAAGCTCTCAAAAATAGTGGCAATGATCTAGATAATCAGTTCCTAGTGCTTTTGGTGGATGGATATATTTTGGTCTCTGGTTCCTCTTTACCTTCTGTGGAGTGGGGGTGGGGGAAGGGGGTTGCAGTGAACTGAAACTCGATGCCAATGACTGCCCATGTGCTATATCGTCACAGAGGCAGGGCACAAGAGTTAATAGCTCAGTAACATTGAAAGATACAGGTCATGCATTTCAGCAAAAGCATTTTCACTTTGTTCTCCACTTGCCGATCTGACCCAAAATGAAACATCAACTATTTCCAATTAAATACAGAGGAAGAAGCACAGGAAGAGGCCAATCAGCCCAAACAGAGCATATTGGCAGATACACCCCAGGGGAGCAGTCAGACAAGTCCAAAGTAAGTAACAATTATTGCAATTCACTTTCACGACCAACATCATCTTTTGTTAAGGTTAAGGGTATTTTTAAACTAGAAAGACTGCAGAGATGATTTCCTAGGACGCTACCTGGAGTGGAAGGGGAGGCTGGGAATTTTTTTTCTCCCGGAGCGTAGGAGGCTAAGGGGTGACATTATAGAGGTTTATAAAATCATGAAAGGCATAGACAAAGATAGATAACCGACTGCTTTTCCCCACGGTAGGGGAATCTAAAACTGGAGGGCATAGGTTTAAGGTAAGAAGGGAGAGATACAAAAGGGCCCAGAGGAGCAATGTTTTTCATACAGAGGGTGGTGGGTGTCTGGACTGGGTTGCCATGGGTACTGGTGGTGAATGCAAATACAATTTTGTCATTTAAGAAACATTTAGACAGGTACATCCTCCATAAGGAGGGATGTGGACCAAACACAGGCAAATAGGACTAGGTTTAAATTGTGAAAACTGGACAGCATCGGCAAGTTGGGCTGAAGGGCCTGTTTCTATGCTGTAGACTTCTATGACTCTACGTTGTGACTTATAAAGGCAATTTCCAATGATTGGCACCTTCAAAGATTTTTATTTATCAATGAGATCTGGATATAAGGCTCAAGTTGATCAAACTGAGCATCATTCTAAGCAGATTCCAAGGACAGGTTTCACAAGATAGGCTTGTATTCCTTTCAGACTAGAAGATAAAATGTTTCCAACAATTTAAGGAGTACACAGTCTGTGTCCTTTGGTTCTTAAAATCACAGGGTGTTCAGGAGTGATGTCAATAAGCATTTCTTCACAAGGAGAATTGGACAATCTGGAACTGTCTTCAACAAGAACCAGAGCAGATCCAGATCCTGCTCATTCTCACCCTGTCCATTCTGTTTCTAATACAGGAGATATGGGAGAGGAAACGAAAAACTAAAGTTAAACAGTGTACCAGTAAAAATCGAGGTCCTAATTATGAAAATTGTGAGCTTGATTGGGCTTCGAGAAGTCAGAAGGTGAGCCACATACCACACAATACCCTGGCACTCTCCTGCTCCACTCGCTCCGATACTGATGGGTCTGGTCCAGTCGTGCCTATAATTTACACAACCAAACCTGAATCAAAAAAAAAACCAACCACACCATTTATTTTTGATAATCAAACCCCACTCCGTTCAGCATCAGAAAGCCAAACCCCACTCCATTCAACATTGTTACAATGGGGAATGGCCAAGCCCCTCTGATAATTACTAAAACACAAGCCCCAATCTGCTGGGGCAGGAGTAGGGGCTCCCCTCTAATAATCACCCCCAAAACACCCAGAGAAGCTCACCTTTCCCCTCAATCTGTTAAAAGAAAATCCTTGACCTCCACTTCACATGCAATTAAAAAAAACTATATTTATTTCACCCAACAAACAAATTAACAAAAAATTTATAACGAACTGACAACTCCTCCTTAGACTACTAACTCCCCCCTAACTGGTCTAAATTCCACTGGAATACTATTTAAATAAAAACAAGTCACACCAATATAAACCCAATTAATAAGAAGCAATAAGTTATAACTTAATCTCTCCAAGTTCACACAGACTGTCTCCAGGAATATTCTGTCATTTCTAGTCTCTTCACAAACACCTTTCTTCCATTAATTCTGCTGTCAGGAAGGTTTTATCTCTATAATTTCTTCAATGAGGACTTTGAGCTAAAATACCATGGCACCTTTGATTAATTAAATGGGCTTTCCTCTGAATGCTGACTGGTGCTAACTCTGACAGGTGACATTTGAATCTTCCCAATTTTCCAAATGCCCTTGTCTAATATACCCATAATGACATAATCAAATTATAATAATTTGATTGGTTTCAGGTTGACAACACCATCAGATTTAAATTCAATTGGCTTTCTGTTTCTAGGTGCTTCATTTAAATTAATCGGCCAAATTCAATCTCGTTGGCATAGCATCAGAACAAGACTGATGTTTTACCTGCCACCTGTAAGGCTTTTTTCATACACTTGTTTCACTTTTCGAGACTCTCTGTGTTGGCAACTTCAGCTACTGCGTACAAACATAGGAATTTTTTAAAAAAAACACAAATCTCTTAAAGGAACCACACGTTTTATCTTCCTGCCCTCCACTTCACAATTACTCCACCAACTTTGTAACAGTATCAATAATTAATGAATCTATTGCAGGTATAATTTTAATTGGGATCTATAGTACTAAACACTGATTACTCCGATTGCTGATCACTTATTTCTGTTTCTATTCCAGAGGAAATTTGGGGAAATTAAATCGAATCATTATGCCAATGCACATCGGGAAGGTGATATCTACACAAACTGTAGTTTTGACAAGGAGGCTGTGTATGGGAATGTTTAAACTGAGCGAGAATGAGACACACTCAGTTTGGGGACAACACAGATCAAGAGAATCATTTTAAACTTCAATTGACCTCGCAAAAATCCACAGAAATCACCTCCAAAATACTGTACATTCTTCCTCAAGATTGTTCCACATCTCATTGGAAAGTGTAGCTGGACAAAGTGGCTAAAAGATGTTTAGATGTTTAATGTTACAATGTGTTTTGACAGGTACAGAGATGTCTCCATACACAGGTTTGTCAGAAAACCAGTCTGGCTGTAAGACTGTTAAAAAAAAATACATACTCAGTGCTCGTTGGTTTATCCCTGAAGTTTATAATTTGAAATTTAAAACTATGTAACAGCAACCCAAATTTAGTATTTGTAGAATTTGCAAAAGATAAGGAAATGCTGTGGGATCTGTCTTCTTTTTTATTCATTCATGGAATGTGTGCTTTGCTGGAGGCAACATCCCTAATTATTTCCCATCCCTAATTGTTATTGAGAAGATGGTGATGAGCTGCCTTCTTGAACCACTGCAGTCCATGTGCTGTGGTTTGACCCACAATGCGCTCAGGGAGGAAGGTCCAGAATTTTGACTCAACGATCCCAGAGTAAAGGAAATATATTTCCAAATCAGGTTGGTGAGTGGCTTGGAGGAAACCTTGCAAGTGATGGTGTTCCCATGTATCTGCAGTCCTGGTCCTTCTAGATGGTAGTGGTTATGGGTTTGGAAGGTACTGTCTTAGGACCCTTAGTGATTTTCTGCAGTGCATTTTATATTTAGTACGTTTCACCGCTACTGAGTGTCGGTGGTGGAGAGAGTGGCTGTTGAGCCAATGAAGCGGGCTACTTTGTTCTGGATGGTGTCAAGCTTCTTGAGTGTTGTTGGAGCTGCACCCATCTGGGCAAGTGGGAGTATTCCATCATAACTTATGCCTAGTAGATAGAATCATAGAATTCTTACAGTGTAGAAAGAGGCCATTCAGCCCATTGTGCCTGAAGAGTATTCCACCCCGACCCAGCCCCTCACCCTGTCCCAATAACCCCGCATTTACCATAGCTAATCCACCTAGCCTGCACATCCCTTTACACTACTGACAATTTAAGTTGGATCTACTCACAGAACATGGACTGCAGTGGTCCAAGAAGGCAGCTCACCATTACCTTCTTAATATCAATTTGGTGGACAGGTTTTTGGAAATCAGGAGGTGAGTTACTCACTGCAAGATTCCCAGCCTCTGACCTGCTGTTATTGTCAGAGTATTTACATAGCTAAGTCCAGTTGAGTTTCTGGTCAATAGTAATCCTCAGTATGTTGGTAGTCAGAGAATCAGCAATGGTAATGACATTGTAGAATGGAGCTGATCATTGCCTGGCAATTGTGTGGTCATGAATGTTACATGCCACTTGTCAGCCCAAGCCTGGATATTATCCAAATCTTGTTGCATTTGACAGCTTCAGTATCTGAGGAGTCATAAATGGTACTGAACATTGTGCAATCATCAGCAAATATTCCCACCTCTGACTTTATGAAAGAGGGAAGCAGCTGAGGATGATTGGATCTAGGAGCTGAGATGACTGATTTCCAACAACTACAACCATCTCCTATGTGCCATGTATGAATCCAAACTGCAGAGACTTTCCCCACAATGCTCATTGATTCCAGTTTTGCTAGGGCTCCTTGACGCCACGGTCGGTCAAATGTGACTTTGGTGTCATGAGGTGTCATGTTCGTCTCACCTCCCTTCTGGAATTCGGCTCTTTTGTCCATGTTTGAACCTAGGCCGTAATGAGGTTGGGAGATGAGGGACCCTGTTGGAACTAAAACTGAGTGCCAGTGAGTAGGTTACCGCTGAGCAGCTGCTGCTTTGCAGCACTGTTGGTGATGGCTTCCATAATTTTACTGACGATTGGGAATAGACTGATTGGGCTGTCATGGATCACATTGGATTTGTCCTGCTTTTTGAGTACCAGTCATACCTGGGCAATATTCCATATTGCCAGAGTTGTAGCTGGACTGGAGCAGCTAGGCTAGGGAGCAGCAAGTTCTGAAGCACAAGTCTTCAGTACTATTTTTCTGAGGCCAATAGTCTTTTTGGAATCCAATGCTTTAATCTTTTTTCTTGATAACAGGTTGGGTGAAGTGAGAAGAGAAGTTTTAAGTTGTAAAATATATTGTAGTTGTAAATGACAGTGCAATGTTGGCAATCATTTCAAGAGGGCTTGAAAACAACTGCAAAGATGTAATACTGAGGCTGCATAAGGCTCAGACTGATCATCTTTGGAAGATTGTGAGAAGTTTTTGCCCTGTTTCTAAGGAAAGATGTGCTGGCACTGGTGGGGGTCCGGAGCGGGTTTACAAGAATGATCCTGGAGATGAAGGGCTTAACATATGAGGAGTGGTTGAGAACTTTGGATCCATACTCAATGGAATACAGGAGGATGAGGGAGGATCTGATTGAAACTTACAGGATGCTGAGAGAGGCCTAGATAGAGTGGACATGGAGAAGATGACTCCACTGCTAGGAGAGACTTGGAACCGGGAGCACAGCCTCATAATGAAGGGATGACTCTTTAGAACTGAGATGAGAAGGAGTTTATTCAGCCAGGGGGTGGTGAACCTGTCCAACTCATTGCTGCATAAGGCTGTGGAAACCAAGTCATTGAGTGTATTTAAGACAGAGATAGATCAGTCGTTGACTAGCAAGGGATCAAGGGCTACAGGGAGAAGGCATGAGAATAGTGTTGAGAAACAATCAGCCAGATTGAATGTTGGAGCAGGCTTATTATGGGCATGGAAGACTCCAAAAATAGCTTTCAGCAAAAGTAAAAATGTATTTAGATTCATATCAAGTATCAAGGATCAGCGAAGTAGCCGTCCTGGCAAATATCTGTGCTATCGAACACAAACAGTTACAGATGGGGAGTTAGTCATTTGGGAATCCACAAGAAAATTGGTGGAATAGAAAACCTATCGATGGGAGATATATTAGTTTTAGAAAGCAACAAAATGATGCCAACATAATATATTAGGCAGACTAGAACCAAAACTGTGATATAAAGACAATAACTGTCTTCTATTATCATAAGATTGGACATACCAAAGTCAATTGCTGGAGTTAAATGGGAAACCAATTATAGTGGTAAGATTGTTGATGGATTGCTCAGAAAAGAGAGCATCAGGTAAAGTAAATAGGTGTAAAAACTGTAGTGGCAGCACAAAGAGAATGTTTCCTTAAAATTTACTGAAAAGAGATCATTCAGGACAATCAATACAATCTTGTGTGAATATTGATGAAGAGAATCAGACAAGTGGAGGTTCTGAATGTTTCAGTGCAAAAGGGGGTGGCTTTCCTTATGCTTCAGATCATGGAGGTAAACTAATTAAAGCACTAAAAATGGATCTTCTAAAGCATGAGTGACTTAGGCGTGGAACAACGCAAGGTTATTTTGTGCTTCTCAGCCAAATAATCCACTTACGCACATTTAAGACAAAATGCAAAATGCTGCAATATATCAGCGTGCCTTGGAAACTCATTCTGAATTTCAGACCTGTTGTAGCACTTTTGCCAAATTTGTTAAAGAAAGACAAATAATTTGAATGCACAGTAGAGAGATAGAATTTTTTGACTAATCGAAAGCTTTACTGACCATTGCGTTGATGTTACCAGAACTGAATTGTGCAAAGCCATTTTAACTTACTGCAGTTGCAAGCAATCCCAATGCTGGTGCAATGTTGCTACTGGAAGACAAAAGTTGCTGTTTAGTTGTTAAATAATCCATCATTCAGTTAAGTTTTCCAGTACAGCTACGTTATTCCAGATTCTTCTCTCTTTTGTTTGTATTTTAACTATAGGTTGAGAATAAAGTGTGTTTTTGTTAAATCTGAGTTGTGTAACCAATCAAATTACATCTGGAATGCATCACCTTACACTTTCCTTTAAATAAGATAAAGTTTAGGTCTAGGCTATCTCCTTGTTATAATTGAAAGGGGTTTGGTCTGGTCTATAACAATTATGATGGTATGTTAAAATTTCTAACTTGTCACTTTTTTTAAAAAAAAGAATTGATGTCATATACCTGTGTATTTATGCTCAAATAGCATTGACAGTCGCATTGTAAGTTCAGTGACTGACCACCAAGTTAAATTGAAAAAATGAAACTCATGATCTATCAAGGGATAACCAGGTGTAGAGCTGGATGAACACAGCAGGCCAAGCAGCATCACTGGAGCAGGAAAGCTGACGTTTCAGGTCGAGATGCTTCTTCAGAACTACTCACCTTCTATCACCGCCCCCCTCTCTCTATTTATTTCAGAGTCCCCTTCCTCTCCCCCATTTCTGAAGAAGGGTCTAGGCCCGAAATGTCAGCTTTCCTGCTCCTCTGATGCTGCTTGGCCGGCTGTGTTCATCCAGCTCTACACCTTGTTATCTCAGATTCTCCAGCATCTGCAGTTCCTACTATCTCTGAATCAATTCTAACCCTGTTTATTCCTTCTCTTTTCTTCCTGTCTGTGAACCAATTTTTGATCCATCTCAATACATTTCTCCAATCCCATGTGCTTTAATTTTACACATTAACCTCTTATTAACCTCCCTATACACACTATCCACAATTTTCTCAGCCTTACGGATGGTCCATAGTGTTCCCAACTAATTCTCCAGCTCTGAAACCAGGATTCCTGGTACTGCAGCTGGAGACCCTTCCTGCACACATACTGGCCCAAGGCACTGCAAATGAGTTTGATTCTCATAGAGAGCAGGAGAACCTCTGTAGGGGAGGCGATGGCATAGTGATATTATCATTGGTCTGTTAATCCAGAGACCAGGCAACATTCTGGGGACCCAGTTTGAATCCTGCCATGGCAGATGGTAGAATTTGAATTCAATAAATATCTAGAATTGAGAATCTAATGATGACGATGAATCCATTGTTCATTGTCAGGAAAAACCCATCTGGTTCACTGATGTCCTTTAGAGAAGGAAATTGCCATCCTTACCCAGTCTGGCCTACATGTGACTCCAGACCCACAGTAATGTGGTTGACTCTTAACTGCCCTCTGGGCAATTAGGGATGGGCAATAAATGCTGCCTGGCCAGCGACGCCCTCATCCCGTGAATGAATAAAGGAAGCTTACAACTGTTTTGAGATCTCCGACCAGGATTTACTCTTTTAAATTAAATTACCACAGAATACAGCCTTTAGAAACTATAAACCATGAAAGAACTTACAAATTATAAGCCAGAAAAGTTGTAAATACTTACCAGATGTTACATACTACTTGACAATCAGGCCTTTCCCAATCCTGCAGTAGCTGTTCCATGGATGATCTTAAATTGATTGTTAATGAGGCAGTTAGCGCATCTACACCTGTGGTGAGAGCATTTCTCCTGTAAAGTGAAGAGAGGCTGTGACAGTGAGGGCTTTACATTTTGAGGAAGTTCCTGAAGACTGAGCTGATTAAGGATCTCCAAGGAGATAAATATGCAGTGTCGGTGCTTGCAAACTGTGATCTCTCAAGGCTGAGTAATCACCCTCTCCACCCCAAACCCAGTCAAATCTCCATGGTTTGGGGGTTGATGGAGGGGGACGCGGTGATCAAATGTGGAAAAGTTTCAGGAATAGGGAAGGTTCTAGCAATTGCTTTTCCTCCAGCTTGGTCTGAACAGCATCAAGAAGGCGTCCAGCATTTGCTGTGACTCTGGGGCTGGAGCTGATGCACAGCGTTTTCCTACTGTTTCCAACAGGTGAGTGTGACAGAGACAGAGAGCGAGGTTTGCGTGTCGGGGTGGGGATGGCAGCAGTTTATTGGCTGGCTCCTGCAGCTGGCTATCCCACATTGATTAGCAGGTTTGCAGATGACACTAAGATTGGTGGAGTAGCAGATAGTAAAGGGGACTGTCAGAGAATGCAGCAGAATATAGATAGATTGGAGAGTTGGGCGGAGAAATGGCAGATGGAGTTCAATCCAGGCAAATGCGAGGTGATGCATTTTGGAAGATCCAATTCAAGAGCGAACTATACGGTAAATGGAAAAGCCCTGGGGAAAATTGATGCACAGAGAGATCTGGGTGTTCAGGTCCATTGTACCCTGAAGGTGGCGACGCAGGCGGTTAGAGTGGTCAAGAAGGCATACGGCATGCTTTCATTCATCGGATGGGGTATTGAGTACAAGAGTTGGCAGGTCATGTTACAGTTGTATAGGACTTTGGTTCGACCACATTGAGAATACTGCGTACAGTTCTGGTCACCACATTACCAAAAGGATGTGGATGCTTTGGAGAGGGTGGAGAGGAGGTTCACCAGGGTGTTGCCTGGTATGGAGGGCGCTAGCTATGAAGAGAGGTTGAGTAGATTAGAATTATTTACATTAGAAAGATGGAGGTTGAGGGGGGACCTGATTGAGGTCTACAAAATCATGAGAGGGATAGACAGGGTGGATAGCAAGAAGCTTTTTCCCAGAGTGGGGGACTCAATTACTAGGGGTCACGATGTCAAGGTGAGAGGGGAAAAATTTAAAGGAGATATGCATGGAAAGTTCTTTACACAGAGGGTAGTGGGTGCCTGGAACGCATTGCCAGCGGAGGTGGTAGAGGCAGGCATGATAGTGTCATTTAAGATGTATCTAGACAGATATATGAATGGTCAGGGAGCAGAGGGATACAGATCCTTGGAAGATAGGCAACAGGTTTAGATAGAGGATCTGGCTTCGTGCAGACTTGGAGGGCCAAAGGGCCTGTTCCTGTGCTGTAATTTTCACTGTTATTTGTTCTTAATCCGGGTTCAACACTCGCTGTTCCACTAAGCTGCCATCAGCTTGTCTAATACACTGTCTACTGCACGAGTACATTACTTTTTCAAATTTAAAAAAAAATCATTCAGAACAACAACAGGGTCACACAAAAACAAAATGATGACATTGTTACAAAAGAAGGTGGAGAAAGGAACTTTGGCAGAAATCTTAACAGCTTGCCTGTATTCAAATAATATTCAATTACGTGTGAAAGAGGACCAGTGATTTCAATTTATCTTGGGCCAAGTTTGGATGTGGGCATCAGTTTATTTTCATACAATTGCCCTTTTACCCTTTGAGCCAATCAGTGATGTTGCTGGTTTCACGAGTATGACCAGCAACCACTGAGACACCCTCATCAGCTGGTACTGTTACAGACACCGTGTATACTGTAGCTATGGCCCACAAATGGGGCAGGCTCCAAATTCTTTCAGGCACTTGGTCGCCAGGGATCTCTCCCAATCTTACTGCCTGCCATCGGCATGTGTTGGGAGCATTCTCTGGCGAATCTTTGTCTGCACCTTCCTTTGTCCATCAAGTGCTGGAGTAGGACTTGTACCCAAAGCTTCTGCCCCGAGGCCGGATCATTAAGGAACTATTGGATTGTGGGTGTGGCTGACACTCCCCAAAGGGTGTCAAGTAGCTTCAGTCAAACTGGACGAACATAATTCACCAACTCAGGAGGTGCCAAAACCCACAACCAAGAGAGAACATTGTCTTTTGGAAATGAGATCACTATTCTATCATAGGAAACATGACAGCCAATTAGTGCACACCAAGTTCCCACAAATAACAATCCGAGCAGGACTTAAACAATCTGTTATTTTTTAATTGATGTAGGTTGAAGGATAAGTACTGGTCCTGGGATGGCAGGGAGAAGATTGTCTGTTCTTCGTAAGATCTGGGTGCAGCCGAGAGGGCACGACGAGTCTTGGCCTAACACCAAATCCAAAAATGGGTCATCTGATGCTGCAGCTCCCTCAGTACTGACCCTCCAACAGTGCAGCACTCCATCAGCACTGAGCCTCGGACAATGCAGCAGTCCCTCAGTACTGACCCTCCGACAGTGCAGCGCTCCCTCGGTACTGACCCTGTGAGAGTACGGCACTCTCTCTGTACTGACCCTCCAACAGTGCAGCACTCCCTCAGCACTGACCCTCTGACATTGCAGCAGTCCCTCGGTACTGACCCTCCGACAGTGCGGTGCTCCCTCAGCACTGACCCTCCGACAGTGCCCATTCCCTCAGCACTGACCCTCTGACAGTGCACTGCTCCCCCAGTGCAGTACTCCCTTACTGCTAACCCTCTAACATCGTGGCACCCCCCTTAGCACTAAACCTCCAACAGTGCGGCACTCCCTCAGCACTAAACCTCCAACAGTGCGGCGCTCCCTCAGCACTAAACCTCTGATAGTGCGGCGCTCCCTCAGCACTGACCCTCTGACAGTGTGGTGCTCCCTCAGCACTGACCCTCCGACAGTGCGGCGCTCCCTCAGCACTGATCCTCTGACAGTGCGGCGTTCCCTCAGCCCTGACCCTCTGACAGTGCAGCCCCACCTCAGTCCTGACCCTCCGACAGTGCAGCGCTCCCTCAGCACTGACCCACAAAATTATAGTTTTGCCACTGTACAGATGCAGCAGTCTGTCACCTAGGGTCCTTCGACAGCATCGCCCAAAGCCATGACTATTTCCATCTGTAAGGATAAGGGCAGGCGATACCTGAACACCATGTTCCCCTCCAAGAGCCTCTGTGAAACGGCAGTAAAGTGGACCTGAGGAATGTCAGTTTAGCCGTGTTTTTTTTTGAATGGCTGTATACTGTCAAGGAGCCAAATTGCCTAATGCCGTTCCTTATCATCAACGATTCACTCTCCATTTTGACTTGGAAATAAATTGCCGTTCCTTCAGTGTGATGGTAGAAATCCTGGATCTCCCTCTCTAACAGCTTTTGGGGTCTATCTACACCACATGGACAACATCTTTACCAGGCCAGTTAGAGACAGGCAGTGACACCGACATTCTGTGAATAAATATTCAAGTAGCCTGTGTCAACATGGATTCTGATTCTGCCCTGGGGCTGTAGTCACTGAATTTCTGTCTGAGGACCAGGGTTGGTTCTTCTTGGAAACAGCCACCCAGATCTGAGTTTGGTTCAAATGATTAACAAATTGCTTACACTGTATGTTATCTCGGAATTTATCATGGGCTTCCTTCTTTCATTTTGACTTGGTGTGCTAGCCTGTTCCAATTAAAACCGCAGATGGAACAGCACAGAAAAATGCCATTCAGTTTAAGCAGTGCATCTCAGCACTTACTCTCCAGGCTTGGGCTGGCAAGTGGCAAGTAACATTCGCACCACTCAAATGCCAGGCTATGACTATCACCAATAAGAGACAATCTAACCACCGGCCCTTGACATTCAATGGTGTTCCCATCAATAACTCCCGCATATCAACATCCTGGGGGTTACCATTGACCAGAAACACAACTGGACTCACCACATTAACACACTGCCTACAGGAGCAGGCCAGAAGCTGGGAATACTGCAGTGAGTAATTCCCCTCCTGACTCCTCATTGCGTGTCCACCTCTACAAGGCACAAGTCAGAAGTGTAATGGAGTACTCCTCACTTGCCTGTATGAGTGCAGTCCCAACAACATTTAAGAAGCTTGACAGGATAAAGGACAAAGCAGCTGCTTGATTGACACTACATCCACAAGCATTCACTCCCTCCACCATCGATGCTCTGTCGTAGCAGTGTGTACCTTCTACAAGACGCACTGCAGAAACTCACCAAAGATCCTCAGACAGCACCTTCCAAACATACAAACACTTCCACCTAGAAGGACAAGGGCAACAGATATATGGGAACACCACCACCTCCAAGTTCCCCTCCAAGTCGCTCACCATCCTGATTTGGAAATATATCAACGTTCCTTTTCTGTTGCTGGGCCAAAATCCTGGAATTCCCTCCTTAATAGCATTGTGGGTCAACCTGCAGCAGGAGGAATGCAGTGGTTCAAGAAGATAGCTCCCCACCACCTTCTCAAGGGCAACTAGGAATGCTGGCCAGCCAGCGACACCCACATCCCACAAATGAATAGAATAAAAGTGTCAGGCAGGTCCTGGGTGAGTAACATAACAGTTAGAATTCACTTCCACGACCAACAGTGACCTTTGTTTGTATTGTCAATTTTTAAAGTTATCGTTTCATTGGAGTCAGATCGGAGACTGTTGACAAGGATGATTCCAGTATGGAGGGATTGTCTTATGATTAAAGACTAAACAGGTTGGGAATCTACTCCCTGGAGTTTAGAAGAATGAGAGGTGATCTGATTGAAACACAGAGGATGGTTAAGGAGCTAGACAGGGTATTATTCCGCGCCGATGTTTCACCTCATGTAAGAGCCTAGGAACAGAGGATGCAGTCTCAGAATAAAGGGGCACCAAATGAAGACTGAGATGAAGAGGAATTTCTTCTCTCACAGGGTTGTGAGTCTTTGGAACTCCTTGCCGCAGAGACTTATGGGGGCAGAGTCTGAAATAGATTCTTGATCAGTCGGGGAATCAAGCGTTATGGACAAAACACAGGAAAGTGGAAATGGGAATTGTTGGATCAGCCATGATCCAATTGAATGTTGGAGTAGGCTCAAGGGGGAAAATAGCCTTCTCAAGTTCCTATTTCTTGTCATAATTTTAAAAACAGATCCAATGATTGATGCCTTTGAAACATTTCTACTTATTAGTAAAATCTGGGCATACTGCTCAAGTCTGTGAGGAGAATGTCTAAAAATAGTTCTGATTTCTCGAGAGCTGCTGGATAAGGGGTGAGATCTCATTAACTCCTTTCTATTTTAGAGCTTGTAAGGGAGAAGCTGATGAAATATTTGGAGTGAACAATGATCAGGAAATCTTGCTTCCTGCTGTTATTTCTTCAAGGTAATGTCATCATCAGCTCAGACGATCTACAGTTAATTATTTTGTAAAAGATCATTGTTATTTAGCTCAGATTGGGAAACAATTCAGCAGTGAGCCAGTGTACAATCTCATACCAAGTCCAGGTCACCCATTACCACATGTGCTCACTAATATACACTGTCTCCTGGTCTGACAACAGCATTGTAGGAACAAAGAGATCTGGAGGGTTCAAGGATTGGTGAAGGTTACAGAGATAGGGAGTTGGGATGTGGAGGGTTAGAAAAGGATGGAGAGAATCATAAAACTGAGATGTTGACACTAATGTAGGTCAGTGGGTGTGGGATGACAGGGACATTTGAGGAGCATGGATAAAAACTGGAGGGTGAAGTGGATCTTGATGCCAGGACCCTAATAGCAGTGGCCTGAAGTTTATCTTTGCAGATTTTAGTCAGAATGTTCTACAGCAATTCCTAGAGTAGACGAGATAAGAGTTAATCTGATTGCCTCTGATCTGCTGCACAATATAAATTTACCAGACTCTGAGAACATTGCAGCTTTAGAGGAGATCAATTAGTCACTGCCTGAGGTGGAGGTGGATTAAATTGCAGAGGGATTTTGAAAAACAGGAATTGGAGGAATATGGAAAAGGGAAACATTTTCAGGGCTGTGGGGGAAAGAGGAGGTCATGGGGACCATTTAGAGAGATTTTTCAAAGAGGTGACCCAGGCATAATTGGATGAAACAGTCTCTATCATTGCTGCATAATTCTGCAATCCAGTGATTTACGCTCCTTACCAGCAAAGGTTCAGTTTCCTGCTGAAGTCATAGTTATTCCAGATGGACAGGAAACAATTGGCTTCTGGTACCAGCCTTCTGTGTTGGGACAAGTTTCGTTTGAACCACAAAGACAGTGAGACCATCTGTGTAAACCATGCACATATTACAGCGGCAACTCCACCACATGCAGAGCTCAGGATCAAGGCATTTTGCTGGAGTGTTTCACTGTATCTGCTGGAGTAGGGTTAGTGCTGACCTTGGGGACAAGTCCGTCTCCAATGCTACATTGGAAGCAACAATACAGCAATGTGAGGTTTGGAACAGGTACAATCCCTTAGACAATGAGGATCCAAAGAGATCCCATAGACACTGATGATCCAAAGAGACCACTTAGTCAGTGAGGACTAAAAGAAATCCCTCAGACAAAGGGAATCCAAAGGGTTCCCTTAGACAATAATGATCCAAAGAGATCCCCAGAAAGTGAGGATTCAAATAGATCCTTCAGACAATGGAGTTCCAAATGCATTCCTCAGACATTGAAGACCCAAAGAGATTCCTTAGACAAAGAGCATTCAAAGAGATTCTTTGGACAACGAGAATGTAAAGAGATTCCTTGGACCATGAGGATTCTCATTGTCCAAAGAATCTCTTTGAATCGTCATTGTCTAAGGGATCTCTCTGGGTCTTCAATGTCTGAGGAATGGATTTAGAGCTCCATTGTCTGAGGGTTCGATTTGAATCCTCATTTTCTGGGGATCTCTTTGAATCATTACTGTCTAAGGGATCCCTTTGGATTCCTAACAGCCAATATTACCAAACTGAGGGCAATAACTTCCAATAGATTCATTCTGTCACTGAGAAAGAGAGAGAAAGAAAGAGAGAGGGAGAGGGAGCAACAGAGTGTAATTGTGAAACAACAGAGTGGGAATAGAAGACAGGAGAAATGAAAAACTGTTCATTTTGTATCAACTAATGGGTGTTACTTGCACACGTGCAGCTGAGAAGATGCCCTCTCCTGGACCTCCCCAACATTTGCTGCTTTTCAAGATGATGGGGTCTCTCAGTTACAGTGGTTTATAACAGCCAACCTCTGATTTTCTTCCAGTTTAGGGGCAATTACTTGGGGAGGGAGTGGTGGAACAACACTGGGAGGCCAACTGATGAGATGCTTGGGGTTGGGGCACATTCAGTTTGGACCCATGAAGAGGGAACTATGGTTCTTTTATTCAGTCATGAGATATTGACATTACTGGCAGAGCCAGCATTTTCTATTGCCCAGTCCCTAGTTGCCCCTTGAGAAGGTGGTGGTGAGCTGCCTTCTTGAACAGCTGTAGCCCACATACTGTGGGTAAACCACAATACCATTGGTAGGGAATTCCAGCATTTTAACCCAGCGGCAATGAGTGAACAGTGATATCAGGACGGTGAGTGGCTTGGAGGGGAACTTGCAGGGGTAGTGTTACCATGTATCTGCTGCCCTTGTCCTTCTAGATGGAAGTAGTCATTGGTCTGGAAGGTGCTGTCTGAGGATCTTTGGTGATTTTCTGTAGGGTATATTGCAGATAGTATATGCTGCTGCTACTGAGCTTTAGGCTGGAGGGGTTGCATCTGCCATTTAAGACTGAAATGAGGAAGAATTCTGAGTGTCTGGAAATCTCCTCACCTGAGAATGTGGCAGATGGTTCATTCGCCATACTCAATGCTGAGAGATGGAGAGTTTTGGTTGACATGGAAGTCAGGGCATTAGAGGGGGCAGACAGGAAAGTGGAGTTCAGTTCATAATCAGCTCAACTTACTGGCTAATGGATCAGGCTGAATGGGGCTGAATGGCCTACTCCTGCTTGTGTTTCTTATTCAATATAAACAGAAAGTATTAGAGAAACTCAACAGGTCTAGTCCTATCTGTGAAGAGAGGAGCAGAGTTAACATTACATATCCAAAAAGACTCTTCCTCAGGAAGCCTATTATTAATGATTTTGACTTATAGAACCTTCCCCCTTCTTTCACAAACACGTAAATCCCCCACACAATTGATGACCACGGAGAAACTCTGTTGGGTTCACTGAGCAATGTTCCATGTTCCCTCGATTGACATGTTTCTGTTCGTGGTCAGTCGTAATCTCAGAGAAAACGAATCTCAACTGTTTAGGGAACTTATGTTTAAAATTAAAATCAAAACCTTCTTTGAGTCTATTCATCATCTCCATGGGGTGAAACTACTGCTTGTTCTGATTATGTCTGCATTACATTAACAGAGCGGCAGTCAGCATTGAGACAGCTTGTAGGGCAACATCGATGAATTTGCAGACAGGGAAAAAGAAGGCTGAGGGATGACCTCATGGATGTTAAAAAAGTTCTGAAAGTTTTCGATTGAGTGGATTGAGAAAGAATGTTTCACTTTCTGTGACAGAGAATAAGTTTGACCAACAAGACAAGACAGATAGCAAGAAATCTAATGAGGAATATGAGAGAAACAGAGATTTGGCGTATTGTGGGACTCGCTCCCACAGGGAATAGGGGGGAATGTGGGACTTGCTCCCACAGGGAGTTTGGGGGGAATGTG
>JAHRHZ010000172.1:428446-454730 GCA_024137785.1 Ginglymostoma cirratum
GGGGGGAATGTGGGACTTGCTCCCACAGGGAGTTTGGGGGGAATGTGGGACTTGGTCCCACAGGGAGTGGGGGGAATGTGGGATTCGCTCCCACAGAGAGTTGGGGGGGTGGAACGTGGGACTCGCTCCCACTGGGAGTTGGGGGGAATGTGGGGCTTGCTCCCACAGGGAGTTGGGGGGGAATGTGGGAGTTGCTCCCACAGGGAGTGGGGGGGAATGTGGGGCTTGCTCCTACAGGGAGTGGGGAGGGGTAATGTTGAACTCGCTCCCACAGGGAGTGGGGGTGAATGTTGGACTCGCTCCCACATACAGGAGTCAAGATGAATCATGTCAGTTTATTTCACGGGGACACTAGATACACATATGGAATAGAGGAGTATAATGGCAGATTTAGATGAAGAAAGATGGGAGGCTCGAGTGCAGCATTAACAGCAGCATGGGCCTGTTCTCCTAAATGGCCTGTTTCTCAGTTTTGTATCCAATGTAATCCAATGGATTCACAATTATCAATTATCTGTGGTCTCTGATCTGTCTCATCATTGTTGATATCAACACCATTGTCTTTAAACTGTCCTCTAAATGATTACCTGCTTCTTGAATCCCACAATTAAAACCGTCTTTCCCTCATATTAGGAATATTAAACTGTATTATAAATGAGATTGAGAGTCTGTAATTAGTAAACCATTTGTAAAAAGGACATTGCCTTAAATCATGAGGATCCACAAAAGTTAGTCTAATTAGTAATTGATGATGGTGAGAGTCCTGAATGCTCCTCATCCATTGTCCTGCCTTTTGTCTCCTTGGTGCTTCTTGTAGACACTGTGTTGGGCGGAAGACTGGCTTCATTAAACAGGGTCCTGAGGACCATGAGCCAATGTAGAATGCGCCTGTCCACTCCTGTGTCCAGGATTCTCCTCCATTTGCCACGTAATCTTGGGGAGATCCCTGTGTGGCCTGTAGATGGTCCACACTGCAGCCACTGTGCACCAATGACGGAGGGATCGGACATTGAGTCTTGTGGATCTGCAGGCCGTCCAGTGCTAAATTCTGATATTTCTCTCCCCAGCTGGACTGGCACAAGAGTGGAAAGTGAAGGTACGGGAAGGTTCCTTCATGCAGAGTTATAAAATAGAGGTTGACCCCCCTCTGAGGAGCTCCTCTCCCTGTAATATGTTAAAAAGGAATGTGAAAAGTTGTGTAACCTGCCTTTCAGCAACTTCTACTGGTTAAATAAAGTAAATTCCTGATGCTCACTTTACAATCAACAAGTAATTGTAACAAACATTTATCTACCTCTAACAGTGAACAAATTAACTAAACTATTGACAAACTGGATAAAACCCTTGTAACTATTAACTATTCCTGAATAAAACAAGATTCTAATGGTATGCTATTCTGATAAATACAAGTCTCACTTATATAGAATAGAAAGAAAACACAGACTTTAGTCTTTCCAAATTATAGCCAGATTGCGTGTATTCTGGAATGTTCTGTGCTTTCTCCGTCAAATGTTCTGTCAGGAAGGCTTTCTCTGTGAATTCTTCTGCCAGGAATCTTAGCTAGGAGTGCTGTGGCACTGTTGTGAGTAGATGGTACTTTCTCGAAGAGCTGAAACCTGTTATCTCTAGCAGATGGCAGTTCACTCTCCTGTCTCTGTCCGACTGCCCCTTCTTTTATACCCTTGATGACATATCAATATTTCTTACAATAGGATTGGTCCTATGTTGTTAAAACCATCAGATTTAGATTTATTTGGTGTTTTGGTATCTAAGTGCCTGGTTCAAATTAATCAATAAATTCAATAATTGTTGTCTTGGTAGCAAAAAGAAATTGCTGCTGGGCCTGCTGACTGTATGGCTTTTTGGTACAAATGTTTCAATTCGAGTGCTCTCTGTGCACCTGCAAACTCACAAGCTGTTGCCCACAGAAATCCTTTTTGAATCACAACGCATTGGAAAAGCACTTCTTTTAAAGGGACCACCCACTGCCTTCCTCCCTAGCATTTTACAAACCCCAATATTTTACAAACATCAAGTTCTAATGTCCTGCCTCCCAATCTCTATTTCATAACACCTTCCTCCTTAAGAAAAAAACCCATCTGTATGAAAAGGTGGCTTCTTTATTTTTACACTTATTTTCTTTTAAAATCTTAACTTCATTCTATTGCTACATCTATATCTTATTAATCTAGAGGTACACATCTTATACTAATTCTATATATATAGTACAAAATGTGTACCTCTAGATTTTATATACAACATTGAACACTTCTGTTTCTATTTTACGTAAACATTTTCCTCAATGGCCTTCACCTTTACGTTTCTCAGCGTCATTCGTCTGTGTCCGATGTTGTTCCCTAAGAATGTTACTTCTGCCTTTGCAAATTGCTGTTTTTGCCAAGTTTATCACCAACTTTCCCTACCGTAGTCTCTAAAAGAGCTCTGCCAAATGCTCTACGTGATCCTTCCCCGAATGATTGAAGTCATCTATGTAGGTGGCACAATTAGTCAAGCCTGTCACGACTCTTGTGCATAAGTCTTTGAAAAGTGGCTGGTGCATTTTTCATTCCAGAGTGCATTACTTTAAATTCATGCGGCCCATTTGTGGTTACAAAAGCAGAAACTTCTTTCGCTCTCTGTGATGAAGATACTTTGCCAGTAACTGCACAGTAAGGCTAACTTTGTAATGTAAGTGACTTGTCTTACTATTTCCACACAGCCCTCCAGCCTTGCTATTGGGTATGAGTCTGATTTGATTACGGCATTGACCTTCCAATAATCCACACAGAATCATTGAGTACCATCAGGTTTGGGAACCAATACAATCAGTGAACTTCACTCACTTCGACTCATCTCTGTAATGTCCTCTTGGAGCATTGATTCTACTTTCTTCTGAACCTGTGCTGCTTTGAGGGAATTAAGCCTGTAGGTGTGTTGTTTTAAGACCATAAGACCATAAGACATAGGAGCAGAAATTAGGTCATTCAGCCCATCGAGTCTGCTCTGCCATTCAATCATGGCTGATAAATTTCTCAACCCCATACTCCCACATTCTCCCCGTAACCCTTGATCCCCTTGACAATCAAGAACCTATCTATCTCTGTCTTAAATATACTCAATGGCCTGGCCTCCACAGCTTTCTGTGGCAGTGACTTCCATAGATTCACCACTCTCTGGCTGAAGAAGTTTCTCCTTATCTCCATTCTAAAAGGTCTTCTCTTTATTCTCAGGCTGTGCCCTTGGGTCCTAGTCTCTCCTACCAATGGAAACATCTTCCCAACATCCACTCTGTTCAGGCCATTCAGTATTCTGTAAGTTTCAATTAGATCCCCCCTCATCGCTCTAAACTCCATCGAGTATAGACCCAGAGTCCTCAAACATTCCTCATATGTTAAGTTTTTCATTCCCGGGACCTCATGAACCTCCTCTGAATCCACACCTGGGCCAGTACATCCTTCCTGAGTTATGGGGCCCAAAACTGCACACAATGCTCCAAATGTGGCCTGACAAGGGTCTTATAAAGCCTCAGTAGTACATCTCTACTTTTATATTTAAGTCCTGTCAAAATAAATGCCACAGTTGCATTTGCCTTCCTAACTACTGACTCAACCTGCACGTTTACCTTGAGAGAATCCTGGACTAGCAGAACAGCATTCCCTCCATCAACTTCATGCACTATTGTGTTAGTTTTCCTCATTCTGTTTTTACATATGTCCTCAGAGCGCTGTAACAAGTCTCTCAATTCAGTTCTCTATTCCTGGGACAGATAACTCACTATCCTATCCAATTCCTTAAGGACTTACTCATTGTTCAATTTATTCCGAGGCACATCAAAATCCAAATCATCTGGATTTCATTCCTGACTCAGAGTGGCAGTAACTAATACCTGTTTCTCTGGTTCCCTGTCCCTGTCCCTGTCATAGTAAGGTTTCAGCATGTTCATATGACACACCGATAATTTTTTTTCCTATCTGGCATCTTTACCAGATAATTCACCTGACTTAACTTCTTCTCAATCTGATAAGGACCACTAAACCTTGCTTTGGAGGGATCTCCTACAACTGGTAATAGCACCAATACTTTATCCTCGTGGGCAAATGCACAAATTTTAGATTTCTTATCTGCTTCTTGCACAGTGACTCACTGATAGGGCGGCATCGTGGCTCTGTAGTTAGCACTGCGCCATCACAGCGCCAGGGATCCAGGCTCGATTCCATCCATGGGCGACTGTTTGCGTGGAGTTTGCACATGCTCGCTGTGTCTGCGTGGGTTTCCTTCGGGTGCTCCGGTTTCCTCCCACAGTCCAAAGATGCGCAGTCTAGGTGGATTGGCCATGCTAAATTATGCCATAGTGTCCAGGTATGTGTAGATTAGGTGGATTACAGGGAGGGGGTGGCTCTCAGTGGGATGGTCTAAGGGTTGGGGTGAACTTCACTGGCGTAATTCTATGAATTACATTGTAGTAATTCTATGAATCCATAACAGATAAAGCAAGCAATTCCTTCACTACCCCCTTTGCCTTCAGATTCTGTAATGGACTTGTCTCCAGAAACGTTGTAGATACTGGTTTCCACTTTTGGTTTTAAGGACGGGACCTACACAATCAATAATAACCCATGTGAAAAGTTCTTCAAGTGTGGGAATTGGCATCAAAGGTGCTGGTTCTATTACTGCCTGTGGCTTTCCTACCATCTGACATATATGACAGGTATGGCAAAATTCAACCATATCTTCATGTAATCCAGGCCAATAGAAATGCTTCCGTGTGTTAGCCTGAATCTTCCTCACTTCTAGATGACCTCCTATGGGTAATTTGTGCGCTACCTGCATTACGTCCTGTCTGTATGCTACCGTCAAAACCTGTTCTACCTGAGTACACCTTACCCATTGAAGAGCTCGGGCACTATCTTACTGGAATAATAGAACATAGAACAGTACAGCACGGTACAGGCCCTTCGGCCCACGATGTTGTGCCGACCTATTATCCTACTCTAAGATCAAAGCTACCCTGCGTACCCTTCATTTCACTATCATCCATGTGCCTATCCAAGAGTTGCTTAAACGTCTCTAATGGATCTGAATGCACCACCACCACCGGCAGCACATTCCACACGCACCAACCACTCTCTGTGTAAAGAACCTACCTCTGACGTCTCCCCTATACCTTCCTCCAGTCACCTTAAAATTATGCCCCCTTGTAATAGTCATTTCTGCCCCGGGGAGAAGTCTCTGGCTATCCATTCTATCCATGCCTCTCATCATCTTGTACACCTCTATCAAGTCACCTCTCATCCTTCTTCGCTCCAATGAGAAAAGCCCTAGCTCCCTCAACCTTTCCTCATAAGACCTGCCCTCCAGTCCAGGCAGCATCCTCGTAAATCTCCTCTGCACCCTCTCTAAAGCTTCCTATAATGAGGTGACCAGAACTGAACACAATATTTAAAGTGTGCACTAACCAGGGTTTTATGGAGCTGCAGCATGACCTCACGGCTCTTAAACTCAATCCCCCTGCCAATGGAAACTAACACACCATATGCCTTCTTAGCAACCCTATCAACTTGGGTCGCAACTTTGAGGGATCTATGGACGTGGACTCCAAGATCCCTCTGTTCCTCCACACTGCTGAGAATCCTGCCATTAACCCTGTATTCTGCATTCAAATTCAACCTTCCAAATGAATCACTTCACACTTTTCTGGGTTGAATTCCATCTGCCACTTCTTTGCCCAGCTCTGCATCCTGTCAGTGTCCCATTGCAACCTACAACTGCCCTCCACGCTGTCCACAACTCCACCAATCTTTGTGTCATTGGCAAACTTACTAACCCACCCTTCCACTTCCTCATCCAGTCACTTATAAAGATCACAACGAGCAGAGGTCCCAGAACAGATCCTTGCGGAACACCACTGGTCACCGAGCTCCAGGCTGAATACTTTCTGTCTACTACCGCCCTCTGTCTTGTATTGGACAGCCAGTTTTGTATCCAGACAGCCAAATTTCCCTGAATCCCATGGCTCCCTACTTTCTGAATGAGCCTACCATGTGGAACCTTATCAAACATCTTGCTAAAATCCACATACGCCACATCCACTGCTCTACCTTCATCGATGTATTTTGCCGCATCCTCAAAGAATTCAATAAGGCTTGTGAGGCATGACCTGCCCCTCACAAAGCCATGCCGACTCTTTCTAATCAAATTGTGCTTCTCCAAATAATCATAAACACTATCCTTCAGAATCCTCTCCAATAATTTGCCCACCACAGAAGAAAGACTGACCGGTCCGTAATTCCCAGGATTATCACTATTCCCTTTCTTGAACAAGGGAATAACATTTGCCGCCCTCCAGTCATCTGGTACTAATCCAGTGGACAGTGAGGACACAAAGATCATTGCCAAAGGGGCAGCAATCTCTTCCCTGACCTCCCATAGTAACCTTGGGTATATCCCATTTGGCTCAGGGGACTTATCTATCCTCATGTTTTTCAAAGTTTCTAGCGTACCCTGCTTCCTAACATCAACCTGTTCGAGCATATCTGTCCTCACAAACTACAAGGTCCCTGTCTCTGATGAATACTGAAGCAAATTATTCATTGAGAACCTCTCCTACCTCCTCCGACTCCAGGCTCAAGTTCCCTCCTCTATCCCTGATTGGCCCGATCCTCACTCTAGCCATCCTCTTGGTCCTCACACCTTGTGAACGCCTTGGGGTTTTCCTTAATCCTACTCGCCAAGGCTTTTTCATGCCCGCTTCTAGCTCTCCTAAGTCCATTCTTCAGTTCCTTCCTGGTTACCTTGTAGACCTCCTAGAGCCCTGTCTGATCCTTGCTTCCTCAACTTTAAGTAAGCTTCCTTCTTCCTCTTGACTAGGTGTTCCACATATCTTGTCATCCAAAGTTCCTTCACCTTACCATCCCTTCCTTGCCTGAGTGGGACAAACCTATCCAGTACTCGTAGCAAGTGCTCCCTAAACAACCTCCACATTTCTGTCGTGCATTTCCCTGAGAACATCTGATCCCGATTTATGCTCCACAGTTCTTGCCTAATAGCATTGTAATGCAACCCTACCTCCAATTAAATACAATCACATCCCGTCTGCTCCTAGTCCTCTCCATGACTATAGTGAAGGTCAGGGATTTGTGATCACTATCACCAAAATGCTGTCCCACTGAGAGATCTGACACCTGGCCTGGTTCGTTGCCAAGCACCAAATACAATATGGCGTCCCCTCTAGTCGGCTTATCTACATATTGAGTCAGAAATCCTTCCTTAACACACCTGACAAAATCTGCTCCATCCAAATTATTTGCACTTAGGAGGATCAGTCTATATGAGGGAAGTTGAAGTCGCCCATGACAACAACCCTATTACTTCTACGACTTTCCAAAATCTATCTCCCAATCTGTTCCTCAGCATCTCTGTTGCTATTGGGGGGTCTATAGAAAACTCCCGATAAAGTGAATGCTCCTTTCCTCTTTCTGACTTCCACCCATACTGACTCAGTGGAGAAACCCTCCTCGATAACCTCCCTTTCTGCAGCTGTGATACCATCCCTGATCGGCAATGCCACTCCCCCACCTCTTTTACCTCCCTCCCTATTTCTTTTGAAACATTTCAATTCTGGAACATCCATCAACCATTTCTGCCCCTGTGTTATTCAAGTCTCCGTAATGGTCACAACATCGTAGTTCCAAGTACTGATCCATGCTCTAAGTTCATCATCCTTATTCCTGACACTTCCTGCGTTAAAATAGACACACTTCAACCCGTCACACTGACTACATCTTTTCCCTATCAACTGTCTATCCTTCCTCACAGACTCTCTTCATGCTGTATCTGCTGTACACTGGCTACCCCAACCTCTGATCCGTAGATCCAGTTCCCATCCCCCTGCCAAACTAGTTTAAACCCTTCCGAAGAGCTCTCGCAAACCTCCCGCCCAGGATATTGGTGGCCCTCCAGTTCAGGTGCAACCTGTCCTTCTTGTACAGGTCCCACCTTCCCCTGGCCACTATGGCTTTCCCATGGTAGGTCGCTCCCCACCAACAATATCCAAAACAGTATACTTATTATTGAGGGGAACGACCACAGGGGACCCCTACACTATCCACCTATTCCCTTCACCCCACCTGACAGTGACCCAGATACCTTTATCCTGTAACTTGAGTGTGACGACCTCCCTATAACTCCTCTCTATCACCCCCTCAGCCTCCCGAATGTTCCAGAGTTCATCCAGCTCCAGCTCCAGTTCCCTAACACGGTTTTTGAGGAGCTGCAGCTGGGTGCACTTCTCGCAAGTGAAGTCAGAGGAGACACCAGCAGTGATCCTGACCACCCCCCCCCACATCCTGCAAGAGGAACATGCAACTGCCCTAGCTTCCATTCCCTCTACTCTAGACTACCAAAATATAAAGGAAGAAAAAAAAACTCACCTTAGCGACCCTCCACACAGAGTCTTTATTTTGGTTAGAGGAGGAGGATGATTGAGAGACACTACACCTGTAGCGCTTCAGGTTTAGCCACTGCCCGAATATATTGGTTCACTTACCCAGCAGACCCCATGTCCATGTCTGCTCCTGCTCAGCCTTCACTCTGCCTAATCATGAGGCAAGTTTCTTGTACCGAATCCTTACCTTCCCGGCTGCCCCTGGCTCGCGCTCTCACCGCTCCCTTACTATCTAGCCCGTGCACTCTCCTGCAGCTCCTCAACTTCTCTTGTGACTTACTTCATTACCTCAACTAATCCGACTGGTTTAACCTCTTTCACCACATCCTTTTTCCCAGTACTTTTCGTAAACCACTAGCACTGTGACGTTGTGTGTCCCACCATATTACAGTGAAAATACCTGAGGTCTTTCACGTGTGGTAAACTGTTCCCAGTCTGATCAACTATTTGGTTTTCATTAAAGGATCTCCCTCTTTCCCAATTTCTATCCCTCACCGAATGAAATTGCTGTTGGAAGCTGGATTTCGATTTATGCGCTAATACGTATTCATCCTCCATCTCTGCAGCTCTTCTCATTGTTAGAACTTTCTGTTCCTCCGCACGAGTTTTTATCACTCCCGGAATTGAGTTTATAAACCCCTCCAGCAGAATAGTTTCTCTAAGATCCTCACATGTCTTTTTTATCTTTAATGCTCTCATCCATCTATTGAAGTTGCTGTGTTTAATTCTTTCAAACTCAATATAAATGTGACCTGAGATAACAAGCATGGGGCTGGATGAACACAGCAGGTCAAGCAGCATCATAGGAGCAGGAAAACTTGACGTTTCGGGCCTAAACCCTTCATCAGAAATGGGGGAGGGGAAGAGGGTTCTGAAATAAATAGGGAGAGAGGGGGAGGCGGATAGAGGATGGATAGAGGAGAGGATAGGTGGAGAGGAGGCAGACAAGTCGAAGAGGCGGGGATGGAACCAGTAAAGGTGAGTGTAGGTAGGTCAGTCCAGGGAGGACGGACAGGTCAAGGGGGCGGGATGATGTTAGTAGGTAGGAGATGGGGGTGTGGCTTGGGGTGAGAGGAAAAACAGGTTAGGGAGGTGGAGATGAGCTGGGCTGGTTTTGGGATGCGGTTGGGGGAGGGGAGATTTTGAAGCTTGTGAAATCCACATTGATGCCATTGGGCTGCAGGGTTCCCAGGCTGAATATGATTTGCTGTTCCTGCAGCCTTCGGGTGGCATCACTGTGGCATTGCAGGAGGCCCAGGATGGACATGTCATCTGAGGAATGGGAGGGGGAGTTGAAATGGTTCGCAACTGGGAGGTGCAGTTGTTTGGTGCGAACTGAGTGCAGGTGTTCTGCAAAGCGGTCCCCAAGCCTACGCTTGGTTTTCCCGATGTAGAGGAAGCCACAACGGGTACAGCGGATGCAGTATACCACATTGGCAGATGTGCAGGTGACCATCTGCCTGATGTGGAAAGTCTTCTTGGGGCCTGGGATTGGGGTGAGGGAGGAGGTGTGGGGGCAGGTGTAGCACTTCCTGCGGTTGCAGGGAAAAGTGCCGGGTGTGGTGGGGCTGGAGGGGAGTGTGGAGCGGACAAGGGAGTCGCGGAGGGAGTGGTCTCTCCGGAAGGCAGATAAGGGTGGGGAGGGAAAAATGTCTTTGGTGGTGGGGTCTGATTGCAGATGGCGGAAGTGTTGGAGGATGATGCTTTGGATCCGGAGGTTGGTGGGGTGGTATGTGAGGACGAGGGGGATTCTTTTTTGGTTCCGGAGGTTGGTGGGGTAATGTGACCTGGTTCCTTTCTTACATTTCTGAACTGTTGTCTATATGCTTCTGGTACCAGTTCATAGACTCTCAAAATAGCCTGTTTTACTCCTTCATATTGTCTTCACATCTCCCTTGACAGCGTTATAAACCCCTCACTAGCCCTGCCTCCAACTTGGTCTGAATCAAGTTGTTTTATTCTTTATTCATTAACAGGATGAGGGCATCGCTGGCTAGGATGCATTTATTGTCCATCCCTAAATGACCAGAGGGCAGTTCAGAGTCAATCACATTGCTGTGGGCCTGGAGTCACATGTAGGCCAGACCAGGTAAGGATGGCAGTTTCCTTCCCTAAAGGACATTAGTGAACCAGATAGTTTTTCCTGGCAATCGACAATTGATTCATGGCCACCATTGGATTCTTAATTCCAGATGTTTCTCCCCTAGCATTTTATAAACACCAATATCTTACAAACACCAAATTCTAACATCTTGCCTCCCAATCCACAAATACTCGATCCGACTTTTCAACAGCATATTCCATGTCATTACAGTTATCCTCCACAGCTGGCAAACCAACTGCGCATTGGAATCTGGTTTAAGAATGAGGATTGGGGAACATCGTCAACAGCCTTTCACTCCAAGGATCACAGTCTTGAGTTGGCATGGTTCTGCCATAGGACCCGGCTGTCTGGAGACCTGAAAAATGGAGACTGTTCTCTGATTGGAAACAACATCACACAGGAAGATGCAGGACCTTATTATTTCAGAGTAGAATTTGACGACATGAAATAGTTCCAGCTAATTTCCTGTAACATGGCTTCACGTTTCTGGTTAGTGCTGAGTTATAATTACTCTACAATCCTATTGTACATTTAATGAGAGAGGACACACCGTCAGGTCAGAATTATTTATAGGTGTGTTAACCAGGTGATGCAGCTTTCAGGAGCACTTCCTCAATGCTAGCCCTCTGCCAGCACGTCGTTCCCTTAGTAATGACCCTCTGACAGTGCAGTGCTTCCTCAGTACTGACCCTCTGCCAGAGTGGCACTCCCTCAGTCCTCAACCTTCGACCAGTGCTGCACTCCGTCAGCACTGACCCTTCGACAGTGCGGCGCTCCCTCAGTACTGACCTTCTGACAGTGTGGCGCTCCCTCAGCATTGACCCTCCGACAGTGCAGCACTCCCTCAGCACTGACCCTCCGACAGTGTGGCACTCCCTCAGCACTGACCCTCCGACAGTGTGGCACTCCCTCAGCACTGAACTGAGGTGTCTGCCTTGATAGATATGTAGATAGACCAACACAAGGAGAGACCACTTTGGATTTGGTGCTTGGCAATGAACCGGACCAAGTGTTAGACCTGTTGGTAGGGGAGCATTTGGTGGTAGCGATCATAACTCTGTTGTTTTTACGATAGTCATGGAAAAGGATAGGTACATACAGAAGGGTAAGTTTTCTAATTGGGGGAAGGGTAATTACAATTCTGAAGAAGGTTTTTCTGAAGAAGGGACTAGGCCTGAAAGGTCAGCCTTCCTGCTCCTCTGATGCTGCTTGGCCTGCTGAGTTCATCCAGCTCCACACCTTGTTATCTCTAATTACAATTCTGTTAGGCAAGAACTGGGTAATGTAAATTGGGAACAGATGCTGTCAAGGAAGAGCACTATTGAAATGTGGAGATTGTTTAAGGAATGCATACTGCGTGTGCCCGATATGTTTGTCCCTAGCAGGCAGGGAAGATGCGGTCGAGTGAGGGAGCCTTGCTTCTCGAGAGAGGTCGAACGACTGGTTAAGAGGAAGAAGGAGGCTTATGTAAGGTTTAGGAAACAAGGAACGGAAAAGGGTCTGGAGGGATACAAGTTATCCAGGAAGGAGCTGAAGAAAGGGCTTAGGAGAGCTATAAGGGGGCATGAGGAAACCTTGGCAAATAGGATCAATGAAAACACCAAGGCTTTTTATACGTACGTGAGGAATAAGAGAATGACCAGAGAAAGGGTAGGGCTGATCAAGGATTGTAAAGGGAATTTGTGCACGGAACCTAAAGAAATAGGAGAGGTCCATAATGAATACTTTTCTTCGGTATTCACAATAGAGAGGGACCTAGTTGTAGAGGAGGACGTTGTGAAACGGGCGGGTAGGCTAGAGGAGGTCAATGTTAGTAAAGATGTGCTAGGAATTTTGAGGAAGTTGAAGATACATAAGTCCCCTGGGCTTGATGGGATTTATCCAAGGATTCTATGGGAAGCGAGGGATGAGATCACAGGGTTTTTGGCGATGATCTCTTCGTCCTCACTGTCCACGGGTATAGTGCCGGAAGATTGGAGCGAGGCAAACATCATTTCCTTGTTTAAAAAAGGGAACAGGGATAACCCCGGAAATTACAGACCAGTTAGTCTTACATCAGTGGTGGGCAAATTATTGGAAAGGGCTCTGAGAGACAGGATTTATGATCACTTGGAAGGGGACAGTTTGATTCCTGATAGTCAGCATGGATTTGTGAGGGGTAGGTCATGCCTCACAAACCTTACTGAATTCTTTGAAGAGGTGATCAAACACCTGGATGAAGGTAGAGCAGGGGATGTGGTATACATGGATTTAAGTAAGGCGTTTGATAAGGTTCCCCATGGTAGGCTCATGCAGAAGGTAAGAGGGCATGGGATGGGGAAATGTGGCAGATTGGATTCTGAATTGGCTGACCCTTAGAAGACAAAGGATGGTAGTGGACAGAAAATATTCAACATGGTGCTCAGTTACGAGTGGTGTACCACAAGGATCTGTTCTGGGTCCTCTTCTTTTTGTGATTTTTGTAAATGATTTGGATGAAGGAGTGAAAGGGCGGATTAGCAAGTTTGTGGACGATACGAAGGTGGGTCTCATTGTGGACAGTTTGGAGGGCTGTTCTAGGTTACAAAGGGACATTGATAGGACGCAGAGCTGGGCTGAGAAGTGGCAGATGGAGTTTAACCCTGAAAAGTGTGAGGTGATTCATTTTGGAAGGACAAACTTGAAAGCAGAATACAGGGTTAATGGAAAGATTCTTGGCAGTGTGGAGAGCAGAGGGATCTTGGGGTTCATGTTCACAGTTCCCTGAAAGCTGCCACCCAAGTGGATAGAGTTGTTAAGAAGGCGTATGGTGTGTTAGCTTTCATTAATAGAGGGATTGAGTTCAAGAGCCGTGAAGTTATGTGCCAGCTGTACAAAAGCCTGGTTCGGCCACATCTGGAGTATTGTGTCCAGTTCTGGTCGCCTCATTACAGTAAAGATGTGGAGGTGTTGGAAAAGTTGCAGAGGAGATTTACCAGGATATAGCCTGGAATGGAGCGAAGGTCTCATGAGGAAAGGTTGAGAGAGCTCGGGCTTTTCTCTTTAGAACGACAAAGGATGAGAGATGACTTGATAGATGTGTACAAAATGATCAGAGGTATAGATAGAGTGGACAGCCAGAGACTTTTTCCTAGGGTGGAGGTAGCTTTTACGAGAGGGCATAGTTTTAAAGTGAAAGGAGGTAGATACAAGGGAGACGTCAGAGGTAGGTTCTTTACTCAGAGGGTGGTAGGGGCATGGAACGCATTGCTGGAGAGCGTAGTGGAGTTGGCCTCATTAGGGGCATTTAAGCGGCTATTAGATAGGCATAAGGATGATAGTATAAGGTAGGGGTGGATCTTAGATAGATTTTAGGGTAAAAGTTCAGCGCAACATCGTGGGCCGAAGGACCTGTACTGTGCTGTATTGTTCTATGTTCTATGTTCTATGATCTGTTTTTTCTGACCAAGGCAGCTGCATTGATATCACTTCTTTTACGTTTTCATGGTCTTTCAATGCTTCACAGTCAATGTAATTGAATTTGTTTTATTTGTTTTTACACCGACCACAGAATCTCTCAGTTACTCCTCTTACTGTGATTGAAGATTCATCAATCAATATTACTGAGGGGAAAGCTGCAGAGATTATCTGCTCTGTTGGGAGTTTCCCAGCTTCTAACCTGATGTGGAGACATCTTAATGTCACAATGAACAGAACAAGTTCCGACAATGAGCTGTGGTTGGAGATCCCTTACGCTATGTTCAGTGTGTGGCAAAGAATGAACATAGAGCGGTGAAGAGCTCCATAAACACACCATGCAATGTGAGTGTGCACAGACTTCGAAATCATGCACACACATGCACACACGCATGCACAGAAACGCTAGTGAAGCCCTGCAAACACACGCATGTGATTTGTGCCTTCTCTTGGTGCCACAATGGAGCGTCAGTGAAATCATTTATTTTCTATTACAGGAATGCAAATTCTAGATTAACAAAATGCTGCATTGAACTAATAGCCTCCTGCGCAGAGAACTGTAGACTTTTTGCGATGAAATTATTTTCATTGTTTTATCCATTTGTACTGTGTAAGCAACCAACTGTTGAAGATTGTAACATTCAGGGAACAAGGGATGCTTGAGACATACAATCCTTTATAAACATTTCAATGTCTGACTCAGGTTAGTTTGAGAGTCAGAAACCATTTATGTTTGAGTCAGTTTGACAGATAATGGGAGAAAGAGAGTGAGAGAGAGTCAAGCAAGTGCTCCGTGCAGGAATAGTGCTGTTAGCTGTACTGCTCTGATAACTACTAATGGACCCTGATGAAGACTGTAAGCCCGAAACGTCAGTTTTCCTGCTCCGCTGATGCTGTCTGACCTGCAGTGTTATCTCTGACTCCAACATCTGCAGTTCTTGCTGTATCCTACTGATGGGCCCTGAATTGTACTGGTTGGAGCTTGTGGTGACATCTAAGGAGTTGTTTTATAGCTCAAAGCATCAGGTGACAGAAATAACTCCACACAGGCTGGTATCTTGTCACCAGGCCACCCTTTATTTACATGTGCATACTACTTGACTCTGGTTGGGTTCCTCAGAGCCAGTTTTCAGAGTGAGCAAAACTCTTGAGACTCTGTTCATATTTGCCAGCCAGGGCTCCCTGATTGGACCAGCCTAACAGCCCCAATCGGGGAACTTATATGCCATGATGTGCACCTGGCTGACCTCATTAGAATCACCACATCCCTCCTTCTCTAAGTCTGGGGACTTAGGCCTTGTTCTTTCTCCAGCAGCTTCTCCTGGGGCATTTTCACAATAGCACAGGTTCTTCCCACTCAGCCTTGGATATGGGCAACGTGTACCAGACACTGTAGTTTCTGTTATCCATACTTTACCTCATGTTTATTTTGGAAATCAGTAACATAGGATGTAGGAACGTAGAAGTAGGCTATTCAGCCCTTCAAGCCTGTTCTGACATTCAATGAGATCATAGCTGACCAATAGATGAAATCCATAAACCTACCTTTGGCCCACATCCCTTAACACTTTTGCTGAACAAAAATGTATCTGTCTCAGGTATAACATTAACAACTGATCCAGCATTCACTGCCATTTAGGGAAAAGAGTTCCAAATCCAGAATCTAAGTTGTACATATATTGTAGATTCTATTACTGTTCTAACTTTGGATAGTAACTTTTCATTTGTAAAAACTTTGGAATTTTGTGACTTTATTCTCTTTGTAAGTACCTGGCAGCTCAAACTTTATCTTCTCTAAAAGGAAGCTTCCTGATTCCTCACCAGATGTTAACCTAGTGGTGTGGCCTGGGATCATATAACATATCGCTCAATATTTCTTTGGTCAAATCCAATTCATTGCTGCCAAGGATTTGGCAATGCTGTGAGGATGGATACACAGAGCCCTTATGGTGGGAGGAGGAACCTACAGTTTATATAAGTGAACATTAGAAATATCATACAGCAACTTCCACTGAGAGATGTTTACGGGGGGATCCATACATTAGGTTCAGAGAGATGGATATGGAGCTTTGCTGTGCACTGTGTTTGCTCACAATATTCTCTTCCTTTGTTTTTAGGCCCACCATGAAATCTCTCAATTACTTCCCTTGATGGGATTAAAGATGCATCGATAAATATAATGGAGGGGAAAGCTGCAGTGATAATCTGCTTTGTTGAGAGTTTCCCAGCTTCTAATCCGATGTGGGGACATCTTAATGCCACAATGATCAGAACAAGTTCCAGCAATGAGCTGTGGTTGGAGATTCCTCACATTACATCCAGGGAGACTGGAGCCTATCAGTGTGTGGCAGAGAATGACGAGGGCTCCATAACCATCACTGTGCAATGTGAGACTCCTGTTACATTTGTTCATTGTTACAATACGTTTAGAGGGGACATTGGTCCTGTCTTGTTTCTTTGCAATTCTTTAACACTCCCGCATCCACGGCTCCAATGTTATCCACCATTCGATTTTTCTTTATGCTTTCTTCTGTTTTTATGCCCAATTTGTCCTACAAACATTGCTCAGACTAGGATGCTTCTTCATTTCTATGTCTGTACATATCTGTCTGTGTCACTTTGATGGGACATAACACCATTTTTGGTTCCTAATCTTCTAATCTTTCTCTAGGGTGCTTACTTGTCCTGCTTTCCACCAGCTGAATCTGAGCATCCTCAGTCATACATTCATTTTAAAAGCTATTACCCTCCTGTCATCCAATTTCTTCAGCGTCTGAGTCTCACATCTATCAAGTACAACCCTCCCCATTAGTGACTACACCCGATGGTTCTTCAGTTTTATGCTGATGTTTTCAGGTGTTGAGACTGAAGTCACTGATTACGGTGCTTGCTGTTATTTTTCTAAACCACATTTCAGTCCTGGATATAACTTTGATATTCATCATTGAGCATTATAATTGGAATTTGTTCACTCTCCCGACCTCAGTGCACCCATATCTTCATTGCCATTTAGAGCCATTTTGTTGGCCATTGCCTTGTTCATGTTCAGTCCAAATATCTCTCTGTGTATTTTGTCTGGGGGTATCATACTCTTCAGCTCCTCTTTCGTTCTGGTTCTGTGTGTGATATCGTCTGCACACCAGAGATTCCACAGCCTCATCTCTTAAAAATTTTTTTTTTTCATTTGTAGGATGTAGGCGTCACTGGCTAGGCCCAGCATTTGTTGCCATTCCCCAGTTGCCCCTCAAGAAGGTGGTGGGGAGCTGCCTTCATAAACTGCTGCAGTCCACCTGCTGTGGGTTGACCCACAATGCCCTTAGGGAGGGAATTCCAGCATTTTTACCCGGTGATATATTTCCAAGTCAGGATGGTGAGTGGCTTGGAGGGGAACTTGCAGGGGGTGGTGTTCCCATATGTCTGATGTCCTTGTCCTTCTAGATGGAAGTGGTCATGGGTTTGGAAGGTGCTGTCTGAGGATCTTTGGTGAATTTCTGCAGCGCACCTTGTATATAGTACACACTGCTGCTGCTGAGCGTCGGTGGTGGAGGGAGGGGATGTTTGTGGATGTGGGACCAATCAAGTGGGGGCTGCTTTGTCCTTGATGGTGTCAAGCTTCTTGAGTGTTGTTGGAGCTGCACTCATCCAGGCAAGTGGGGAATATTCCATCACCCTCCTGGCTTGTGCCTTGTAGATGGTAGGACAAGATTTGGAGAGTCAGGAGGGGAGTTATTTGCTGCAGTATTCCCAGCTTCTGGCCTGGTTTTGCAGCCGCTGTGTTAATGTGGTGAGTCCAGTTGAGTTTCTGGTCAATGGTAACCCCCAGGATGTTGATAGCGGGGGATTCAGTGATGGGAACACCATTGAATGTCAAAGGACGATGGTTAGATTGTCTCTTAATGGTGATGGTCATAGCCTGGCATTTGTGTGGCGCGAATGTCACTTGCTACTTGTCAGCCCAAGCCTGGATATCATCCAGATCTTGTTGCATGTGAACATGGGCTACTTCAGTATCTGAGGAGGAACAAATGGTGCTGAACATTGTGCAATCATCGGCGAAAATCCCCACTTCTGACCTTATGATTAATATCCCCAAGAGCCTTTCAGCTTTACAGTATGTGGATGTGTGTAAACACAGATACAAACACTTTCACACTCTTTTTTTCAGAGGCTTTTTAAGTTAAACCGCTTTGACCGTGCTTCTGGTCAGTGACTGAAGATCTCCTTATATGGGTCAGGATCATGTTTTGTCTGAAGGAGGTGAAAAATGAGGAAGGGAATTCCAGAACTTAGGGCTGCAGGTAGTTGAAGGTCGAGGGATGGATATCAGGAAATACTCAAGAGGCTGGAACTGGAGAAGCGTAGAGATCTAAGAGGGTTACAGGCCACAGGGATTACCTGCTGATTCTCCTCTGCTCTTGTTCCAGATCCCCCACGGCAGACCACAGTGTCCACCAGTGGATCCTCAGGTGGGATCAGAGAAGGACACAATGTCACATTAACCTGCTCCAGTGAAGGTGTCCCACCGATATCTCATTACACTTGGTTCAGGATCGAGGGAAACACGAGCACCCAGTTAAACATAAGCAGCCAGATTCTCTCCTTCACTCCAGTGACACGTGGGAATGACGCCAGTTTCTACTGCACAGTGACAAACTCATTGGGTAACAGCAGCTCCAACACGATCCACCTGAACGTGGAATGTAAGCATTTTACTTTGTCTGTATCTTCTTAAAACTCAGGAACTGTCTGTCTGAGGGCAGCTTACCCACTGTCATTTAGCATAAGGAGGAGTCACCTTCTTGCTGCTGTAACTTCTGCCTCACTGAAATACAGAGACCCACACCAGGATAGGTAACCAACATTGGTTCCTAAGCATCTTTAAGGAGCAGAGAGAGGGGCATGGAGGGTTATGAAGGAAATTTCAGGACTTAGAGTCCCAAAAAGCTGCAGACATGCCCACCAGTGGTAGAGGGATGGAAATCTGGGTATGTTCAAGAGGCCAGAATTGGAGGAGGGTAGAGACCTTGGAAGGGTGTAAGAGCTGGATGAGGTTACATAGATAGGGAGGAGTGGAGGGGCTGGAGGAGGTTACAGAGATAGGGAGGGGGTATGGGGCTGGAGGGGGTTACAGAGAGAGGGAGGGGGTGTAGTGGCTGGAGGAGGTTACAGAGATATGGAGGGGTGTAGTGGTTGGAGGAGGTTACGGAGATAGAAAGGAATGTAGGGCTGGAAGAAGTGGTGTCCCCAGACTGTGTGTTCAGCCAATGATACAGTGTGATTACTGAGTACAATGTGGGGGAAGAAGAGGAAATCTTGAATTCTCTCCAATACCCTCCCCACCCAATAAAACAACTTCCACTGAAAGCAAACATAGACAACCCAGTTTGGGATGGTGTTGAGTCAGATAGTGGGGAGAGCAGTGTTGGGTGGGGAAGTTGTCCAGGGCAAAGGTCTCCACTCTGATGCTGATGGGGATGTGGGTCTATCAGGTCCAGTGATGGGCCTCGGGGCCAGTAGGTGTCAGAGCCATCAGGGGAACAATGTTTCAGGTCTGTCAGCATGGCTGGCTGTCAGGTTTCCAGGCCAGTAATAGTGTGGTTGGCGTCAGGGATTCGGGCCTTTGACAGGTTAGGCAGTGGATCTGATCCCAGTGGTTCAGCGATGGGGAGGAGGTGAATTATTTTGAGTTGGAACATGGCTGGTTGATGGGGAGAAGAGAGAGAATGGCATTGGCTTGTTGGGGCGTTGGAATGAGTCTGGTCATAGCAGGAGCGTTTGCCACATGTCCAGGGGATGTAAGGGTTTGGTTGAGGAGAAACTGGGGGCTGTGTGGTCAGTTGGGGGTCAGGGGTCAGTGTAATAGCCATCCAGATGTTTGACTAGATTTTTAAATTGGCTCACATTTCCTAGGTACCTATGGACATAAAGAAATTGTTCCCTTCCGAAGACTCTAACTTTACTGGGCTCTGTCAAAACATTCCAGAGGCAGCAGAATGGCCAATCTCCAATGTCCTGGACAATTCCCATGGAGGCAGCTGCTTGTGGATTCTGCAGGGTCCTGACACACAATTTCAGTTTGTGGTGATCGAACAGCTAACTGTCCATCGGAATATCCAGGCCAATGTACATAGAAATGATATATAGATTACATCCAGAAGGAAGACGTCCACTAATACATTTCTCAGAATATGTGACAGAATATGTTTACAGCCATTGTTATACTCCATAAGTGTGGTAATTCCTCAAATGTAGGAATTGTGACTGCCAATTTGTGCACAGCAAGATCCCAGAAACAGCAATGTGATCATGAGATGATAATTATTTGTGAGCTAAGTTGAAACAAAGACAGATTATAAGGTGTGTCACAAATGCCCCAGGAGTGAAGGAAAACCACTGTGTTATCCTGGTCAGTCTGTACAGATTACTTCAACCTCAAACTCCAACGTCATTGCTGCTTAACGTCCCTCTGCACTTCTCTCTCTGTTTATATCAAGGGACAATAAATGTCAACATTGCTCGAGAACAAGTGTTTAAAAATATAGTGTATTGCTTTTCAAAATACATCAGAACACCATTCCAAAACGATAGCGCAGTAATTAATGGCTGTTTTGACAGGCAGAGACTCCAATAAATGGACGGTGGGACTGGTCATGGCTGGAATCCTGTTAAGTGTTTTGCTGGCTGGAATCTTACTCTTCCTGTATGTGCGAAAGTAAGTCTGAATGCTTCATTCAATTTTACTCTGAATATTTGCTTCCACTTTCTTTCTTCCAGTAGGTGACTGTTCCCTTGAACAGACTTCTTCTGTAAGTGGTCCCCATGTCCCTATGATCCAGGGTGGGCCTTTCATTGATGGGTGTCCAAATGAATAGCTATGAGCTGTTGCGATCAGGAACACACTGCCTGATAGGCATGTGAAAGCAGATTCAACAAGAATTTCCAAACATGTAACCATATCTGTGCTGCACTGACTCCCTGGTACACCGTAACCACATTGTGGTGTTGTGTTATTGCAGGAGAAAGACAGCGACTGAGGAAGCATCTTCGAAGACCAATGACATTTCATTGATCCGCAGTCGACTGTCTGTGAAACACCAGTCATAGAACTGTTTATACTCAACCCCAACCATCGGTCTCAGTATAAAAATAACACAACACATTGCAACACATCAAACCTAAGGATGTTCTCTACACTAGCATTACCCACCCAAAGCTACAGAGCACGGGACTGTGCAAACAGGCATGGACCAGAATAGATACGTATCAGATGAGAACGTATGAAGGTTGTGTGCAGTCAACATGGTTGAATAGGCAACATGTGTCCCAGACTCCCAGACAGATTACCCATGGATTTCTACCTGTGGAGCAGGCACACACTCTCACCTTCTGAGTTAGAAGGTCATGAGTTTAATAACTAACTCCACAACTTTAAACATAAACCTGACAGCATTGCCACTTGGAGAGAGCAATACTGAGGGAGCGCCGCACTGTCAGAAGGTCAGTAATGAGGGAATGCCATACCATTGGAGGGTCAGTGCTGAGGGAGAGCCGCACTGTCAGAAGGTCAGTACTTAGAGTGCACCGCACTGTCGGAGGGTCAGTGCTGAGGGAGTGCCGCACTATCGGAGGGTCAGTGCTGAGGGAGTGGGCACTGTTGGAGAGTCAGTGCTGAGGGAGCGCCACTCTGTTGGAGGGTCAGTGCTGAGGGAGTGCCGCACTATCGGAGGGTCAGTGCTGATGGAGTGGGCACTGTTGGAGAGTCAGTGCTGAGGGAGCGCCGCTCTGTCGGAGGGTCAGTACTGAGGAAGTGCCACACTGTCAGATGGTCAGCGCTGAGGGAGCACCGCTCTGTCAGACGGTCAGGGTCAGTACTGAGGGAGTGCCACACTGTCGGAGGGTCAGTAATGAAGGAATGCCGCACTGTTGGAGGGTCAGGGTCAGTACTGAGGGAGTGCCACACTGTCAGAGGGTCAGTAATGAGGGAGTGCCGCACTGTCGGAGGGTCAGTGTTGAGGGAGTGGGCACTGTTGGGGAGTCAGTGCTGAGGGAGCGCCGCACTGTCGGAGGGTCAGTACTGAGAGTGCCGCACTGTCCGAGGGTCAGTACTGAGGGAGTGCCACACTGTCAGAGGGGCGGCACGGCGGCTCGGTGTTTAGCACTGCAGCCTCACAGCACCAGGGACCTGGGTTCGATTCTAACCCTCAGGTGACTGTCTGTGTGGAGTTTGCACTTTCTCCCCGTGTCTGCGCGGGTTTCCTCCGGGTGCTCCGGTTTCCTCCCACGGTCCAAAGATGTGCAGGCTAGATGGGTTGGCCATGCTAAATTGCCCGTAGTGTTCGGGGGTGTTTGGGTTATAGGGGGATGGGTCTAGGTGGGATGCTTCAAGGGTCGGTGTGGACTTGTTGGGCCAAAGGGCCTGTTTCCACACTGTAGGGATTTTTTGATTTGATTCTTTGGTCAGTGCTGAGGGAGTGCCGCTCTGTCAGAGGGTCAGTGCTGAGGGAGTGCCACACTGTCGGAGGGTCAGTAACAGGGAACGCCACACTGTCGGAGGATCAGGGTCAGTACTGAGGGAGTGCCACACTGTCAGATGGTCAGTAATGAGGGAATGCCGCACCATAGGAGGGTCAGTGCTGACGGAGTGCCACACTGTCGGAGGGTCAGTAATGAAGGAACGCCACACTGTTGGAGGGTTAGGGTCAGTACTGAGGGAGTGCCACACTCAGATGGTCAGTAACAAGGGAATGCCACACCCTAGGAGGGTCAGTGCTGAGAGAGTGCCGCACTGTCAGAGGGTCAGTGCTGAGGGATTGCTGCACTCTTGGAGGGTCAGCACTGAGGGAGCGCCGCACTGTCAGAGGCTCAGGGTCAGCGCTGAGGGAGCGCCGCACTGTCGGAGGCTCAGGGTCAGCGCTGAGGGAGCGCCGCACTGTCGGAGGGTCAGCACTGAGGGAGTGCCACACTATCACAGGGTCCATGCTTTGGGAGATGTTACTTATCCCTCAATCAACATAATTACAAAGTATGTTGATGTCAGTTGTTTATTACATTGCTGCTTGTGGGTCTTTACTGTGCACAAACTGCTGCTGCACTTCCTACATTATAGCAGTGAATACACTTCAAAGAGGTGCTGGGTGTGAAGGTGCTTTGGAATGTTCTGTGTGAGGGAAGAAGAGAGACTATGTCTAAATTTGAGAAGCAAACTATGACATCCTAACTCAGAGGTGAGAAAGGGTTTAAAGTGGGAGATTGCGTGAGAGAGAGTGACACAGAGACAGAGAGAGAGAGAGAGACAGAGAGAGAGATAGAGAAATGACAGAGGGTATGACAGAGACTGAACCATGAATGACACTCATGAGGCTATGTAATAATTTATCCCAATACGTACCAGTAAATTATTTGAGAATATAATTTTTTTAATCAAACAGAAGACAGTAATGTGAGTTATTCTAATACAGCTGTTGAGAGATTTGCTGTGTGCAAGTTGGTTGCTGGGTTTCCTATATTACATCAGCGTTCAATAAAGTCTTTCAGTGGATGAGGAGAATTTGGGACGTTCAGTCTCTGTGAACAATGAGCTCATCACTTTAGCCTTCAAGGTAAGAAAGGGCAGGTTAAACCCACTGAACAACGACTTACTCCCACCTCTCAGGTCTGACCAACAATTGCTGTTCAAAGTTGATAACAATGGGATGGATTCATGATCATGCATTTGCAGAAGGGGACAGATGATGTATTCCTCCCCTTAAATATGGATGAACTGAAAAGTTCAATCATCAGATATGTCCATGAGAGCGAAGGAGAGGCAGGCATTAAAGGCCACCAGCGACTGAAATAGTTTGGTAAATTCAAACCATAGCAGCCCACAGGGTCTAGAATAGACTGAAGGATGCAGCAATGTGAAAACAAGCAGAGTCAGACAGCATGTGCAACATGGTTTTCATTGCAAAGTTCACAAGTTTGTTGTCTGAACATGGGAGTTATGTTATCCCTCTTAACGAGATGGTTTATAGAATTGAACAATGTGTCTCTTGTCTGTCTTCTCACACCCTCCTTATTTGCGCAGAATGTTCTCATAAACGCTTCCGTCTGCTCTGTCTTCTTCATCCGAGGGCTTGCTGAGGTTCAGTGTGGCATACGTGATAGAATTATCGCTAGGGTCAGTCTTGGCATCCTGCAATTGAAGTTTCAAAATAGACTCAATGAACTCTTAGAGGGCTGAACATTGTCAGATTGCAGATCAGTAGCAGATAGAGTTTAACCCTGATAAATGTGAAGTGATGCACTTGATGAATGTCAGGAAACTAGGAAGATCAAAGGAACCGAAGGATCTTGGGTAACTTGTCCATAGATCCCTGAAAGTGCCAAGAGAGTTTAAGAAGTATGGGGCACTTCCCTTTCTCAGTCGAGGCATAGATCATAAGAGCAGGGAGGTGATGTTGGAGCTGGATAGGACTTTGGTGAGGCCACACTTGGAGCTCAGTGTGCAGGTCCAGGCTCTGCACTACAGGAAGGATGTGATTGCACTGGAGGGGGTGCAAAGGAGATTAACCAGGATGTCTTCCATTTCCCGCACCTCTGCCCTCACACACCCTCCCCTCAACTAAAATAAAGACAGAGTCCCCCTTGTCCTCACATACCACCCCACCAACCTCCACATCCAATGTATCCTAGACCCAGCCCGAAATGTCAAGCTTTCCTACTCCTCTGATGCTGCTTGGCCTGCTGTGTTCAGCCAGCTCCACACTTTGTTATCTCGGATTCTCCAGCATCTGCAGTTCCTATTATCCCTTCCACATTAGACAGAAGTTCACCTGCACATCTGCTAATGTGGTCTATTGTATCTGCTGTTCCCGATGTGGCCTCCTCTACATCGGGGAAACCAAGCGGAAGCTTGGAGACTCTTTCGTAGATCATCTGCGCTCTGTACGCGACAAATGACAATACCTTCCAGTCTCCAACCCTTTTAACTCCCCCTCCCACTCCCTGACTGACACGTCCATCCTTGCCCTCCTCCAGTGCTTCCCTCTTTCATCCAAAATTGGCAAAGTTAATCGATTTCGCTTCCAATTTCCTCCCCACCACCACTTTCACTGGTCTATCTCTGACTCCTCCTTCCCTTCCTCAAAATCTCTGCTTCCATTTCTGGGGGTAGAATGACCACTAATATCCACTATCAACTGCCTGGCACAGCTACCTGTACTGTACATCCTCGCATCCTGTTTCCTGTAAAGACTCCATTCCATTCTCTCAGTCTCCATCACGTATGTTCAGATGAGGCCAACTTCAACAAGGGATCCTCCAAAACGTCCACCTTCTTCCTCAACTGAAGATTCCTCTAGCACCTTTGTAGACAGGGCCCTCAACCAAGTCCGATTCATCTCCTGCACTTCCATCTTTCACCTCTTCTCTTCCCTCCCACAACAGCAGTTGGGTTCCTCTTGTCCTTACATACCATCCCACTAACATCCACATCCAGAAGATCATCAGCTGCCATTTCTACCACCTCCAGCAAGATGCATTCCCCTCCCCTCCCTTGTCTGCCTTCCACAGGGACCATTCCTTCCGGGACATCCTGGTCCACTCTTGCTTTACTCCCAACATCCCCTGCCCACCACGCCCCTTGCAGCCCCATGGCACCTTCCCCTGCAAGCACCCAAGGTGTAACACCTGCCCATTTATGTCCTCCATCTCCAGTATCCAAGGGCCCAACATACATTCCTGGTGAAGCAGTACTTCACCTGCACTTTCCACAATGTAATCTACTGCATTTGCTGCTCACAATGTGGTCTCCTCTACATTGGGGAAACGAAGCATAGATTGGGTGACCGCTTCGCAGAACATCTACGTTCTACTTGCAAAAAAGACCCTGAGCCACCTGTTGTCTGCTACTTTAAAACACCATCCTGTTCCCTAGCCAACATCTCTGTCTCTGGCTTGCTGCAGTGTTCCAGCGAAGTCCAATGCAAGCTGGAGGAACAACACCTCATTTTCTGCTTGGGGACCCTACAGCCCTCCGGACTCAATATTGAGTTCAATAATTTTATAGTCTAAACTGTCCTATGTCCTAGCCCGCCCACCTCACACACCAGGCCTTGTTATCACATAGCCTGCCATTACACACCTCCTATTAGTCATCAACAGTCCCCATTAGAGATAAAAGGTACTGCAGATGCTGGAGAATCCGAGATAACAAGCATGGGGCTGGATGAACACAGCAGGTCAAGCAGCATCACAGGAGCAGGAAAACTTGATGTTTCGGGCCTAAACCCTTCATCAGAAATGGGGGAGGGGAAGAGGGT
>JAHRHZ010000172.1:1327757-1391426 GCA_024137785.1 Ginglymostoma cirratum
GGCATACCGAGGCATTTACAGGCAGCGGGTGAAAGCACCAACCAGCACAAATAATGCCTTCATCGCCATGCAAAACGGCACCGAAAGGATATCCCAGAGCCGGCTCGGATTGCAGTGCATCACGTCCTGGGGTCCGTGGTGCACAGCCAATGACAGACAGGCGTCCAGAACCAGGAGGTGGGGGAAACGCAGAGGATGTAACTGACCCACGTATGAACAACTGCGCCCCGCAAACACCATCTGCTCTCCCCCTCCCGCCACCCACGTACACCAGGACCAACACTTCCCCTCACACAAATAGCCGGTAAAGGAAACTGGGAGTGTCCCATTAGGCCTCACCTGCCAGTCCAGTCGCCTCAGGCAGCAGCATCCCAACTCACATGTCCAAAATAGTAATGCTGTAACGCCCAGAGGCAATAGTCAATGGTAGCAAGGAGGCGAGAATCACAGAGTATTAATAAGGAGATGGCTTGGCTTTCAACAATTCCAGGCCCAAAATACAGTCACTCACTGTAAGTGTTCAGGCCCCAAGCAATTAGTGTCCAGGCCTGAATCCCCTGACTGAAGCTGTCGTCCAGGCTCCAGAAACAAGCGTCCCAGGCACTGGCTGAATAAAAGTGCAGGCACCATGTTTCTCAAAGCAACAGGAGCAGCACCCAGGTCTCAATCCTCAGCAGATTTTCCCTGGCACAGCAGGTGTTATTACAGCAGTCTTCAACTCGAGGAGAAATGCAGGCCACCAGGCTTCCAAACATAACAGCAGCAACAGAGAATCCCAGGTTCGAATGCCTCCAGGCAGGCAGGCTGTAGCACCAGGGGCTCTAGGCTCTAGTTGCTCTCAGTTGCAATATCTGTTGCTACTCCAGCCTCCAATTTCCAATGACAGCAGCAGAGTGCAGACTTCTGATACACTGCCCTTCACATGGTAAAAAAATCCCTCTACCGCCGCACTCTGTTTTCAATATTCCAGCCACTTTTTTTTGTATCGAAATGGCTAGTTCTCCCTGTATTCAGTGTGATCTAACCTTGCTAACCAATCTACCAGGGGGGACCTTGCTGAGGTCCATACAGATAACGTCCATGCCTCTGCCTTCTTTAATCCTCTTCGTCACTTCTTCAAAAAACTTCAGTAAAGTTAGTGAGACATGATTTCTCACACACAAAGCCATGTTGACTATTCCCAATCAGTCGTTGCCTTTCCATATACATGTAAATCCTGTTCCTCAGAATCCCCTCCAACAACTTGCCTATCACTGATGTCAGGCTCACTGGTCTATAGTTAACATAAAACCATAGAAGATAGGAGCAGGAGGAGGCCATTCAGCTCTTCAAGCCTGCTCTGCCATTCTTTACAATCACGGCTGATTGTCCAACTCAATAGCCTAATACTGCTTTCTCCCCATAACCTTGATACCATTCATCCAAAGTGCTATATCTGGTCGCCTCTCGAATACATTCAACGTTTTGGCATCAATTACTTCCTGTGGTAATGAATTCCACAGGCTCACCACTCTTTGGATGAAGAAATTTCCCTTCATCTCCATTCTAAATCGTCCACCCTGAATCCTCATACTGTGACCCCTGGTTCTGGACACACCCATCATCGGGATCATCCTCCCTGCATTTACCCTATCCACTCCTGTTAGAATTTTATAAGTCTCTATGAGATCCCTGCTCATTCACTTGAACTCTAGCGAAAATAATCCCAACCTTGTCCTACGTCAGTCCCACCAACCTCGAATCAGCCTGGTAAATCTTTGCTGCACTCCCTCGAGAGCAAGAGCTCCTCCCTCAGAAAAGGAATCAACAACTACACACAATATTCTACGTGTCGCCTCGCCAAGGCCCTTTTAACTGCAACAACACATCCCTGCTCCTGTACTCGAAACCTCTTACAAAAGGCCAACATACTATTTGCCTTCTTTACCGCCTGCTGCACCTGCATGTTTACCTTCAGCGAGTGGTGCACAAGGACTTCCAGGTCTCGCTGCACCCTCCCCTCTCCCAATTCAGGTAGTTATGTGCCTTCTTATTTCCACTTATGAAATGAATAACTTCACATTTATCCAAAATATACTGAATCTGCCATTGATTTACCCAGTCACCCAACCCGTCAAGATCATGCTGAAGGATCTCTGCATCCTCCTCACAGGCCACCCTCCCCCCCAACTTTGTATCATCTGCAAACTTGGAGATGTGACATTTTGTTCCCTCATCCAAATCATTAATATGTATTGTGAATAGCTGGAATCCCAGCACTGATCCCTGTGGCACCCCACTAGTTACTGCCTACCAATTTAGAATGGATCCATTAAATTCTACTCTTTGTTTCCTCCCTGCCAACCAGTTTCCTATCCATCTCAATACACTTCCCCTAATCCCATGTGCTTTAATCTTCCACATTAATGTCTTATGTAGGACTTTGTCGAACGCTTTCTGAAAGTCCAAATATACTACATTCTGTGGCTTTTCCTTGCCATCTATCTTAAATAATGCCATCACCGTAGGCAAACTTCAGTTTTTGGCACCTCACCTGTGGCTACTGATGATACAAATATCTGAGCAAGGGGTCTCCGTCAATCACTTCCCTAGTTTCCCATAATGTTCTAGCGTACATCTGATCTGATCCTGGAGATTTATCCATCTTTAGGCATATTAAGATGTCCAACACCGCCTGCTCTGTGATATGGACATTTTTCACGATGTTGCTATTTGTTTCCCTAAGCTCTCAAGCATTAATGTCCTTCTTTACAGTAAACACTAATGCAAAATGCTTTATACATATCTCGCCCATGTCCTGCAGTTCCACCCACAGAATCATAGAATCCCTCCAGTGCAGAAACAGGCCATTCAGCCCAACAAGCCCACTTTATGAAGAGCATCCCACTCAGATTCATCCTCTCCCGTATCCCTGTAACCATGTTTGTCCCATGACTAATGCACCTAACCAAAACATCCCTAACACTATGGGCAAGTTAGCATGGCCAATCCACCTAACCTGCACATCTTTGGACTGTGGGAGGTTAGCACCCTAAAAATGGAAGGGTGTCCTGTCTCAGTCCTGACTCTCAACCAGGCCAAATGAGCTCTTTTTGCTTGACCTGCTGTGTTCATCCAGCTCTACACCTTGTTATCTCTTTTTGATGAGTGTTGTTCTCTGGATTTTTGGTGAGAAGCGCCTGAGATGACCCAGCAGGATGTGTGGAGCAGAGCTGAAACTGGGAAAGATCGCAAAGGAGATGCAATCTGATGAGGCTAATGTTTTAAAAATCAAAATGAATGTTCCAGCTCTTCAAATGAGCACCGTTACCCAGTACTGATCTCCTGCTTATCACCCCAAGCCCCCATGTGCTATTTCTACCCAAATAACGGTGCCAAGCTCTCTTGAAAGCTTCAATTGAACCTCCCACCACTATGTTCCCAGAACGACGTGTTCCACACCATAACTACTTGTTGTGTGAAAAATCTTTTTCTCACATCACTCTTACTTCTTTTGCTCATCATTTTCAATCTATGTCCTCTCATTCTTGTTCATTTTACAAGTAGGAACACTTCCTCTCTGTCACACCGTTCCAACCAACTCATGAGTTTGAAAACCTCAATCCAATCTCCTCTCAGTTGCCTTCTGTCTGAGGAGAAGAGTCCCAACTTCTCAAATTTATATCCAGAACTGAAGTTTCTCATTCTGGGGACCATTCTTGTAAACAACTTCTGCACCGTCTCCAATACATTCACACCTTTCCTGTAATATGACATCCACGGCTGTAGACAAGACTCCAACTGAGGGCTAAAAAGGGCCTTATACAAGTTCGATATCACCTCTTTGCTCTAGTACTCCATGTCCCTATGAGTAAATCCAAGAGCTCTCCCCACTTCTTGTGCAACCTTCAATGATCTGTGCGCACTTACACCCAGGTCCCTTGACTCCAGCAACGCTTTAGAATTATACCCCTTATCTTATATTGCCTTTCAATGCTCTACCAAAGAAAGCACATCACCTTGCACTTCTTTGCAATGAACTTCATCTGGCAACTATCTGTCCATTACACCAATTTTCCCAATTCCTTTTGGCGTTTTCATGTGGAGGTGCCGGTGTTGGACTGGTGTGGACAAGGTCAGAAATCACACGACACCAGGTTATAGTCCAACAGGTTTATTTTTATTTATAAGCTTTCGGAGTCTTACTCCTTCTTCAGGTGATAGTGAGACAGGTGGTATCAGACACAGATTTTGTAAGTAAAAGATCAAAGGGTCACGCCATTGATGAGGATGTATTAAACCTAAGATGCTGTTAAGTCTTTAATCAGTGAGAAGGTTTTAATTGATTAATGTGTGTATGTAAATCCCTGAATTCCTTTCAAGTCACTGTCCTGAGAGAACTAAAGGTTCAATCCGTGTAAAGAAGAGGTACCTTTTAGGTCAGGCAATGCATGTTAGGTGTGAGGCCTTGTTTAGAATGTGTTTGTGTTTTGGTTTTGAGTCAGACTGGTTTTATTTTTAATGTAGGAATTTATAAAACATCGCATTCACTGACTCTATAAATTGTGTGCTTTTTGAACAAAATAAAATGTATTTGCAATACAAATTCACCTCATAGACTTATATATGTGTGTGTGTGTGAGAGATAGAGAGAGAGAGAGTGTGCATGAGAGAGAAAGTGTGTGTGCGCGCGCTTGAGAGACTGTGTGAGTGTGTGTGTGAGAGGGAGAGAGAGAGAATGTATAGTGTGGTGGAGTCACCTATAGTATGACATGAACCCCAGATCCTGGTTGAGGCCGTCCTCATGGGGACCGAACTTGGCTATCAGCTTCTGCTTGGTGACTCTTCATTATTGTGTGTCTTGAAGTGCATCTTGCAGGACGTTTACCCAAGATCGGAGCTGAATGTCCCTGACTGCTGAAGTGTTTCCCCGCTGGGAGGGAACATTCCTGTCTGACGATTGTTGCACAGTGTCCATTCATTCATTGTCATAGCATCTGCATGGTTTTCCCAAAATACCATGCCTTGGGGCAAGCATGGGGCTGGATGAACACAGCAGGTCAAGCAGCATCATAGGAGCAGGAAAACTTGACGTTTCGGGCCTAAACCCTTCATCAGAAAAGGGTTTTCTGATGAAGGGTTTTCTGCATTTTCTGATGAAGGGTTTAGGCCCGAAACGTCAAGTTTTCCTGCTCCTATGATGCTGCTTGACCTGCTGTGTTCATCCAGCCCCATGCTTGTTATCTCGGATTCTCCAGCATCTGCAGTACCTTTTATCTCTGATGCCTTGGGGCATCCTTGCCTGCAGCATGAGATAGACAACACTGGCCGAGTCACATGAGTATCTGCCGTGAACGTGGTGGGTGGTGTTCCCACATGTGATGGTAGTGTCCATGTCGAAGATCTGACATGTCTTGCAGAGGCTACAATGACGGGGTTGTATTGTGTTGTGGTCGATGTTGTCCTGAGGACTGGATAGTTTGCTGCAAACAATGGTCTGTCTAAGGTTTCATGGTTGTTTGAAGGCGAGCATTGGAGGCATGGGGAAGATCTTGGCTCATTGTCATCAATGATGTGCAGAAGGCTGCAAAGAACGTAGTGTAGTTGCTCCACTCCCGGGAAGTACTGGACAACGAAGGGTACCTTATCATACATATTCCGTGTCTGTCTTCTGAGGAGGTCATCATGGTTTTTCACTGTGGCACGTCAGAACTGATGATCGATGACTTGAGCATGACTTGAGGGTGTCCTTCAACACCTTCAGGTGTCCGTCGTGTTCCTCCTCATCTGAACGGATCCAGTATATGCGTAGAGCTTGTTCGTAGGGAATGGCTGTTTCAAAATGTTTAGGGTGGAAGCTACAGAAATATAGCATTGTGAGGTTATCTATAGGCATGTGGTAGGGTGAGTATTGAGCACCATACACACACACACACACACACACACACACACACACTCTCCTCCCCCTTCACATACACATACACATACACGCACTCACTCTCTCCCCCTGTCACATACACATACACACACGCACACTCACTCTCTCTCTCTCCCCGTTCACACACACACCACACACACTCTCTCTCTGCCTCACACACACACACACTCTCTCTCCCTGACACTCGCGCGCATGCGCGCGCACACACACACACACACACACAAACATTTGAATCTATGCAGTGAATTTGTATTTGCAGATTCATTAGATTTTTTCAAAAGGTACTCAATTTATAGACAGTCAGTCAATATGGCGTTTTATAAATTCCTACTTTAGAAATAAAACCAGTCTGACTACAACCCAAAACACAAGCATGTTCTAAATGAGGCCTTACACCTAACATGTTTGTCTGACCTAAAATGTCACCTCTTCTTTACACTGATAAAACCTTTAGTTTTCTCAGGACAGTGACTTGAAAGGAATTCAGGGATTTACATATACTTTTAATTAATTAAAAGTTTCTAACTGATTAAAGATTTAACAGCATCTTAGGTTTGTTTAATACATCCTCAACAGTGGCATGACCCTTTGATCTTTTACTTACAAACTCTATCTCTCTCACTAACACCTGAAGAAGGAGTAAGACTCTGAAAGCTTGTGTTTTAAAATAAACCTGTTGGGCTATAACCTGATGTTGTGTGATTTCTGACTTTGGGAGTTTCACACTGTCCTCCTCACAGTTTACCATTTTCACAAGTTTGATGTGAACAGCAATTATCTCCTGCACACTAAGATCCAAATCACTAATGTATATCAAGAAAAGCAGTGTTCCAATGCTGACTCCTGGGAAATTCTGCTACAAACCTTCCTCCAGCCTGAACAGAATACCCATTGACCATGATTGACCATCATTGCGTAAGGATTTGTTTTCAGAAGCTGAGATGTCAGATGTCAGTTATATATGTCAGTTTTGGTGAGACTTCATCGGGACTATAGTGTGCCATTTTGGTTTCCCAATCAAAGTAAGGGCATATTTACCATAGAGGGAATGCATTTGACATCCATGGCAGGAATCTCTTTGAGAAGAGATTGGTTCGACTGGACCTCAGCAGAGTTTAGAAGGATGATTTGATTGAAATGTATAAAATTCTAACAGGGCTGGACAGACTAGATGGAGGGAGGATGTTTTCCCTGGTTGGGGAGTCCAGAACCAGAGGACGCAGTCTCAGGAGCACAGCGGGGCAGGGTGCATCAGGGGAGCAGGAAAGTCAATGTTTTGGGTTGGGGCCCTTCTTCTGGCCCAATGTGCTCCTCCAGCTCCACACTGTGCTATCTCTGACTCCAGATCGGCAGTTCTTACTATCTCTCACACACAGGACTGGGTTAACCGTTTTGGATTAAAATGAGGAAATATTCTCTCAGAGGATGGTGACCCTGTGGAAATCTCTGCCACAGAAGGCTGTGGAGGTCAATTCACTGAATAGGATTATAGAGTCACACGGTGTGGATACAGATCTTTCGGTCCAACTCGTCTGTGCAAACAGATATTCTAAATTAATCTAGTCCTATTTGCCATGGTTTGCCCCGTATCCCTCTAAATCCTTCCTATTCCAGATGACTTTTAAATGTTAAATCGATAATCAAGAAAAAAATCCATTTCTTATTAGATTTTGTAAATATTAAGGGGTACAGAGAGACCGTGGGATATGCTCCCAAACTTGCCTCCACTGCAGCAGTGGTGGGTTGGCACTAGGAGGCAGAGGGATGGATGGAAAGAGAGAGAAAGACAAGAAAGAAAGGGAGAGGAAGATAAGAGAAACACAAAGGAGAGACTGGTAAAGAGACATAGAAATGTACAGAGACTCATAAAGAGAGATAGAGGCAGAGAAACAGATAGTCAGAGATAGAAGAGCAAAAGTACTGTGAGAGACAAAAGAAGAAAGACTGATGGGGAGAGAAAAGAGAGATGTAAAGGCAGAGAGACACAGAAAAACAGAGACTCAGAGAGAGGGATAGAATGTCAGAGAGACTGCAAAGGAGATAGAAAATGCAGAGACCGTTAAAGAGATAGGAATGCATGGGGATAGGTAAAGGGAGATAGAAAAGCAGAGAAACAGATAGAGAGATAGACAAGTAGTGAAATATAGAGAGACAGCGAATGCAAAATATCATGGGATGAATAGAGAGAGAGAGAGAGTTAACAAAAGCAAAAGGAGCTGAGTTGGATAGGCATGTTTCTCTTATTTTGGACATGTTGAAACACTGCCCTCTATTGGCTTTCTTAAACGCCATTAATAAACACATAGAACTCGACCCCACATACGCTCTACTACGAAGACAAACCGGAAGTGAGGCAATCCAGCTCAACGGACTCCAGAGTTTAAAACCAGGTGGGAAAACACACCGACTCTTCACTGGAGGCTGCACTGATGATGTTACCCAGCAAGGTAATGAAATGTCTGCGGAACAACAAACCAGCTTGGCAAGCCAACCAACCTCAACACCCACAACCCAAGCTACAAATCTACTCCAAAACCTCTTAACATTGCTTTTGCACATGGGCGGATTCTTATAACTGTTTTCTTATCCTCCAGAATGAGAAGCTTTGCTTGTGGTAAAATTTGTGATGAATGTCCATAAGGTCCCTGACTAACTTCTACAGATGCACCATTGAAACCATACTGTCCGGGTGCACAACTGCTCTGCCCAGGACCGTAAGAAACAACAGAAGGTGGTGTCCACAGGCCAGACCATCACAGAAGCCAACCTTCCATCCATGGACTCTATTTACACGGCTTGCTGCCAATGTCATCAAAGATCCATGGCACCCTGGTAATGACCGCCTGAAGCCTCTTCCATCAGGCAAAATATACAGAAGCCTGAACACGTGCACGAGCAGGTTCAGGAATGGCTTCTTTATGGCCGTTATCAAACTGTTGAATGGACTGTAGCCTCAAATAATGTAACCTGCAATGTAACCTGTATGCCTCTATGTCTTTTTGATCTGTACATCATTTGCTTGCTGTGGTCTGCCTGTACATAAACAAAGTTTTTCACTGTAATTCAGTACACGTGACAATGAAATCAATTATTTAATAAATCAATCAATCAAGGTATGACTTGAAATCTTAGATAAAACCCTATTGGAAATCCAAAACTCACATTTTTTTAAAACTTAGATGTTTAAATGATCAAAGAAACATACTGTACAGAAGCCCTGTTTGTATATCTCTCCTTATGTGTGCGTCTCTCTCTCTCTACCTTTCTTTCTCTTTTATCAGTTTGTTTGCCTTTATATCTGTTCTATATACCACTCATCTTTTATCTGCCTTTCTATCTATTCTTGTTAATCTCTCTGCCTTACTATCTTCCTTTATCTGTCATTCTGCCATTGTATCTCTCCTTTCTATCTCAGTTTATCAGTTTTTCTGCCTTAATCTTCCCTTCCATGTATTTATCTCTCAGACTGTCCACTCTCTTTTAATTGACGGAACAGACCATTGACGCTGTCCTGACAAAATCCACTACCACCTACATTAGTGCTACTTCCTAGCACTAGGCCCATTGCCTTGCATATTGTGACACTTCAAGAGCTCATCCAAGTGTTGTTTCAAAGTTTGTGACGTTTCTTGCCTCCACTCTCTCCCCAGGCCGTGCATTCCAGACCACTTCCACCACCCCATCTTTTGGGTGAAAAAGATTCTCGAATCTCTCTTCCTGCTACCCTTCAAACATAAGCTTGGATTTAAGGTTCTATACCACATTTTCTCACAATGAGATTTTACCATGTTAACTATTAATTTAGGATTAACATTCCAACCACATTTTCAGTTTTAATACAGTTTCTGTCCCAAGTTGTGAAATGGTATCTTAGAAGGATTGCACACAGTCTCTCTCTGTCTCTCAGTGCACCTCCCTGTCTTTCTGTGAGTTACGGAGAGACAGACTGAGGGAATGCCACGCTGTCGGAGGGTCAGTGCTGAGGGAGCACCGCACTGTCGGATGGTCAGTATTGAGGGACTGCCAAACTGTCAGATGGTCAGTGCTGAGGGAGTGCTGCACTGTTGGAGGTTCTGTACTGAGTAAGTGTTGCACTGTCGGAGGTTCAGTACTGAAGAAGTGTTGCACTGTCGGAGGTTCAGTACTGAGAGAGTGCCGCACTGTTGGAGAGTCAGTGCTGAGGGAGTGCTGCACTATCGGACGTTCAGAACTGAGGAAGTGCCGCACTGTTGGAGGTTCAGTACTGAGGGAGTGCCGCACTGTTGGAGGGTCAGTACTGAGGGAGTGCTGCACTCTCGGAGGTTCAGAACTGAGGAAGTGCTGCACTGTTGGAGGTTCAGTACTGAGGGAGTGGTGCACTGTCGGAGGTTCAGTACTGAGAGAGTGCCGCACTGTTGGAGAGTCAGTGCTGAGGGAGTGCCGCACTGTTGGAGGGTCAGTACTGAGGGAATGACGCACTTTTGGAGGGTCAGTGCTGAAGGAGTGCCACAAGGGTGACCAGGGATGGGCAACAGTTGTTGACCTCACCTATATCCTGTGGATAAAGGCAGAAACAAAAACCATGCCAAGTACCATCCCTCAGACAGGAAGCATGGCTTTGAGCCTCTGACTACCTGCCATTTTAATCCTCGGTCCCATTCCTGTTCTGACCTGTCTGTCCTTGGTCAGCAGCATTTTCCCATGAAAGTCAGCATCAACTCAGGGAACAACACCTCATCTTTCCATCAACCTCCAGTTTTCTCAATCAGACTTCTTTGGAACGATATTATTAAACTGGAGAGGGTTCAGAAAAGATTTACCACGATGTTGCTAGGAATGGAGGGTTTGAGTAATAAGGAGAGGCTGGATAGGCTGGGACTCTTTTCACTGGAGCATAGGAGGCTTTTGAGTGATTTTACAGAGGTTTATAAAAACATGTGGGGCATAGATAAGGTGAACAGCAAAGTATGGGGGTATATTTTTATGGTCAAACGCGAAAAATTTAAAAGGGACCTGAGGGGCAACTTTTTCACGCTGAGGGTCATTTGTGTGTAGAACAAGTTGCCAGGGGAAGTGGTAGAGGTGGGTACAAGTACTACATTTAAGACATTTAGACAGGTACAATGGATAGGAAAGCTTTCGAAGGATATCAGCTAAACACAAGCAAGTGGGACTAGTTTAGTTTTGGAAACTTGGTCAGCATGAAAGAGTTAGACTGAAGGGCCTGTTTCTGCACTGTATGACTCTGACTTTATGACTATATTATTGCATTAACTTCAAGTCAACGTATAATCAGCAGCCAGTCTGAAGTAGTAAAAGGTACAGGATCGAGCTGTCAGTTTTACTTTGTTGAAGACTAGTTCTGGTTTCATTTCTGTTGAAATAAATCCGAGGAATGAGTAATTGTAGCTGATGGGAGGAGCAGTCTTAAAGGAGGGCTTTGCAATAGTGGGTGAGCAGGTGGGATGTATTCTCAGAACTAATAACTTTACCACAAAGCTGTGAGGATTTTCGGGTCTCCTTTCTGAGCTAAAATATATTCTGCAATTTTTAACTTAACAAATGTGTGAAAGGAGACTAGGCTGTACTTCAGTGAATCGCTCTAAACCCTCTTTCTGCCCAATGAATAAGTCTGTGATTCTATGTGATGAAGGAACTCTTTATGAGGCAATAGGTTCTGCCGCAACACTCCATCAATGTACCCACTCCTGGAAAGGGAGATAAAGTAGGAGACTGTGGGAGAGCAGTGACGATGAGAGAAAAAGATAAGACTCTGCTCAAACACAGCTGAGGGCTTAGAAAGGGTGAGAAGACTTGGAGAATGGAGATGACAAATGGAGAAGTTTGAGGTTTCCGGATGACAAGACAATAGGCGAAAGGCAAACGATGATGTTCCCGATGACCAGGGAGTCTAAAGAAAAGCAGTCAGTTTCCAGGCCGGTGTTGAGTTGTTTGGTAAATGGTCAAAAAATTGGCAAATGGAGTGTAAAATGAGAACATGTCAATTTGTTCACTTTTGAAGGGAGAACAAGAGTTTTTCCAGCAATTTCTGTGTTTGTGCTTTGATGCAGTTCCCTGAAGCCCACTCCATGGGACATTTACTGCAAAGACATTCAGAGACAAGAAAGATGAAAAATAATTCAAGTTAATTCCATCTTGTTGGAACATTAAAAATACTTCACATGTTTACAGTCACACCAGAGAGGAGAGCTCTGACAGTGAGGGTAGACATACATAACCAGAGAGAATCCTATCACATAAATCTTCATTCAAGTTTACATTTCGAAAAATTTCCACCAGAATATGTCCAACCATCACTTGACAGCACAAAGCGTGAATCTTGCCGAAGAGAGACATTAGTTGCCGAAGCCTTTGGTTTTGGCACTTGTCAAGCCAAATGTGAGAATGCTATGTTTTTAACAATCACAACAATTTATATTTCTAGAGGGAAGGCTGCTGATTGGTTAGCAAGTTTATAGTGTTTGATCGAGGCATCGTCAAACAAAGCAACATGAAACTATTGGCTTGTGAGCTCCCAGATAATCCGGGTGCAATGTATTTCAAAAAAGGCTCAAGGCCTGGACATATTCTTTTTGTTTGCTGAGAGAGGGAACCTTTGTGTGAAAGTACATCTCTTCTAGCAAGTGAAATGAGCCACTTTACATGCTTGTCTGAGTAATTTGTTGTTAGCAATACTCAGGATTGTCCAGCTAATGTCATCGCCAATCGCGTAATTACGTCTGACAGTAGGTATGTTGTTTTAAATTTTGCTTCTGTGGCTTTATAGAGCAGCTGCATGTGTATTGCTTCTGTCTCTGAGGTTGAGGTCCTGAAGATTAAGTCCCACCCTCAGGATTTACTGGCTGTGAGCAAACCATGATTAGGGAGCATGGATTTGAACTGATTGAAAGAGGGATGGTGGGGGGTGTGGAGACGGGGGAAGATCATGCTTTCTGATTTATTTGAGTTTTACGAGGATGTCTCAACCAGAGTGGATAGAGGAGAGCCAGTGGTTATGTTGAATTTGGACTTCCAGAAGGCGTTTGACAAGGTACCTTGCAAAAGGTTGTTATAAGTTAAGAGCCCATGGTGTTGGAAGTGGTTTATTGTCATGGATGGAGCATAGGCTCATGGGCAGGTGACAGTGAGGGGAGATAAGAGGTTCTTTTTCAGGTTGGCAACCCTTGACCAGTGTTGTTCCACAGGGATCACTGCTGGCACCCCAACAGTTTACAAAACGTATTAATGACTTGGAGAAAGGAAGTGAATGTGCTATAGCCAGATTTGCAGATGACAAAAAAAAAAGGTGGCAAGGCATAGGGATACAAAGATTTACAGAGAGATATTAACAGGTTAAGTGGGTGGGCAAAACATTGGCAAATGGCTTACAATGTGGGAGCATGTGAAGCTGTTCATTTTGGTAGGGAAAACAAAAGAGTATTGTTTAAATTAAGAAAAACTGCAGAAACTGCAACACAAAGGGAGTTAGGGATATGTGTGCACAAAACACAGAAAGCAAGTAAAGAGATGCGTGAGGTAGTCAGGAAGGCTAATGGAATGTTAGCCCTTACTTCAAAGGGTTGACCATTATTACAGAATAATAGTACAGAAGTCTTACTGCAACTGTACAAAGTGCTGGTGAGACCCCATCTGGAGCACTGAGGTCAGGTTTGGCCCCCTTATTTAAGGAAAGATCATTTCATTGAAGGCAGTTCAGAGAAGGTTCACTAGGATGACCCCCAGAATGGAGGGATTGCCTTATGAGCAAAGGTTAAGCAGGTTGGGACTCTACTCACTGGAGTTCGGAAGAATGAGAGATGATCTCATTGAAATAAATAGGATTCTGAAGGGGCTTGACAGGGTAAGTACTGAAAGGATGTTTCCCCTTCATGGGAGAGTCTAAGACCAGAGGGCATATTCTCAGAATAAAGGGGTGCCAATTTAAAACTTAGATGAGGAGGAGTTTCTTCTCTCCAAGAGTTGTGAGTCTTTAGAATTCCTTGCTACAGAGAGTTGTGGGGCAGAGACCTTGTATATATTTAAGGCTGAGGTTGATTTTTGATCAGTCAGGGAATCAAGAGTTATGGAGAAAGGATAGGAATGTGGACATGAGGAATGTCAGATCAGCCATTATCCTACTGAGTGGCATTGCAGGCTTGAGGCCAAATGGCCTACTCCTGTCCCCATTTCTTATGGTCTTTTGGAACATAAGCAAAGATTTTCCACCCAAGGGAATTGTGTACCTGGAACTTACTACCTGAAAAGGTGATCAAGGCAGAAACCATCATCTTGGTTAAAAACTGTCTGCACATTGGCATATACACTTTTGCAGTCCAGTATCTTCCAGGGATACGGGGAAAATAGGATAAGACTGGGCAGCTGGCTTCCCAACTGGCACAGACACAATGGGCAGAGTGGTCTCCTTCCATAATGCATCATTTCACATTATCGAAATATTCAAAATCCAAAAACGGTGAGGAGTTGAAATGTTGGCAGAGTGCCAGTGCATGGATTGCTCATTTGGAGGGCCAGAATATATATGATGGCCTGAATGGCCTTGATTGGTGCTGTAATAATTCCAGGTTTTAATTGTTCTTCTTTCTCTGTGATTACATGACTCTCGTTCCAGTTCTGTTCACATATTTCCGTACACAGGATCCTGATCCCACTGGCAGTTTACATATATTTTATCTTCTAGGTACGAATTCGGGGGAGGGTTAGATTCCATTTCTAGCCCCTGGTCATCTTTCCACTGTAATAGAAAGGGAAACGAGAGGAATGACAATCAGAGTGCTTAGTGTTTTGTATTATTGACCACAATAAAAAATACTGCATACAAATACAATACTGTGCACCATCAGTAAATTTAGCGACTTGCACAATGAGTTCTTATTATTGTTTAGATTGTAAATTGTTAAGTCCCCAGCACTGATCCCTGTGGCACTCCACCAGTTATATCATACCAACTTCAACATGACCCATTTATCCTTCCTCTCCGTTTCCTCTTTGCTAAGCAATTCTCTGTCCATGCTAACATGTAACTAGCTGCACTAAGAGCACTTTCTACATTGACTAAATTTGGATGTAGGTCTTTGCTAAATGCTTTCTGGAAACCTAAGTATGCCACATCTACAGATTTCCTGTTGTCCACAAAACTTGCAATTTCCTCGGTAAATTATCTCAAAGTAATCAAGTACGATTTTCCTTTCACAAAACAATGTTGACTCTGCCCTGAAGGCGTTAGTTTTATCAAAATTTCATAAACTCCTTAATAATGGATTCTAGCATTTTCTGATACAACAACCAAGAAGCTTAATTGTCTGAAGTTTTCAACTTTCTGTCACCTTTCTTTTCTGAGCATGGGGGTAATATTCACAACTTTCCAATCCAAGAGAGATTGGGGCAACTTTGGAAAATTAGAACCAGTGCTTTAACTCTCTCAGCCTCCCCTGCTTTTAAGACCTGGAGAGTTTTTTCACAGAGAATCCCTACAGTGTGGAAACAGGCGCTTTGGCCCAACAAGTCCACGCCGACCCTTGGAGCATCCCACCCAGAACCATCCCCCTATAACCCATCTAAGCTACATATCCCTGAACACTACGGGCAATTTAGCGTGACCAATTCACCTACCCTGCACATCTTTGGACTATGGGAAGAAACCGGAGTACCCAGAGGCAACACACACAGACACAGGGAGAATGCACAGACTCAAAGAACAATGAATAAAGAACAAAGAAAATTACAGCACAGGAACAGGCCCTTCAGCCTCCAAGCGTGCGCCGATCCAGATCCTCTATCTAAACCGGTCGCCTATTTTCCAAGGATCTGTATCCCTCTGCTCCTTACCCATTCAAGTATCTGTCTAGATACATCTTAAATGACGCTATCGTGCCTGCCTCTACCACCTCCGCTGGCAACGCGTCCCAGGCACCCACCATCCTCTGCGAAAGAACTTTCCATGCATATCTCCCTTAAACTTTTCCCCTCTCACCTTGAAATCGTGACCCCTAGTAATTGAATCCCCCACTCTGGGAAAAATCTTCTTGCTATCCACCCTGTCTATACCTCTCATGATTTTGCAGACCTCAATCAGGTCCCCCTCAACCTCCGTCTTTCTAATGTAAATAATCATAATCTACTCAACCTCTCTTCATAGCTAGCACCCTCCATACCAGGCAACATCCTGGTGAACTTCCTCCTACCCTCTCCAAAGCATCCACATCCTTTTGGTAATGTGGCAACCAGAACTGTACACAGTGTTCCAAATGTGGTCGAACCAAAGTCCTATACAACTGTAACATGACCTGCCAACTCTTGTACTCAATACCCTGTCCGATGAATGAAAGCATGCTGTATGCCTTCTTGACCACTCTATCCACCTGCGTTGCCACCTTCAGGGTACAATGGACCCAAACACCCAGATCTCTCTGTGTATCAATTTTCCCCAGCGCTTTACAATTTACCATCTAGTTCGTTCTTGAACTGGATCTTCCAAAATGCATCACCTCGCATTTGCCTGGATTGAACTCCATCTGCCATTTCTCCGCCCAACTCTCCAATCTACCTATATTCTGCTGTATTCTCTGACAGTCCCCTTCATTATCTGCTACTCCACCAATCTTAGTGTCATCTGCAAACTTGCTAATCAGACCATCTATACCTTCTTCCAGATCATTTATGTGTATCACAAACAACAGTGGTCCCAACACGGATCCCTGTGGAACACCACTGGTCACAGTTCTCCATTTTGAGAAATTCTCTTCTGCTCCAACTCTTTGTCTCCTGTTGCCCAGCCAGCTCTCTATCCATCTAGCTAGTACACCTTGGACCCCATGCGACTTCACTTTCTCCATCAGCCTACCATTAACCTTATCAAACGCCTTACTGAATTCCATGTATATGACATCCACAGTCCTTCCCTCATCTATCAACTTTGTCACTTCCTCAAAGAATTCTATCAAGTTGGTAAGACATGACCTTCCCTGCACAAAACTATGCTGCCTATCACTAATAAGCCCATTTTCTTCCAAATGTAAATAGATCCTATCCCTCAGTATCTTCTCCAGCAGCTTCCCCACCACTGATGTCAGGCTCACCGGTCTATAATTACCTGGATTATCCCTGCTACCCTTCATAAACAAGGGGACAACATTAGCAATTCTCCAGTCCTCCGGGACCTCACCCGTGTTTAAGGATGGTGCAAAGATATCTGTTAAGGCCCCTGCTATTTCCTCTCTCACTCCCCTCAGTAACCTCGGATAGATCCCATCCGGAGTTGGGGACTTGTCCGCCCTAATGCCTTTTAGAATACCTGACACTTCCACCCCTTCTTATGCCGACTTGACCTAGAGTAATCAAACATCTATCCCTAACCTCAACATCCGTCATGTCCCTCTCCTTTGTGAATACCGACGCAAAGTACTCATTAAGAATCTCGCTCATTTTCTTTGACTCGTTGCATAACTTCCCTCCTTTGTCCTTGAGTGGGACAACCCTTTCTCTAGTTACCCTCTTGCTCCTTATGTATGAATTTGGGATTTTCCTTAACCCTGTTTGCTAAAGATATTTCATGACCCCTTTTAGCCCTCTTAATTCCTCATTTCAGATTGGTCCTACGTTCCCTGATCAGGCAGTCACCCGAGGGTGGAATTGAACCCAGGTCCCTGGCGCTGTGAGGTATTAGCGCTAGCCGTTGAGCCACCATGTCACCCTGAGGTGGTGAATGTTGGTTTCACCCTAATCCTCTTCACTTCTGTCCCTCCTCAGCAGCTCTGTGGTCGATTATATGGGTCTAACATGTGACAACTGAAGCCTTATTGAGAGTGAAGTAGGAAAATGCCATGCAGAAGGATGTCATTCCTTTATCTTAGCAGTTGGAATCTGCCAATCTAATCACAGAAACGCTGCAATGCATGCTCCCAGACATGGCAAAGAGTTGTTACCTGGTTCACTTTGGCCTGTGTGAAAAATGCTTTAACGTAAATCTTCTGCTTCTGATCTGGTCTCATTGACATCGATGATAACAAGCTTGGGGCTGGATGAACACAGCAGGTCAAGCAGCATCATAGGAGCAGGAAAACTTGACGTTTCGGGCCTAAACCCTTGAAAACTGTACTTGAGGCCTCTACTCTTTCAAGCCCCACGAGCTCCAGAAATGTGTAATAACATCATTGAGCACGTTGATTGGGAAATATATGGGGCTCTCTCTTCGTCCTTCCTCACGTTTGTCATTTTGCCTGGAAAAAAATGTATCTTCAGGTTTAAGCCCGAAACGTCAAGTTTTCCTGCTCCTATGATGCTGCTTGACCTGCTGTGTTCATCCAGCCCCATGCTTGTTATCTCGGATTCTCCAGCATTTGCAGTACCTTTTATCTCATTGACATCGATTCTGACTTTGTGACTGAGACTCCCTTCTCTGTTCTTTTGGTTCCATTTCCGTGTGGCCTGAAGATACATTTTTTTCCAGGCAAAATGACAAACGTGAGGAAGGACTAAGAGAGAGTCCCATATATTTCCCAATCAACATGCTCAATGATGTTATTACACATTTCTGGAGCTCGTGGGGCTTGAAAGAGTAGAGGTCTCAAGTACGGTTGTTAATCAATCTGCTCAGGCAGACCTCTGAGGTAGGTGGGACTTGAACCCAGATCATCTGGCCTAAACGTAGTGATACTACCAATGAATGCAACACAGGAGCGGCTCCTTAAGAGGCAGCCCCACTGCACCCACTGAAACGGATGGCAGGTTATCTTAATTTGATTGTACTTTAATTGTGGATGGCTCACTGTCTAAAATCTGGTCGTGGTCCCCCAGGATAAAACTGGGCAGGGATTCATGAAGTGAGAATGGTACAGGGCTTTCAGGAAAGGGACAGCTTGAGAAGTTAGAGGAGAAATGTCATTTCACAGAGAATTCAGAAGTGATACATTTCAAGAGGAGGTGATGGCTCTTTGAAAGCTCTATCCTTTCAGTCTCTACTTCCCCAACCCGCTCTTCCCCACCAATTCTTTGCAAATATTTCCCCAATTCCCATCTTTCAAAAGTTCATGTTGAATCTGCCTCCCCTTGAGAAGATGGTGGTGAGCTGCATTCTGGAATCACTGCAGTCCAACTGCTGTAGGTGGATCCACAAAGTCCTTAGGGAAGAAATTCCAAGGATTTGGACCCAATGACAGTGAAGGAACAGTGATATATTTCCAAGTCAGGATGGTGAGTGGCTTGGACGGGAACTTGTAGGGTGTGGTGTTCCTAGGGAAGGACAAAGGTTGGCCTTTGTCCTTCCATGTGGAAGTGGTCAAGAGTTCGGAAGGTGCTGCCACAGGAACCTTGTTATTTAGCTATAGATGTACTTCAAAAATTCAATTAGAGACAGGCAGCACCTCTCAGATCAGAACAATATTTAGCTGTATCGAAATCAAGTTTCAATCTTTGACCATGGTGGAATTCAAACCCAGGTCCCCAAGACGAAGTTACAGAGATAGGTAGGGGTGTGTGGGCTGGGGGAGAAGATTACAGAGACAGGGAGAGCTGTAGGGTCTGAAGGAGGGTACAGAGATAGGGGTTTGTTGGAACTGGAGGAGGTTAGAGTTAGGGAGGGAAGGGATTGGAGGGATTTAGAAAGGGGGAGTGGGGTGTTGGAGTTGGAGGCATTTACAGAGATGGGGACGAATGTAAGGATTGGATGGGGTTAGAGATTTAAGGAGGGATGAGGGACTGGAGGGGTTTACAGAGATAGGGAGGTGAGCTGGTGCTGGAGGAGGTTACAGAGATAGGGATGGGTGTAAAGACTGGACAGGGTTACAGAAATAAGGAGGGTGTAGGGGCTAGAGGAGGTTACAGAGATAGGGGGTGTGGAGACTAGAGTTGGTTACAGAGATAGGAAGTGGTGTAGGGGCTGGAGTGGGTTGCAGCGATGGTATTGTTTTTCACTTACATGTCTCTTCACTTTCTGGTCTTGACAATGAAGTAAACCAGAATTGATAAGATGATGAGCAGGACAGCGCTTCCTGCAGCTATCAATCCATATTTCTGTATCAGTTCCATCTCATTCCTGCTGATAGTGAAGGATTGACAAAAGGCAATTATTAATAATCTGATGAAACTTTCCTGAAATCCCCTGCACAGCTTCCATAGAATTTCCTTCCTTCTGGCCCGGAGGGTCAATGGGAATCCCAACCAGTGTCAAGGGTCAGCCTTGTCCCCTGGGTCTCCAACAGAATAGAGGCGAATGTGGATAGGAGCAGTCCCTTCAGCTTTTTCAGTCTGTGCTGCTAATCAACACACCCTGTCCTACAGGAAGGGTCCCTAAGGAACTGATGTATTCTTCCCCCCACACCAATATAACCACCTTCCCCTCCACCCCCCACCACCCCCACCACCACCACCATTGCCACCTGCTGTCAGAGACCCAGCTACATTCTATTGTGGCCCTCTAGGGTCTGCCATCCCTCCCAACAAATCCAACCATTTCAACATCAACCTCAAAGTCATTTCGTTGTTTTGGAGCCGTCTATCAGGTCAACCTTCAGCCTTCTTTTCAGTAGAAAGAGTGAGCTCTGGCCTGGTTAATCCTTCCTTACAGTAAGAATCTTTCAGTCTGGGGCTAAGCTGACAAACCTGATTTTCACCTTTTCTAGCACCTCTATTTCCTCTCTATAAACGTGGAGACAGAAACTGTGCGCAGTACTCTGAATGTGGCCTAATCGAGGGATATGGACACAGGAACTGTGTAAAATGCCCTGAATGTCGATGAACCGAGGAATATGAAGACTGAAACCATGAACAGTGCTCTGAGCATGATATAACTGAGGGATAGAGAGACTGGAACTGTGCACAATTCTCTGAGTAGGGTGCGGGGTTGGGGCGGGGGAGGCGGAAGTGCAGGATCTGCCAGAGGGCTATGAGAAATGTACACAGCGCCCCAAGTGTGATCTGAATAATGTTCTATGCAAGTTTAACATAACTTTTTCATGTTTTGATTCTACTTTCAGTTCTATGGCTAGAAATAGAAGTTTATCTTGGGTTTAGGAGATAGTAGGAACTGCAGATGCTGGAGAATCTGAGATAACAAGGTGTAGAGCTTCATTTCTGAAGAAGGGTCTAGGCCTGAAACGTCAGCCTTCCTGCTCCTCTGATGCTGCTTGGCCTGCTGTGTTCATCCAGCTCTACACCTTGTTATCTCTTTATCTTGGGTTTAATTTGTTAAAGGTATGCCCATTCTGCAAGCAGTTATTTTCCAGTGAAAGTGAGTTTCTTTTTGTTGTTACGAATCATTACGTCATATTTCTGAAACGTGACAGGAATTAAGTTTTGGTGACTGCTAAATGTGGGGTCTTTATCACAGGACTAATCTGAGGCTTCAGCACAAATACAGCGCAGCAATTCAGAACACAGTTCCTAGTTCATAATAACAGGAGCTGGTCTCCATCAGTCTGCAGCAAGATTCAATCCTGTGACATTCAGCCTGGCTGTCCCCTGGTCACATCGGGGGAGCTGGGGAGTAGAGAGGAGAGAGGTCGCTGACACTAACAGCAAAAAGCCTCAAGAGTATGTGCATTGCTGTAGCCTGTCAGGAGGTTCAAAGTCAAGCAATCCCTCAGTACAGACCCTCAGAAAGTGCACATCTCTGACAGTACAGACCCTTCGACAGTGCAGCACTCTTTAAGCACTGACCTTCTGACTGTGCAGCCCTCCCTCAGCGCTGACCCTCTGACAGAGTGGCAACTGCCTCAATATTGACCCTCTGACAGCGTGGTACTCCCTCAGTGCTGACCCTCTGACAAAGTGGCAACTGCCTCAATATTGACCCTCTGACAGCGTGGTACTCCCTCAGTGCTGACCCTCTGACAGTGCGACATTCCCTCAGTACTGACTTCTGACAGTGCGGCACTCCCTCAGCACTGACCCTCTGACAATGCGGCACTCTCTCAGTATTGACCCTCTGACAGTGCTGCACTCCCTCAGCACTGACCCTCTGACAATGCGGCACTCCCTCAGCACTGACCCTCTGACAATGCGGCACTCCCTCAGTATTGACCCTCTGACAGTGCAGCACTCCCTCAGCACTGACCCTCTGACAATGCGGCACTCTCTCAGTACTGACCCTCCGACAGTGTAGCACTCCCTCAGCACTGACCCTCTGACAATGCGGCACTCTCTCAGCATTGACCCTCCGACAGTGCAGCACTCCCTCAGCACTGACCCTCCGACAATGCGGCACTCTCTCAGCATTGACCCTCCGACAGTGCAGCACTCCCTCAGCACTGACCCTCTGACAATGCGGCACTCTCTCAGCATTGACCCTCCGACAGTGCAGCGCTCCCTCAGCACTGACCCTCTGACAATGCGGCACTCTCTCAGTATTGACCCTCCGACAGTGCAGCGCTCCCTCAGCACTGACCCTCTGACAATGCGGCACACTCTCAGTATTGACCCTCTGACAGTGCAGCGCTCCCTCAGCACTGACCATCTGACAATGCGGCACTCTCTCAGTATTGACCCTCTGACACTGCAGCACTCCCTCAGCACTGACCCTGCAACAACAAGAAAGATGCCACTGAACTCATTGTTTGTTATTCATGATCAATGTGACGGGAGGATGTATTCTGATTTGGGTGGCATGGTGGCTCAGTGGTTAACACTTCTGCCTCACACACCAGTGGCCTGGGTTTGATTCCACCCTTGGGCGACTGTCTGTGTAGAATTTGCACATTCTCCCTGCATCTGTGTGGGTTTCCTCCAGGTGCTCTGGTTTCCTTGCACAGTCACAAAGATGTGCAGGCTCAGTGGATGGGCCATGCTAAATTGCCCATAGTGTTCAGGAATGTGTAGATGAGGCGGGTTTATAGGGTAATGGGTCTGGGTGGGATGCTCTGTGGGTCAATGTGGACTTGTTGGGCTGAAGGGCCTGTTTCCACACTGTAGGAATTCTATGATCTATAATGTCAAGTTTGTTCTTTTGCAACAGACTCCATAGTTTTCCTCTTCAGGGCTATAAATTCAAATGGAACCTGGATTGCTTTAATTGAAATTATAGGAGTGTTTCACAAGTTGAAAATCAAATACTGCATACTTATTGAACTGTGCGATATAGTATTGCTGTTTGAAGTATGAGAGGTTGAATTTGAGACTGAATGGCACAGCGAGGTAAGCAAATTCTGTCTGACAACAGCTCACTTATGGGTTATGCTCTACGTACCATGGTGAGTGAGAGGAATATGCAGAGCCTGCAAATGGAAGGCATCCATGTCTCCTACTTTCTCTCTGTCTATCTGGAAAACTGAAATAAATCGAAAAAAGACCAATGACTAACTGGTCAGACATCGAATTAGAGAGCAATCATCACCTCAAGATAAAGACATGTCATCAATGTTAAAAATAAAAAGGACTGTGAGAAAATAACTGTCCACCTTTCAGTCTGGTGCTTTGATCTTCAAAGATAACACAGCGTGGAGCTGGTGAAACACAGCAGGCCAGGCAGCATCAGAGAAACAGGAAAGCTGATGTTTTGGGTCGGGACCCTTCTTCAGAAATGGGGGAGGGGGAAGGGAGCTCTGAAATAAATAGAGAGAGGAGGGGTGGGGCTGGGGAAGGTAGGTGGGATGGTGATAGGCAGTGGTGGGGATTGGTCAATGAGGTGGGAGGAGTGGATAGGTGGGAGAAAAGACGGACAAGTCAAGGAGGCGGGGATGAGAGGGAGGGTTGGTCATGGGCTGAGACCGGGGGTGGGAGATGTTGAAACTGGTAAAGTCCACATTAAGACCATTGAGTTGTAGGCTCCCAAGGTGGAATATGAGGTGCTGCTTCTCCAGTTTGCAGGTGGTGTCATTGTGACACTGGAGGAGGCCCAGGATGGACATGTCATCCAGGGAGTGGGAGGGGGAGTTGAAGTGGTTCACGACTGGAAGGTGTTGTTGTTTGTTGCAAACAGAACACAGGTGCTCTACAAAGCCGTCTCCGAGCCTCCGCTTGGTCTCACCGATGTAGAGGAAGCCACATTGGAGCAGCAAATGCAGTAGACTACATTAGTGGATGTGCAGGTGAACATCTGTCTGACGTGGAAGGCTTTTTTGGGTCCTTGGATAGAGGTGAGGCAGGAGATGTAAGGGCAGGTGTAGCACTTCCTGCAGTTGCAGGGAAAGGTGCCGGGGGTGGTGTCGCTAGTGGGGAATGTGGAGCAGCTGAGGATCACTGACCAATCCCCACCACTGCCTACCTGCACTCACCTATCACCATCCCACCAATATCCCCAGCCCCCTCCCTCCTCTCTCTAATTATTTCAGAGTTCCCTTCTCCCTCCCCCAATTTCTGAAGACAGGTCCTGAACCGACACGTCAGCTTTCCTGTTCCTCTGATGCTGCCTGGCTTGCCGTGTTCCTCCAGCTCCACACAGTGTTATCTCTGACTCCAGCATCAGCAGTTCTTACTATGTCTTTTGATCTTCAAAGTTTCCTTTACTCTGTCTCTATTGTTTTGCATCATTGTTTTTTGTGAAACTGTCTGTCTTTTGTCTGTCTTAATTCTGAATGTGTGTGTGTGTATTTATGTGCGTGTGTGTGCGCACGCAAGTGTGATTATTTGGAGGTTCTGAAGAAGTACAATTTACAATATAATATAAACATGGTATAAATTCCTTCATTCCAGTCAGTCAGGTAAATTTGTGGTCTCGTTGCAATCTTATACTTTTTGTGATTGTTTTGTGAACAGTGGGGCACAAATATCAGCTCATTCTGCACTGTGGGTATCCCTTGATCAGATGGGCTAGTTCACCAGCATCTTCTCAGGAGCAATTAGGGATGAGCAATAAATGCTGGCCTAGCCAGCGACACCCATGACCCGTGAATGAGTTTTTTTTAAAAAAGAAAGCTTTTGTTAACTTTCAAATGACCTTAGGCAAGTACTGACCTGACCCACCATCAAGCTGGATTTCCAATAGATTCTGTAAGGCCCTGCCCTCTCGAACATCTGCTACTGATCAGTTTATCCACTTTAACAGTTTGCCTCCTCTGATGGTGAGAGTGTTGGTCACCAGGGAACCGGTCATGACTGATTTTGTCTCATAGATCCCGTCCGATCCCATCTCTCCAATGCTCCCACTGGGAACAGCCCATGTGACGTTAACAGTGGAGTTTAGCTGCGCCAGACAGAGGCAGATGATATTGGTCTGATACCGGGTGCACCTTGGCTCTGGCAATATGACAGCACCATTTGTGAGCTCAGTAAAAACCAAAGTGAGTTCAGAGGGACACTGTGGTGTTGCAGTAATGTCACTGGGCTAGAAACCCAGCCGAACTCACGAACACTGGGTTGTTGTTCAAGAACCACCAACAGGGCTTCTTCAATTTAAATTCACATATCGTTATTCTCAGGGAGAATGATCACGTACCTGATATTCCTTATTGTCCAAATCCATCTGGTTCCCATTGCGATAAATGCCAGGATGCCATCTGCCTTCATTATCATAGAAACGTTGAGAAAAGCAAAAGGAGTAGCCATTTGGCCCCAGATCCTACTCGCCACTCTGTACAATAGTGGCTGATCATCCAACTCAATGCCCTCTTCCTGCTTTCTCTTTTGGGCCCAAGAACTCCACCTAACTCCTTCTTGTAAACATTTAATGTTTTGGCCTTAACTGCTTTCTATGGTGGAAAATTCCACAGGTTCAACAGGATGGCATGGTGGCTTAGTGGTTAGCATTGTTGCCTCACAGTGCTAGGGACCCAGGTTCAATTCCACCCTCAGGTGACTGTCTATGTGGGTTTCCTCCATGTGCTCTGGTTTCTTCCCGCAGTCCAAACCTGTGCAGGTTAGGTGGATTGGCTGTGCTAAATTGCCTGTAGTGTTCAGGGATGTGTAGATTAGGGGGATGGGTCTGGGTGGGATGCTGTGTGGGTCAGTGTGGACTTATTGGACTGAAGGGCCTGTTTCCACATTGCAGGGAATCTGTGATCTCAACACTCTCTGGGTGAAGATATTTCTTCTCATCTCAGTCCTAAATGACCAATCCTGTATCCATAAACTATGATTACCCCAGTTCTAGACTGTCTGGTATTTGAGAATATCCTTCTTGTCTTTACACTGTCTAGTCCTGTTATAATTTCATAGGTTTCCATGAGATCCACAACATTGTTCTGAATGTCAGTGAATGATGTGTTTGTCATTCAAGAGAGCATTAAAACTTCTGAATGACAGAATAATAAAATACAAGACATTTGATCATCCTGAAGATTCAAGAAGGTACACTATTGTGTTAAAGCCCGAATTAAGAGTACTCACATTCTGTGGGAATTTGGACGGGGACAGACTGTGAGCTGCCCAGGCTGTTTGTTGCTACACAGTAGTAGGAGACTTCCACCTCAAATCCATAAGGAACAGTGATAGTTTGACCAGATAATTTCAGATCAGTGACATTTCCGTGGGAGATCTTGAACCAGTTGAATCTGTGGACTGCTGGATTCCCATCACTGGAACAACTTAGAGAAACAGTCTTTCCTTTCTCTGTTGTCATTCTGACAGACGTATTGCGAGGAGAATCTTTCAAATACAAAATTATCAACACATTAAACACTGAGCTAAAGGAAGGAGTGTGATAGAATACTCCCCACTTGCCTGGATGGGTACAGCTCCAATGACTCTCAAGAAGTTCAACACCATCCAGGACAAAGCACCACATCCATAAATGTTCACTCCCTCCACCTCTCCTGATCAATAGCAGCAGTGAGTACCATCTACAAGATGCACTGCAGAATTCCACAAGGCACTTTCGACAGCACCATCCAAGCCCACGACTACTTGCATATAGAAGGACAAGGCAGCAGACATATAGGAAGCTCACCCCTGCAAGTTCTTCACTAGTTCATTCACCATCCTGACTTGGAAATATATCGCTGTTCCTTCCATGCCACTGGGACAAACCCTTCAAACTAACCGCCCCTGTCCTGTCAATTTAGAGAATTTGCAGAATTGTTACAATTCAGAAAGAGGCCATTCAGCCCATCGTATTAACACTGTCTCTCCAAAAGAATTAGTGTCAATCTCCTGCCTTTTCCCTGTCACCCACTAGATTGTGTCTATTTAAATAAACATCCAATTTCCTCTCCAATGCCTCAATTTAACGTGCCGCCATCATAATTTCAGATACTGCATTCCAGATCTGAATGTCTCTCTGTGTTAAAAAGGTTTTCTTCGATTCACATTTGCTTCTTTTGCAAAACACTGTCAAACTGTTGCCCTAATTTCTCCCTCTGTTAATGAGTGCGAACAGTTTCTAACCTTCCACTCTGTCCAGACGACTCATGAGTTTCCCCTCAGCCATCCCCTCTCCAAGGAGAACAATCCCAACGTTTCCAATCTATCTATTTTTCCAATCTATTCCAACTCTGATGTTCCTATTACCATCTCTGACACTATTCATGTAAATTGCTTCTGAACTTTCTCTCCAATGCATTCACACCTTTCATGTAATGTGCTGCCCACAATAGTCCAGCTGAGGTCTAACACATGTCTTGTACAAGTTCAGCATCACCTCCTTGCTATTGTACTCTATCTCCCTGTTAATAAAACCCAGGACACTGTCCTTGAACTGCTCTCCCCACCTGTCCTACCACCTTCAATGCCCCGTACATACTTTTAGCCTTTAATTAATCCGTTCATGTCCTTTATACCAAAGTGCGTCTGTAAATCAACATATATACCTTATACTTCTCTTCACTGTATCTCATCTGTCACTAACTCCACTTCACAGTGAACATAACCATCACCAAAACTGAAGTAACGCATTGAACTTATTCGGGGCTATCTTCCACTCATGGGTCCTTCATTCTGGTCTCACAGATCCCCACAACTGTATACATCTTCTCCATGTCTCCCTGATTGAAACCCCTTCAGAATTTTAAAGAACTCAAACAGGTCATTCCTCAGCTTCTTCATTCTGGAGTTAACTGAAACATTAACACTCTGTCTCTCTCTCTCTCTCTCTCTACAGATGCTGCCAGGCCTGCTCAATTTCTCCTCAATTTTGTGTTTTCATATCATCCTCAGCCATCTCTTTTCTGGTGAAATGAAACCCAGCCTTTTTTTTTCCCCCTGATATTTATAACCTGTCAGTTCTGGGATCATTCTTTTCAATCCTGCACCCAATCTAAAGCCTCATTTCATACCAGACTGCATCCTGTTCCATTTGAAGGTACTTGATAATGATGAGCCAGTATCATTTTCCCATCTCCAACTGATCATTGGGAACATGACGAAGAGTCACTTTCTAGAAAAAAAAACTAAGCGTCTTGCTGGGGCTGTTGCGGAAGGCAGTTAATTGTCAATAACATTGCTGTCCAGATGAGGATGGCACATTTCAATTGGCTGAAGGGCCTGTTTCTGTGCTGTATGACTCTATGACTATGACATTAGTGAACCCGATAGGTTTGTACAATTATCGATAGTGATTGCATGGTCATACATTTGATTCCAAATTTTTGCTGAATTCAAATTTCACGTACTGCCACATTGGGTTTGTACCTGAGTCCCTTGGAGCATGAGCCCGATGTCTGGGTTATTGGACCAGTTGACATTACCCATACACCACCACCTCTCCTGCTTCAGTAAGGAGACAAAAACTACACAGAGTACTCCAAATGTGGTCAGGGCACTACACAGCTGTATGAAAACCTTTTATTCCTGATTCCAGTTGCAATAACCATCAACATTCCACTTGTATTCCAAAGCACTTGCTGCACCTGAACAGTAACGTTGTTTTGTCAGCCATGTGCAAGGAATCATTTGAGAGAGCTCTAAAACTTCAGTGACAGAATAACAAAATACAAGGCATATGGATCATCCTGAAGCTTTGTGATGATGCAAAGTTGTTTTAAAACCAGGATTAAGAGTACTAATATTCTGTGGGAATTTGGACGGGGACAGACTGTGAGCTGCCCAGGCTGTTTGTTGCTACACAGTAGTAGGAGATTTCCACCTCCAATCCATAAGGAACAGTAATAGTTTGAGCAGATATTTTCAGATCAGTGACATTTCCTTGGGAGAGCTTGAACCAATTGAATCTGTGGACTGCTGGATTCCCATCACTGGAACAACTTAGCGAAACAGTCCTTCCTTTTCCTGTTGTCATTCTGACGGACGTATTGCGAGGAGAATCTTTCAAATGCAAAATTATCAACGCATTAAACACTGAGCTAAAGGAAGGAATGTGATGGCATACTCTCCACTTGCCTGGGCGAGTGCAGCTCCAATGACACTCAAGAAGCTCAACACCATCCAGGACAAAGCACCACATCCATAAACATTCAATCCCTCCATCTAAAAGATGCATTGTAGAAGTTCCCAAGGTTCCTTGGAACAGCACTTTCCAAACCCACGACCCCTTTCATCTAGCAAGAAAAGGACAGCAGATGTATGGGAACACCACCTCCCGCAAGTTCTCCTCCAGTTCATTCCCCATCATGACTTGGAAGTATATCGCTGTTTGTTCCATGTCACTGGATCAAAGCCCTGAAACTAAATGCCCCCTTCTCTCAATTTCGGGCATTCACAGAATTGTTACAATTCAGAAAGAGGCCATTCAGCCCGTCATATCAAAATGGTCTCTCCAATTGAATAAATGTCAATCGCATGCTTTTTCCCCACCACCCAGCACATTGTGTCTATTTAAATAACCATCTTATTTCCTTTCCAATGCCTCAATTGAACCTGCCTCCATCACAATTTCAGGCTGTGCATTCCAGACCCAAACCTCTTTCCTCAAAAGGCTTTCCTCAAATCATATTTCCAGTTTTTTTCAATACACTGTCAAACTTTTCTCCTCATTTGATTTGATTTGTTTTGATGTGCTTAATGTAGTCACATGTACCTAATTACAGTAAAAAACTTTGCCTTGCAAGCAGCACAGGCAGTTCATAGCAAACACGGACATACAGATCATCTGGCTGATGGAAGAGGTTGGAGGAGAGCATTACTGGGGTGGGTGGGTTCTCTGATGATGTTGGCAGCCTTTCTGCGGCAATGAGAAGAGTAAATGGAGTCCATGGATGGGAGATTGGCTTCCATGATGGTCTCGGCTACACTTACAGCTTTCTGTAGTTTAAGGTTCTGGGCAGTGTAAGTTGCTGTATCAGAGAGTTATGCACCCGAACAGTATGCTTTTTATGGTGCATCTGTTAAAGTTGGTGAGGGCCCTTATGGACATGCCGAATTTCCTAAGCTGCCTGAGGAAGAAGAGAACATAGAAAGTAGAACAGTACAGCACAGTACAGGTCCTTCGGCGCATGATGTTGTGCCGAACTTTTCCACTAATCCTAAGGTCTATCTAACCTCCATCCCTACCTCATACTATATCATCCATATGCCTATCTAATAACCGGTTGAGACGGGGAGATGTTGTTGTACCTTCTTGACCATCTTATCTATGTGGGACGTCTAGGACAGATTGTCGGTTATTGTCACTCCTAGGAACTTGATGCTTTCGACCCTCTCTACTTTCGCTCCGTTGATGTAGATGTGGGGGTGTCCTTCTCCTTTCTTCCTGAAGTCGATCAGTTCTTTACTTTTGCTGACATTGGGAAGGAGATTGTTATCATTCCACATGACACCAAGCCCTCTATCTCCCTTCTGTATTCTGACTCATCGTTGTTTGATATCCATCCTACCACAGTGGTGTCATCAGCAAACTAGTGGATGGCGTTCATTGGGAATTTGTCTACACAGTCGTGGGTGTACAGAAAGTAGAGTAGAGGGCTGAATGCATCCTTGAGTCTTGAGTCTTGAGGGTTATTGTGAAGGAGATGCAGCTGATCTATCTTCACTGATTGCAGTCTGTGGGTCAGGAAGCTGAGGATCCAGTTGCAGAGGGTCGAGCCGAGATCGAGGTCTTGGAGTTCTGAGATCAGTCTAGAGGGGATTATGGTGTTGAAAATGGAAGTCAATGAGTAGGAGTCTGATGTAGGTGTCCTTGTTAACCAGATGTTCCAGGGATGAACACAGGGCTAGGGATATGGCATCCGCTGTGGAACTGTTACGTTGGTAGGCAAATTGCAGGGGATCGAGGCAGCCTGTGGGTCATGACTAGCCTATCAAAACACTTCATGATGATGGAGGTCAGAGCCATTAGGTGGTAGTCATTAAGGCACGTTGCATGTGCTTTCTTTTTTACTGGGATGATGGTGGCCTTCATGAAGCAGGTGGGGACTTTGGCTTGTAGGAGGGAGAGGTTGAAGATGTTGGTGAATACGGCTGGTGGCTGGTCCACACAGGATGTAATTACACAGTGGGGACTCGGTCTGTGCCAGTCACTTTCCTTGGGTCTACTCTCAGGAAGACCAATCTGATATCAGCAGCAGTGACAGAGGGAATAGGTGCATCAAGGGCTGTTGGGGCAAGTGGTGCAGCGCCTCTGGCATTCTGATTGGATCGTCCATGGAAAACAGTGAGCACATCAGGGAGAGATGTGTTTTTGTCTGCTTTCTTGCCCTGTTTCATTTTGTGTCCCATTTCGTTGTGTAGGCCATGCCACAGGCAGCATGTGTCCATATGGTTGGTTTGGGCCTCTAACTCGGACAGGTACTGTATCTTGGCAACTGTGATGGCTTTGCAGAGGTCATATCTGTATAGGCCTGGGTCGTCTGACTTCAATGCTGTGGACGTGGTCTTCAGTAGTAAGTGGATTTCTCGGTTCATCCAAGGTTTCCTTTTGGGGAACACCCAGATTGACTTCTTTGGCACACAGTCTTCCACACACTTGCTAATAAAGTCCGTGATGGTGCTTTCTCCCTCTGTTTATCAGTCACAACTGTTTCTCCCTTGCACTCTGTCCAGACAACTCATGACTCTCCCCTTAGCAATCTCATCTCCAAGGAGAACAGTCCTAATGTCTCCAATCTATCCTCAACACTGAAGTTCCTGATTCTCTCCCTGGAAATATTCATGTAAATCGCTTCTGAACACACTCTGTCCAATATATTCACATCTTTCCGAAAATGTGGTGCCCACAACTGTATGCAACACTTCGGCTGAGGTCTATACAAGTTCAATATCAACTACTCTATGCCGTTGTTAATAAACTACAGGACACTATGCTTTATTAACTAAAAACCGAAAGAACTGTGGACGCTGTAAATTAGGAACAGAAGGTGCTGGATAAGCTCAGCAGGTTTGGTAGCATCTGTGAAGAAAAATCAGAGGAAGAATCACCGGACCTGAATCGTTAACTCTAACTTTCCTTTCCAGATGCTGCCAGGCGTATTGAACTTTGCCAGCAACTTCTGTTTTATTTATTAACTGCTCTCCCTACCAGTCCTGCCACCTTCAATGCTTCTGTACATAGTTTTACCATTTACTTTATTTCTCCACAGTGTGTCTGTGAACCAATGAATATGCCTCAATATTCTCCTCATTGTACCTCTTCTGCTGCTGACTCCACTTCACCCTGAACTCAACTTTCACCAAAACCTGAAGTAACCCATTGGATTTATTCAGGACTGTCTTCTATTGATGGTCCTCTGTTCTGGCCTCCCACACCCCTACAACTGGAAACATCCTCTCGGCACGTCCCCGACTGAAAATCATCAGAATTTTAAAGACGTCAAACAGGTCAGCTATCAGCTTCCTCTTTCTAAAATCAACTGAAACAGTAACATTGTGACTCTCCACAGATGCTGCTGGACCTGCTGAGTTTCTCCAGAATTGTGAATTTTCATTTTACCCTCAGCCATCTCCTTTCTGGTAAAAAGAGACCCAGGCTTTTTATTTTTTCCCCTGATTTTTATAACCTGTCAGTTCTGGGATCATTCTTTTCAATCCTGCACCCAATCTAAAGCCTCATTTCGTACTAGACTGCATCCTGTTCTATTTGAATGTACTTGATAATGATGAGCCAGTATCATTTTCCCATCTCCAACTGATCCTTGGGACTATGATGAAGAGTCACTTTCTAGAGAAAAAAAAAACTAAGCGTCTTGCTGGGGCTGTTGCGGAAGGCAGTTAATTGTCAATAACATTGCTGTCCAGGTGAGGATGGCACATTTCAATTGGCTGAAGGGTCTGTTTCCATGCTAGATGACTCTTTGACTTTGACATTAGTGAACCCGATAAGTCTGTACAATAATCGACAGTGGTTGTATGGTCATATCTTTTGACTCCAAATTTTTGTTGAATTCAAATTTCACGTACTGACACAGTGGGTTTGAACCCCATGTCCCCCAGACCATTAGCCTGGGGGCCTGGGTTATTAGACCAATGTCATTACCTGTACACCATCACCTTTCCTGCTTCAGTAAGGAGACTAGTGTTGCAATTGTAACAACACCTCCTTAACCTTTATTCCCAATTCCCTTGCAACAGCCACCAACATCCCATTTGTATTCGAATGTGCTTGCTGCACCTGAACACTGGCATTTATTTGTAAACCATGTACCAGGAATCATTTAAGAGAGCATTGCAAGCTGTGAATGACAGAAAACTGAATTACATGAAGTTTGGATCATCCTGAAGCTTCACAAAGATATGAAATTCTTTTAAAACCAGGATTAAGAATACTCACATTCTGTGGGAATTTGGACGGGGAGAGACTGTGAGCTACCCAGGCTGTTTGTTGCTACACAGTCGTAGGAGATTTCCATCTCCAATGCGTAAGGAACAGTGATAGTTTGACCAGATAATTTCCTTGGGAGATCTTGAACCAGTTGAATCTGTGGACTGCTGGATTCCCATCACTGGAACAACTTAGAGAAACAGTCTTTCCTTTTCATGTTGTCATTCTGACAGACGTGTCATGAGGAACATCTTTCAAATACAAAATAATCAACACATTAAACACTGAGTTCCACTTGCCTGGATTGGTGTAGCTCCAACAAAGCTCAAGAACATCAACATTATCCAGGACAAAGCTGCCCCCGCTCAAACACCCACTCCCTCCACCACCAGCGTTCAGTAGCAGCAGTGTGTACCATCTACAAGGTACACCGCTGAAATTCACTAAGTCTTCTTAGCAGCACCTTCCAAGCCCACGACTACTTGTGTCTAGAAGGACAAGGGCAGCAGATATATAGGAACACCACCACCTGCATGTTCCTCTCCAAGGCACTCACTATCCTGACTTTAAAATACATCTTCTGGTGCCACTGGATCAAAATCCTGGAATTCCCTCCCAAATGGCATTGTTGATCTACGTTCAGCACATAGACTGCAGAGGTTCAAGAAGATGGTTCATCATCACCTTCTCAAGGGTCAGTTAGGGATGGACAGTAAATTCTGGCCCAGCCAGCAACACCCACATTCAGTAAATGACTACACAAGAGAGTGAAGCTTAACCACTAGATTTCGATAGCAATTGAAAATAATCATAAGCTATAGAGAACTCTAAGTTTAGCCCTTGTGCAAACTGTGCTGTTGCCTGACCCATTGATAATTTTACAGAGAATTACAACAAGACTATACCACAGGAACAGCCTCTCCGCTCCATGCCAGTGTTTCTGTCTCTTACCACCTGCTCCCAGCAGTCCCCTCAGCATCCACCCATGTCACTACCTCCTTCTCTCCATTTCTCCCTTGTATGTTTGTCCAGCTTCCCTCACTCCAATATTAACTTCAAACATTCCCTGTGGGAGCAAATCCCACATTCCTCCCCTACTCCCTGTGGGACCGAGACCCAATTCCCCCCCATCAACTCCCTGTGGGAGCAAGTCCCACATTTCACTCCCCCACCCCGACTCCCTGTTAGAATGAGTCCCATATGCTTCCCCCAGATCCCTCTGGAGCGAGTCCCATATTCTGCCCCCTCCTCACTTTCTTGGGAAGACATTTCTCCTGAATTCCCTGTTGGATTTATCCAGGACTGTCTTCTATCGCTGGCCTCTCGCTCTGGTCTCCCACCCCCTAAAAGTGGAAACATCTTCTTTACATCTTCCCGATCGAAAGCCATTTCAGAATTTTAAAGACCTCAATCAGCTCACCCAACAGATTCCTCTTTTCAAGGGAAAAGAGACTGTTAGCCTCTTGCGATGGATATAGAATCTCAGTTCCGGGATTATCCTTTGTAAATCAGTACCTGATTTAATATAAGACCAACACCATTTGGAATACAGGCAGCAATGTTACCAATAACTTACATTTCACATTCAAGTTGACCGAGTTGGACACATTGTGGTTGGTTTGAGGGTAGTGACATGTACAGCGGACAGTTTGACAGTGATGTGTGTATGAAGGGTTAAAGGTCAACACTGTGATAATTTCGTGCCCCCCCCCCCCCATCGCCCCTCTCCCTGGTGTCACTGACTGAGGAGGATGGCAGTTGACTCCAAGTGAGTTTGGGACGGTTATCAGGGCAGGTGTGGAGGGCTTTACAGATGATATATGCCGATGTCCTTTCCTGAAAAATCCTTGGGAGTAACATCTTGGGACAGTCAGGAGCACCTGTAAAATGGAAAGAGCCAGACGTTAGCAACCATTGGAAAGGAGCTCAGGTTGATTCTATGGTTTTACATCAGAATCTGGACTCTCAAAATCTCTGGGACATTCGACTGTTCTGCACCATGCTGGCTGGCTCTGTGGAGCAATCTAGTTAGGCCCATTCTCCTGAGATAACAAGGTGTGGAGCTGGATGAACACAGCAGGCCAAACAGCATCAGAGGAGCAGGAAGGCTGACGTTTGCGGCCGAGACCCTTCTTCAGAAATAGGGGAGGGAAAGGGGGTTCTGAAATAAATAGGGAGAGAGGGGGAGGCAGATAGAAGATGGATAGAGGAGAAGATAGGTGGAGAGGAGACAGGCAGGTCAAAGAGGCGGGGATGGAGCCAGTAAAGGTGAGTGTAGGTGGGGAGGAGATAGGTCAGTCCAGGGAGGACGGACAGGTCAAGGGGGGAGGAATGAGGCTGGTAGGTAGGAGATGGGGGTGGGGCTTGAGGTGGGAGGAGTGGATAGGTGGGAGGAAGGACAGGTTAGGGAGGCGGGGATGAGCTAGGCTGGTTTTGGGATGCGGTAGGGGAAGGGGAGATTTTGAAGCTTGTGAGGTCCACATTGATGCCATTGCGCTGCAGGGTTCCTGAGCGGAATATGAGTTGCTGTTCCTGCAACCTTCGAGTAGCTTCGTGGCACTGCAGGAGGCCCAGGATGGACATGTCGTCTGAGGAATGGGAGGGGGAGTTGAAATGGTTCGCGACTGGGAGGTGCAGTTGTTTACTGCGAACCGAGTGTAGGTGTTCTGCAAAGCAGTCCCCAAGCCTCCGTTTGGTTTCCCCGATGTAGAGGAGGCCACAACGGGAACAGCGGATGCTGTACACCACATTAGCAGATGTGCAGGTGAACATCTGTTTGATGTGGAAGGTTTACTTGGGGCCTGGGATGGGAGTGAGAGGGGAGGTGTAGGGGCAGGTGTAGCACTTCCTGCGGTTGCAGGGAAATGTGCTTGGGGTGGTGGGGCTAGTGAGGAGTATGGAGCGGACAAGAGAGTCATGGAGACAGTGGCCCCTCCGGCAGGCAGATAAAGGTGGGGAGGGAAAATGTCCTTGGTAGTGGGGTCAGATTTCAGGTGGCGGAAGTGGTGGAGGATGATGCGTTGGATCCAGAGTTTGGTGGGGTGGTATGTGAGGATGAGTGGGATTCTGTTTTGGTTGTTATTGTGGGGAGGGGGTGTGAGGGATGAATTGCTGGAAACATGAGAGATGCGGTCGAGGGCATTTTCGACCACTGTGGAGGGGGAGTTGCGGTCCCTGAAAAACGAGGACATCTGGGATGTTTGGGAGTGGAATGCCTCATCTTGGGAGCAGATGCATGGAGGCGAAGGAATTGGGAATAGGGAATGGCATTTTTGCAGGAAGGTGGGTGAGAGGAGGTGTATATTAGGTAGCTGTGCAAGTCAGTAGGCTTGAAATGGATATCGGTTTTGAGGTGGTTGCCAGAGATGGAAACAGAGAGGTCCAGGAAGGAGAGAGAGGTATCGGAGATGGTCCAGGTGGACTTAAGGTTGGGGTGGAAGGTGTTAGTGAAGTGGATGAACAGTTCGAGCTCCTTGTGGGAGCATGAGGCGGTGCCGAAACAGTCATCGATATAATGGAGGAAGAGGTGGGAGATAGGGCCAGCGTAGCTTCAGAAGAGAGATTGTTCCGCGTATCCTACAAAGAGGCAGGCATAGCTTGGGCCCATGCAGGTACCCATGGCCACCCCCTTTGCCTGTAGGTAGTGGGAGGAATTGAAGTAGAAGTTGTTAAGGGTGAGGACGAGTTCAGCTAAGCGGACAAGGGTGTCATTGGAGGGGGACTGGTCGGGCCTGTGGGGCAGGAAGAAGCAGAGGGCCTGCATCTGCATGGGGAATGCAAGTATATAGGGACTGGACATCCATGGTGAAGATGGTCAGCCATTTGGTTTGTTTCCAGCACCACTTTATTTTGAATTTTTTGTAATTATCTCTCTGCCTCAATTGATTGGATTATACGTTTTCCCTTCACTGTTATTCAGCTGTTGTCACTTTACTCACACTGCCTGACACTTTTGATCACCTGCAGAGACTTATTATTCAGCCTGTCAACACTCCACTCACTCCCTTTGTAAGATCTTTTGAACTCCCTGCTTATAAGTTATGTGTCTGTGTGCTTCTCATCACTCCAACTGATGAAGGAACAGTGTTCCAAAAGCTTGGGGTTTCAAATAAACCTGTTGCCAGGACTCAAGGGATTGAGTTATAGGGAGAGGTTGGACAAGCTAGGACTTTTCTCTTTAGAGCGTACGAGACTGAGGGGGTATATTATGGACGTGTATAAGATCATGAGAGGCATGGATAGGGTGAATGCACTCAGTTTTTTTCCCCAGGATTGGGGAATCAAGGACTAGATGGCATCAGTTTAAGGTAAGGGGGGAAAGAATACATAGGAACTTGAGGGGCAATTTTTTTTACACAGAGGGTGGTATGCATATGGAATGAGCTGACAGCGGAAGTGGTTGAGGCAGGGATATTAACAACATTTAAAAGGCATTTGGACAAATACATGGATAGGAAAGGTTTAGAAGGATATGGGCCAAGTGCAGGGAAATGCGATTAGTATGGATAGACATTTTGGTCGGCACAAACCAGTTTGGGCCAAAGGGCCTATTTCCATGCTGTAGGACTCTATGACTCTGTTGGACTATAACCTGGTGTCGTGTGACTTCTGAGCTGGTTTTGAAATCAATCACCATGGGAACAGTGAACGAGATCAGGAGAGATGCATTCTCTGCTTCTGTTCAGGAACTCGGACCACTTCCTTACATTTTTTTAATTTTAAAAGCATGCTTTTTTCATAAAAAAATCTTTGTACATATACTTTTTCACAAAAACAGTTTGGTTCTGTACAGTTGCATATCAAGTTAATAAACAAAACATTGGACTTTAACTCTATCCAAAAAAACCAAATACTTCACTTACACTTACAATACTGATATATGTATATATTTGACACAATAGGAGGGTCCGATAACTGAACGGACCCCCATTTACCTTGAGCAGGAAGACCTCCGATAGTGGTCTTTCCCCACTGTGGCTTGGCAGCAGCTGCCCCAGTCTTTATAACACATAGTCCTGGACCTTGGAATGTGCCAGTCTGCAGCACTCAGTTGGCTTAACTTCATGTTCTGGAAGATAAGAAGTTCTGGGCAGACCAAAGAGCATCTTTCACCGAGTTGATAATCCTCCAGTTGCCATTGAAGTTTGTCTCAGTATGCATCCCAGGGAACAGACTGTGTAACACAGAGTCCCGCATCACAGAGCTGCTTAGGACAAACCTTGACACAAACCACTTCACCTCCTTCCAGACTTCACTTACAAAGGCACATTCCAGAAGATGTGTTATAGTCTCAACAACTCCGCAGCCACTTCGATGGCAGCGTGCAGTGGCTCAGGCTGACTGGGCATACGTACAGGATCTCACAGGTAGTGCCCTTTGCACCACCAGCCAAGTGACATCTTGGTGCTTGTTGAAAAGTTCTGGTGATGAGGCATTCTGCCAAATGACTTTGAGAGTCTGCTCAGGAAACCATGCAACAGGATCCACCCTGTCATTTTCCCTCAGGGTCTTGAGGACGCTGTGTACTGACCACTTCCTAGTGGACTTGTAGTCAAAGGTGTTTTTTTTTGCAAATTTACCCATGAACAACAGGTCATAGAGTCATAGAGTAATACAGCATGAAAACAGGCCCTTCGGCCCAAACTGGTCCATGCTGACTGGTGCCCACTCAGCTAGTTCCAATTGCCTGCATTTGGTCCCTATCCCTGTAAACCCTTTGCATCCATGTACTTATCCAAATGATTTTTAAATGTTGCTATTGTACCTGCCTCAACCACTTTCTCTGGCAGCCTGGTCCATATATGCACCACTCTCTGCGTGAGGAAGTTGCCCCTCAGGTCATTCTTAAATATTTCCCCTCTCACCTGAAACCTACGCCCTCTAGTTTTCAATTCCCCACCCCTGGGAAAAACAAAATTTGCATTCATCCTATCTATGTCCGTCTTGATTTTATACACCTCAATAAGGTCACCCCTCATTCTCCTATGTTCCAAGGAATAAAGTCCTATCCTGGTCAACCTCTCCCTTTAACTCAGGTCTTCTAGTCCTGGCAATATCCTCGTAAATCTTCTTTGCACACTTTCCAGTTTAATTATGTCTTTCCTATAACAGGGTGACCAAAACTGTACACAATACTTCAAGTGCGGCCTCACCAACGACTTGTAAACCAACTGTAACATAACATCCCAACTCCTACACTCAATGCCTCGACCGATGAAGGCCAGCAGGCTAAATGCCTTCTTCACCACCCTGTCCACCTGTGACACCGCTTTCAACGAACTACGTACTTGTACTCTTAGGTCCCTCTGTTCCACAACGCTCCTCAGGACCTTACCATTTACTATTTAAGTCCTACCTTGATTTAACTTTCCAAAATGCAATGCCTCACTCTTATCTGTATTGAATTGCATTTGCCAATCTTCCACGCACTTCCTCACCTGATCAAGATCCCTCTGTAATCTTTGATTAAGATACCTCTTAATTTTGTATCATCCACAAACTTACTAATCATGCCTTATACATTCATATCCAGATCATTTATGTAAATAACAAATAATAAAGGTCCCAGCACCAACACCTGTGGCACTCTACTAGTCATAGGCCTCCAGTCCAAGGAACAACCTTCAACCATCACCCTTTGCTGCCTAACATCGAGCCAGTTTTGAATCCAGTTAGCTAGCTCTCCCTGGATCCTATGCGACCTAACCTTCATGATTAGCCTGTCATGCGGGACCTTGTCAAAGGCCTTACTGAAGTCCATACAGACAACATCCACTGCCCTACCCTCATCTATCCTCTTGGTTACCTCTTCAAAAAAGTTTAAAAGATTTGTCAGACATGACTTCTTGCGTACAAATCCATTCTCACTTTATCAGACCTTGACCATCCAAATATTGATTGATCCTGTCCCTCAGTATCCTCCCCAGTAGCTAGCCTACCACTGATGTCAGGCTCACTGGCCTGTAGTTCCCTGGCTTGCCTTTGCCACCTTTCTTAAACAATGAAACAACATTAGCCAACTTCCAGTCTTCTGGAACTTCTCTACAATGGCCTCTGCAACTTCTTCCCCAGCCTCCCACAATGTTCGAGGATGGACTTGATCAGGCCCAGGGGATTGATCCACCTCAATGTGCTTTAAGGCTGCAAACACCTCCTCTTTGATAATGTGTATGCAGTCCAAAACATCCCCATTGGTTTGCCTTATTTCCGTGGCATCCATAGTTCTCTCCTCAGTAAAAATTTCCCCCAGCTCCTGTGGCTCCACACGTAGACAGCCATGCTGATCTTTAAGGGGACCTATTCTCCCCTGTCATCCTTTTACTCTTAATATAATAAATCCCCAAAACCTCTTGGGATTACCTTTCACCTTATCTGCCTTTGGAATGTGCACCTACACTTTTTATAGTCATCTAGGGATTCACTTGAGCCTGACAGCTTAAACCCAATGTGTGCCTTCTTCTTTTTCCTCACCAGAGCCTCGATATCACTCATCAGCCAGGATCCCTAAACCTGCCAGCTTTTCCCTTCACCCTAACAGGAACATACTGTCCCTGGACTTTTGATATCACAGTATTAAAAGCCTCCCATGTCAGATGTTCCTTTTCCTTCAAACAGACTCACCCAATCAACATCTGCTGGATCCTGCTTAATGGTCCCAATATTGGCCCTACTCCAGTTTAGCACCTTAACCTGTGGGCCAACCTTATCTTTTTCCATTAACTACGTTAAAACTAAGACAGTTATGTTCACTGGACCCAAAGTGTTCTCCGACTGACACTTCAGTCACTTGCCTGACCTCATTTCCTAAGAGGAGGTCCAGTCTTGCACCGTCTTGGGTAGGGCCCTCTGGATATTCATTTTGAAAACTTTCTGGGCACATTTGAGAAATTCCACACTTTTACACTCTGGGTGGCCCTGTCAATATAGGGGAAATTAAAATCTCCAACCAACACAATTCTAGTATTCCTTTAGGTATCTGCAATCTCTCTACTCATCTGCTCCTCTAGTACCCACTAGCTATTTGGAGGTCTACAATAAAGTCCTAACAGAGTGACTATCCTGTTCTTGTTTCAAAGTTCTAACCATATGGCCTCATTTGATGACCCTTTAAGAATATCCTCTCTAAACACTGTTGTTATGTCCTCTCTTTTGAAAACAAAAGGACAACTCCCCCTCCTTGCTTACTTGTACTTCTGTCACACCTGTAGCTTCTGTATCCCAGAACATTGAGCTGCCAGTCCTGCCCTGCTCTCACCCATGTTTCTGTTATGGCTACAATATCCCAGTCCCCAACGACAATCCATCCTCTGAGCTCATCTGCCTTACCAGTCAGGCCTTGTGTGTTGAAATGAATGCACTTTAAACCAGAAGTCTTTTCCCCTCCCTTTACTTTGGCCCTGTCTATCCTGAATAGTGAACTTGGTCTCAATGGCTATGTATTTTCCCCTGAATTCTCAATGGCCCTTCTCTTATTCAGTGTCTCTTCCCAGTGACTGGGAAAAAACCCTCCCGGGTAACACTAGCAAATCTCCCCTTGAGAATATTGGACCCAGTCTGGTTCAAGTGCAATCTTCCCTCTTGTACTGGCCACCTCTACCCTAAAAGAGATCCCAATGATCCAAGAACTGAAAACCCTGCTCCCTACACCAGCTCCTCAGCCATGCATTCATCTGGCCTAAATTTCTATTTCTATCCTCACTAGCAAGTGGCACTGGGAGTAATCTGGAGATCGCTACCTTTGAGGTTCTGCTTTTTAACTTCTTACCTAACTCCCTATCCTCATTTCAGAGAACCCCATCCCTTTGTCTACCTCTGTCATTTGTACCGACGTGCACAATGACCTCTGGCTTTTCACCCTCCCACTTCAGAATGTTCTGCAACTGCTCAGAGATATCCTTGACTCTGGCACCCGGGAAACAACACACCATCCTGGTGTCTCTTCCGCAGCTTCACAAATCAGCCTGTCGCCCTCACAAATAAGTCTCCTCTCAGCATCGTTCTGTCTGACTGTATCCTTTCCCTCTGAGCCTCAGAGCTGGTCACAGTGCCACTGACCTGACTGTTGCTAGCCCCCAGCAGCATCCAAAGCAGTCTACCTGTTATTGAGGGGAATGGCCACAGGAGAACCATGCACAATCTGCCTTCACCCCTTATCTCTTCTGGTGGTCACCCAGTTCCTAGCAGCCTACACTTTAGGAGTGACCACTTCACTATAGCTGTTATCAATGAGGTTCTTTGCATCCTGGATGATCTTGAGTGCATCCAGTTCCAGTTCCCTTTCCCTAACGCAGTCTGGCAGGAGGTGCAGCCAGGTGTACTTCTTCCAGGTGTAGCCACCATGGAAACTGGAAGTCTTCCTGATCTCTCACATCCTGCAAGAGGAGCATACCACTGCCCTAACTACCTTCAGTCGAGACAGAATGGAAGTAATGTTTAAGAACCCTTATCTGCACTCGTGCTCAGTCTCCTCACACCAAAACCACTTGAGCAAAGGCCTCACCATTACCAATCTATCACTGGCCTACTCTCTTAATGGTTACTCCCTTGTACGCCTTTACCTTGCTAGTCACCTTCCTCACAGAGGCCTTCTTTGTTTTTTTGTCAAGGGAGGCAGATCAATGGGAAACACCAATGCAGTGTTACACATTTAGCCATAACTTGACATCAGTTCTGTCTGACCTGCTGTACAGTCATGATGACTGTGGCGATGTCTCCCAGAATTCTGCTGTGATAACTCTCAGCCACCCTCTGATTTGTTGCTGAGGTGATACAGAACGGTCCAAATACTTGGAGTGTTCCGTGGCAGTGAGGCCAGTCCCATCCTCTGCAACACTGGGGACAGGTAGAACCTCAGTGTGTAGTGACACTTCGTGTTTCTGTACTGAGGGTCTATGCACAGCTTGATGCAGCTGCACACAAAGGTAGCCGTCAGGATGAGGGTAATGTTGGGTATGTTCTCGCCCTCACCCCACCTTTATCCAGAGTTTTGTACATGGAGTCCCTGCACAGCTGGTCTATCTTAGGCTTCCTGAGGAAGTAGATGGATCAGGAGACTGAAACAATGGAGTTTCGGGGAACGGGCCAGACCTGTGTTATACACCAACAGACAAAGTGCCTCACAGCTGACGGAGAGGGAGTGGTACTTCCAAAAGACTGCTTTACTTCTGCTTTACTTTGGCAATGCACTGCTCCCAAGATTTTGTGCATGCGGCAGACCCTCCGAACCATATTCCCAGCATCATCAGGAAATCTGTCCTTACAGTGAAGGGGATAAAGGATCGATTGGCCCATTTCCCAAAGAACATGCTCTTGCGTTGATTTATCTTGACCCCCGAGGCCAGTTCAATCCGGTCGCAGATGCTCATGAGTCTGCGCGCTAACAGCGGATCAGAGCAGAAAACAGTGATATCATTCATGTACAGGGAGGCTTTGACCTGGAGGCCTCCACTGCCTGGAATAGTCACCCCCCTCAGGCTCACATCCTTCCTGATGGGCTCAGCAAAGGGTACGATACAGCACACAAACAAAGCAGGAGAGAGTGGGCAGCCCTGCCTGACTCCGGATCTGATCGGGAACCTTTCTGATTCTCACCTATTGATTGAGACTGCGCTAACCATGCTGGTGTGGAGCAGTCAGATCCAATTGCAGACTGCCTCCCCAAAGCCTATTTTGGAGAACACGTCCCACTTGTATGTGTACAATAACCTGTCAAAGGCCTTTCTCCAAAGGCTGATGATGCCGGCGTCCACACTCCTGTGCTGGACATAGGTGACTGTATCCCTGAGGAGCACGGGACTCTCAGAGATCGTCCTGCCTGGTACAGCACAGGGTTGGCCGGGGTGACTCACTGATCCCAGAGCAGACCTGACCTTGCACAGAATTTTTTAGTCTGCATTCAGCAATGATATTGGCTGCCAAATTCTAATTTCCTCCCTCTCTCCCTTCGGGTTGTAGATGAGGGTGATGATACCTTTCCACGTGGATTCGTACATGGTACCTATCAGAAGTGTCCTGTCGTACAGCTTCAGCAGGTCCCAACCAGTCAAGTCCCACAGAGCCGAATACAACTCGGCTGTTGAGCCATCACTTCCAAGAGTTTTATTCTTTTCTAAGGAGTCGAGCATCTTGGTCAGCTCGTCAGCTGGTCCAGCCTCTCTTGTATGCTGTCATCTAAGAACTCCGTGATAGAGGACAGGAACGACTGGGAGCCTGCACTGTCTGTGAGCTTTGTGTTGTACAGTCTGGTGTAAAAGGACTTGCTGATCCTCAGGATGTCAGGCTGAAATGATATTACTGAGCCACCTTCTCCCTTCAGGCTGCTGAGCACAGAGCTGTCCCTATGAAACTTCTGGAAGAAGGAATGCGAGCACGTCTCATCCTGCTCCATGGTGCAGACCCTGGACCGGAAGGTTATCTTGGATGCGACCCCCAACCCCCCAACCATCATCTGCAGCAGGAGTAGGTTCTGAATGGTTTTTTTGGAGTTTGGACAGTTTTCCCCATCTCTCTCTCTCTCTTTCTCTCTCTCTCACACACGCACATTTTGAGGTCCTTTGAGGATGAAAACCTATTGATGTTCCCTTGACTGTTTCCCACCAGCCACATCGAGACTCAAAGTGGGGCTTCATGGTTCTCCAGCCTGTGTTATCATTTTTGAGCTCCTCAATGTTTTCTGGGGTTAAATGTTTCCCATTCAGCTTCCACATTCCCTTGCCGGCCTGCTGGTCGTCCAGTAGGTGACAGCTCGCCAGCAGGACGCAGTAGTCAGGGAAGAATGCCAGCTGGATTTGATTGAGAATGAGCAGGACACAAACAGGAAATCTACCCTTGAATGAATAGACCTGTCCGACTGTGACCAGGTGTGTCTATGCTGTGTCCTGCCAGGAGGGGAGCTGAGACGTCGTGCAGCTCAGCGACTTCAACCATTTCCATCAGGAATGTGGTGTCTGGCTTGCAGTCAGCTTCTCCGATTTTCCCTCTGCATCGATGATGCAGTTGAAGTCTCCAGCCTGGACGTTGCCCGCAGGGGTGGGAGATGCAGAATGGCCAGCCACTCACTCCTCATCACTGGGGCAGACGCATTAATTAGTCTTAGGGGAACGTTTCTGCACGTAATGTCTGCTACGAGGATTTGCCTGCCCACCCACCTCTTTTGGAGATGGTGAAACTGCCTCCTCGCAGCAGAATACCCAGGCTGCAGGAATGGCTATCGTTTCCCCTGACCAAAACTGAAGGCCCATGGGTGCATACGCTCAACCAACCTCTGTAGCTGCTGATGTGCAGTATCACACACTCTGGCAGAAACAGGAGGTCTGTTTTGACATTGACCAGCTAACCCAACATGGAAAAACATGGCACTGTAGATTTGATGCCGCACCCGGAAATTTTAACACCGATTATGAGAGTTTATAGAATTACCTGAGGACCCAACGTCTGTTCACCCACGGTCTCATCACTGGGGGACTGCCTGCATCTCTGCGGTGTGGCTGAGCTGGTGGACATACTCAGCACTGAGTTGCCTGTCCTGGCCAACCCTTTGGCGGGGGCAGGGTTTGTCCTGCTCCATTGATGTCGCGGTGAGAACAAAACCGGGGTGGGGTGTGGGGAGGGGTCAGGTTCTGAGTCTGACAGAGGGGCCGTCGTGCTCTACTCCTGATTCGGAGCGTTGCTGCTCCCAGCTGCCCAGAGCTGTGGTGCGGTGGGCACCCCCTGTTTCCCAACAGTTGTGAGGTTGGGCTTTACTGGGCCGCTCGGAAATTCCGGTGTTTCCGGGTTGGGCAGTGCCCCTCTCCTTGTCCCCCATGGTGCTGTGCCTCTTTTTCTGTTGGTGGCCATCCCTCTGCATGTCATCATCAGAGGAGCTACTGGTGTGTCCATTGTGCAGCTGCCTCATTCCATTTTGCTGCGGGCCTGTAGTGTTTTCCTTTTCCAGTTGTTTCTCACCTCCTTAATCTCCTGCTCCTCCACTGACTCTGGCTGTTCAGCTGGAGGTTTGGTTGATTGCCGTGCCTCTGCGCTGGCTAGCTTTTCCTCCTCTCCGGCCTGTCCCTGCTTCTGGGTGCCCCTTTTCACAGTTTTCTTGCTGTACGGTGGCATTTTCCTGTCCTTTGGGGCTGGCATTGCCACTTCTGGCCATCTGAATGTATGTGTCCCCCAACACACACCCTGCCTTTCTTAGGGACGCCTCGTACAGGTGGCCTGTTTCCCCACACAGTTTGCAGCTCTGGGAATCCTTGCAGTTCTTAGTCGGGTGGCCCTTCCTGTTTGCAGTTCATAGGTTCGGCACACTCTCGGCTGCCCCGTCTACATCAGGTAACCTCAGCTCCCGTCAGATCGCAAAGCTGGATGGTGGTGGAGGATGCGCCCTCTGACATCCACCTCCAGGGTCACCTTGACCTGCCACCTGCTGGTCTAGATTCTGCAGGGGTCCACTACATCTGTGCTGCCTTCTTCTGGCTGTACGTACCTTCCCAGGAACATCAGGACATCTGCCAGTACATGGCGGTTGTTCGTATGGAATGCAACAACTTGGCTCCTCTGTGTAGGGGCAATGAACAATGGGGCCACGGCCAGGACAGAGAGCGACCCTTACCTCTTTCCTCCTCAAATACCTTCAGGAGAAGCTTACGTTGTTTCACTCTCCAAATGGTTAGGTCAAAGTACCTCCTGGTGGTGAAATCCTGCAGACAGAAAATATCTGCTGCAGGAGGACTCTCTTCACGAAAAAGGTCTGGTTGATTGGCGATTCTTCCCCCACTTTCTTCACCATCACTCTGCCTGTATTGTGCCATAGGTCTGGTTGGCTGATCACTAAATTGACACTAGGCCGAAGCCAGCATAAATATCCACCAATAGCAGCTCAGCTCCACTGATGATCCTCCAAGTTCTGCTCATAATCCAGTGACGATCTCAAGATCCTCCAGTGATAAAGATTCTTAGCTCAGACGCTGGATCAAAGTGCCAGATAAGTCTGCCCTTAACCATCTTTCAATCACACTGGGGGATAAATGCTGGCCGAGTGCATTGCTCTGAATTCCTGTGTGTGAGAGAGAGAGACAGAGACACACACACACAAGATGGGACAGGCAGTACATTCCAAGATATCAGCCCAGGGGAATGAATGTCCCGCCCCCACCGTCCCTGACATTCCCACCCAGTCTCTGCAACACCCTCCCCCAAGCCTCCTGTTCTGAAATCTCGACACAAAGATGAAGGTGGCGTTCCTGTCTCTCGCTCTCCTGCTCATGTTGCCAGCTGGCCCCCAAACTGTGGGTGAGTAGTCGAGGTTCCGAGGTTATCCTGTATTTATTACCCCCTTCCCCCCAATATTAAAACTGGCTCACCCCCCTTTTTGGGGGAAAGGAAGGTCGAGACGTACCCAGAACATTCTCCCCTCCCCACCCTATGGGATCTGTGCTGGTCGGCTCCAGGTCGCGAGTGTCCTGTCCCCAATTGCCCCAGAGGAGCAGTTCTGAGTCACTGAGAGGGTCTGGTGTCACAGGGAAGTGATGTCAGGTTTCCATTCCCCCCTCGCCCCACGAGCGAATATTTGAGACCCAATCGGTAGCAGCTGTGTTTAAATTCACCTCTAATCCCCTCAGTAAATGTTTTTGACTGAGTTCTTTTTTCAGTCTGATCCCCATGGGGTGGGATTCAGACCCACCTCCCATAGGGGCGAGAGTGGGTAAGGAGTGGTGTCTGTGGATTTCAAGATTACCATAACTCTGCTCCCCATAAGTCCATGCATATGTGTGTGTCCGTGCGTATGGTTGTGTAGGTGTGTGTGTGTGTGTGTGTGTGTGTGTGTGTGTGTGTGTGTGTGTGTGTGTGTGTGTGTGTGTGTGTGTGTGTGAGTGAGTGAGAGAGAGTGAGTGAGTGAGAGAGAGTGAGAGAGAGTGAGTGAGTGAGTGAGTGAGTGAGTGAGTGAGTGAAGTAATTTGACAGGGAGTGGTTTGGTATTTCTTGTTCTCCATCACTCCTGCCAGTTGTGAGTGCCTTTACGTGCTTCTGCCTGTCTGCACTAGTTTCTGCAAGAGTGTGATCTTATCTGTGTGTATAAATATGTCAGAAATCACACAGCACCAGATTATACTCCAACATGTTTATTTAAAAACACAAGCTTTCAGCACCTTACTTCAGGTGTTAGTGAGAGAGGTAGTCTCAGCCAAAGAATTGAAAAGTAAAATATCAAAAGTCACAAAGTGCATACTAGGTGTGAGGCCTTGTTTAGAATCATTTTGTGTTTTGGTTTGGAGTCAGATGGATTTTTGTTTCTAAACTAGAAATTTACAAAATGCGCATTGTCTGACTGTCTATAAATTGTGTGCTTTTTGAACAAAATCGACTGTATCTGCAAATACAAATTCACCCAATAGATTCACGTGTGTGTGTGTGTGTGTTTGCGTGCGTGCGTGCGTGTGTGTAGGGGGAGAAAAGCATGCGTGGTGTGTGAGAGGGGGGAAGAGAGAGAGAGAGGGTGTGCGTGTGTTTGAGAGACGGTGTGTATATGAGAGAGGATTTGTGTATATGTACACGCGTGTGTGTGAGTGTACAGTGTGGTGGGTCACCTGTAGTGCAACACGAACCCAAGATCCCGGTTGAAGCTGTCCTCATGGGTACTGAACTTGGCTATCAGCCTCTGCTCAGTGACTCTGCGTTGTTGTGTATCCTGATGTCCACCTTGGAGGACATTTACCCAAAAATCAAAGGCTGAATGTCCTTGACCACTTAAATGCTCCTTCACAGGGAGCGAATATCCCTGTCTGGCAACTGTTGCGCAATATCCATTCATCCGTTGTCATAGTGGTTGCATGGTCTCTCCAGAATACCATGCCTCAGGGCATCCTTACCTACAGCGGAATGGATAGACAATGTTGGCCAAGTCGCATGAGCATCTGCCGTGTACATGGTGAGTGGTGTTCCCACATGTGACAGTAGTGTCGAAGATCTGACATATCTTGCAGAGGTTACCATGACAGGGTTTGATAGTGTGGTTGACATTGTCCTGAAGTCTGGGTAGTTTGCTACGATCGATGGTCTGTTTAAGGTTTGGTGGTTGTTTGAAGGTGAGAAGTGGGGGCATGGGGAAGGTCTTGGCGAGGTGCTCATCGTCATCAACAATGTGCAGAAGGCTGCAAAGAACATGGTGCAGTTTCTCCACTCCCCGAAAGTACTGGACAATGGAGGATACCCTATCAGATGTATCCCATGTCTGTCTTTTGAGGTGGTCATTACAGTTTTTCGCTCGGGCACATCAGAACTGGTGATCAATGAGTTGAGCATCGTATCCTGTTCCTATGAGGATGTCCTTCAACACCCTCAGGTGTCTGTCTCATTCCTCCTTATCCAAAGAGTTTCTGCAGGGCTGTTTTAATATGTTTAGAGTGGAAGCTGGAAAAGTACAGCATCATGAGGTTATCCAGTGGGCTAACGCCCTTCAACCAGACGAGATCAAAGTTCTCAGCCGAAGACCCAATTTCTGCCCCAACACCAAAATGCACCCACTGGTCCCATGGCAGAAACAGAGGAATTCATCAGACGAATGAGACTCCAGGATTTCTTCTAAGATGTCAGCAGCGAGCCCAATGAGACAACCAACGAACCGGATCAGTTGATAGACAGATCCACTGTGAAGCGGTCAAAGAAGGACTCACATTGAACCCCTCCAGAGAGCCATTGCCTAGGGCATGACAGGCATGCTCAATCCATCAGACAAAGCATGAACACCAGATTCATCATGTGCACTCACAGGGGAGCACAAACCATCACCCAGGCACAACGCAATGTTATTCGTGCTCTCAAGACCAATCTCAACATTGTCTGCTGGCTTGATGACAAAGGAAGAGCCAACTTCATACAGAACAGAACAGGCTACTGCAAGGAGAGCATACCAACAGCTGAACAACCAGGAACAATACAGACGACTACCTGCCGATCCGACCAAAGGGCACACCCAGCAACTGTGCAGACTGGTCAAGACTTTTGATCCAGTTCTTCAGAGTACCATAGGCACTCTCATTCCACGTAGGGGAATTCTACTGCCTTCGGAAGATGCACAAAGCTAACACATCAGCACATCCCATCATATCAGGCAATGGAACCCTGTGTGAGAACCTCTCTGGCTATTTCAAGGGGATCTTGAAAATTATTGTACAGGGAAGCCCCAGCTTCTGTCACGACACTGCAAATTTCTTAGAGAAACTTGGCACCCACAGACCAATGGAACCAGGAAAATTCCTCATCATAATGGAGGTTTCAGCACACTACAACAGCATTCCCCACAATGACAGCATTGCTGCAATAGCCGCAGTACTCAATACCACCAACTGCCAATGTCCAGACGCCATCCAACAACACATCCGCTTCATCCTTGGCCATAACATCTTCACCTTCGGCAGCCACTTCTTCATCCAGACACATGGATCAGCCATGCGGAACCACACGTGCTTCCCAACATGCCAATATTTTCATGCACAGGTTCAAACAAGACTTCTTTGCTGCACAGAACTTCCAACCAACGCTATACACCAGAGACAGAAACATTGATGATATTTTCTTCCTTTGGACTCATGCTGAGGAATTACTGAAACAACTACATAGCGATACCAACAAGTTCCACCCCACCACGAGACTTACCATGGACTACTCTTTACATTCAATCTCACTCTTGGACACACGGATCCCCATCAGGGACAGACACCTCGATACCTCAATCTACCACAGGCCTACGGATAACCTCATGATGCTGCAGTTCTCTAGCTTTGACGCTAAACATATTAAAACTGCCATTCCCTACAGAAAACCCCTGTCAATACACACGATCTGTTCGGATGTGGAGGAAAGCTACGGACACCTGAAGGTGTTGGAGGACGTCCCCATAGGAACGGGATACGATGATCAACTCATCAATCACCAATTCAGACGTGCTACAGCACAAAAACTGTAACGACCTCCTCAGAAGACAGATACAGGATATGACTGATAGGGAAACCCTTCAATATCCAGTACTTCCCAGGAGCAGAGGAACCATGCTGTGTTTTTGTAGCCTTCAGCATATTATTGATGACCATGAGCACCTCGCCAAAGACTTCATGATGCCTCCACTACTCACCTTCAAACAACTGTCAAACTTTAAACAGACCATTGTTTGCAGCAAACTACTCAGCCTTCAGGACTACATGAACCACAACACTATCCAACCCTGTCATGGTAAACCCTGAAAGACATGTCTTCAACGTGGACACTACCGTCACACATGGCAACACCACCACGTTCACAGCAGATACTCGTGTAACTCAGCCAACGTTGCCTATCTCATACAGGCAAGAATGCCCCAAGGCAAGGTATATTGGCAAAACCATGCAGACGCTAAAACAACAGATGAATGGACACGGCGCAACAATCACCAGGCAGAGATGTTCCCTCCCAGTCGGGAACGCTTGAGTGGTCAAAGACACTTGACCTTGATCTTCTGTTAAACATCCTCCAAGGTGGACCTTGGGATACACAACAACATAGAGTCAAGTTCAGTCCCCATGAGAACAGCCTGAACCGGGATGTTGGGCTCATGTTGCACTACAGTTGGCCCCACCACACTCTACATTCTCTCACACACACGCTCATTCTCACTTACACTCACACTGTGTCCAAGCACACACACACACACAGACACACACACTCTCCCCCAACTTCACAAACACACACAAGTACACACGCATGCACACGTATACACACACAATCTCTCTTGCGCATGCGCACACATGTGCATGCACACACACTCTCACACACCCTCTCTCTCTCTCACACACACACACACCCTCTCTCTCTCTCACACAAACACACACACTCTCTCACACACACACTCTCACACACACACACTCTCACACACACACTCACACACACACACTCTCTCACACTCACACACACACTCACACACACACGCACTCTCTCTCACACACACACACACTCTCTCACACGCACACACGCACACACGCACACACTCTTGCGCATGCACACACATGCGCGCGGGATTTAGCGATTTACATATACATATTAATAAATTAAAACCTTCTGACTGATTAAAGATTTAACAGCATCTTAGGTTTGTGTAATACATCCTCATTAATGGTGTGACCCTGTGATATTTACTTTTCAATTCTGTGTCTGATACCTCTCTCACTAACATCTGAGGGAGGAGTAAGGCTCTGAAAGCTTGTGTTTTCAAATAACCCTGTTGGACTATAACCTGGTATCGTGTGATTTCTGACTTTGTCCACCCCAGTCCAAAGGGTGAGTTGCCTCGAGTCACTGAATATTTTCAAAGACCTACCAAGCCTTGCTGCTCCTGAGTTTAAGTGAGAGGTGGTCAGCAGACTCCTGCTGGTCCATTGCTATATCTCTTCCCCCCAGAAACAGAGACAATCACATCCGGAATAGGCCAATTGGCCCCTTGATCCTGCTCCCCCATTCAATCTGATAATCGCTTACTGTCCAACTCAGTCCCCTGTTCCCCACTCTCTCCCTTTAGCTCCTAAGTCTATATTTAATTCATTCTCAAAAACATTCAATGTTTTCCCCACGATTGCTTTCAGTGGCAGAGAATTCTACAGGCTCCCCAATCTCTGGGGGAAGATATTTTTCCTCATCTCAGTCCCAAACAATCTAACCAGTATCCTTAGACTCTGGGCCCTGGTTCTGGACTCCTGGGTCATGAGTAACATCCTTCCTGTGTTTCCCCTGTTAGAATTTTATGAGTTTCCATGAGATCCCCTTTCTCATTCTTCTAAACTTCCATGAATGTAGTCCTAACAGTCTCTATTCATGCATCAGAACTGCCTTCCCAGGAATTAATCTGGGAAACATTTGCTGCATTCCCTCCATAGCCAGAATGTCCTTCCCCAGATAAGGAGACTGAAATGGTACAGACAATACTCCAGGAATGGCCTCACCTGTGCTGTCTTGATTCATTCATACCCTGCCTGGATTTAGTTTAACACACCAGACTTAGACCCAACTTTCCCTCTCTCAAACAATGGGAAATTTCGCTGACACACTTCCTGCATTTACCCCTGTCTAGTCCCAGTGCCATTTGTAACCCTGCCCACTTCTGAATTTCAGAGACACACACATGGGAGTGTGAATACATCGGCGGGACATGCAGTATGACAACTTGTGCCCCCGGCTACAAAACAGAGGTAGCGTTTTGTGACGACAATTCCAATTGCTGTTATGCCTGATGGAGAAGTGAGTGGGACCTGACCTCCCGGGATCCCAACTGGGAAAATGTGGACTGACTCGGAGTAATTGGGAGATGGAGCGCGAGGAGGGGTAGATGTGCAATCCTCTCTCTCCCAGAGTCCAACCCCAGTACCCCATTCCAATCTCTGCCTAATGCTCCCCACCCCCCTCGCAATAAAACTGTCAGCCCTCTGTCTCTATTGTGTGTCTTGCTTCGATGAAATGGGATCTTCTTTGCTCAGTGGTTGCAGCAGGGGATGCTGAGGCTAACGGGCAGGGACAGTCTGCAGAAGTTTCATCCAAAGGGATCTTCACATTCCAGGGAAAGTCCCAGGGGATCGGGAAAACAGCCAATGTTATAGCTCTTGCCGATAAAGGGGTGGATGTGTCAATGATAGGGAGGTTAGTTTCAATCTGGTATTGTGAAAATGTAAAGAGTCTATTTTAAAGGATGTAGGGGCAGAGTATTTGGAAAAACTGTGAGCAGTGGTGTGCTACAAGGGTCAGTGCTGAGTCCACTGTTATAGTCATTTATAGAAACAACTAGATGACAGTATAGGAACCATGGTTAGGAAGTTTACGGACGACACCAAAGCTGGTGGTAAAGTGGGACAGTGAGGAACGTTATCAAAGAATACAACGTGACCATGGCCAGCCAGGCCAAAATACCCCCTCCCTGCCCCCAAATACAAATCGCCCCGAAAATTAACTCCTTCGTTCATTGTTGCTCCATTTCATTCCCATTTTTTTCCAATCCCTCTCATCTTTACCTTCCCAACTGGGTTGGACTTTGCTACTGGTGGGACGAGAAATCCCCAGTGGACAGCAATGGACTAGATGGGGAGGTGATGGCCTCGTGGTATTATCACTGGCGTATTAATCCAGAGTCCCAGATAGCGTCCTGGGGACCTGGGTTTGAATCCCGCCATGGCAGATGGTGGAATTTGAATTCAATAAAAGCTGGAATTAAGAATCCAATTGCTGATTGTCAGGAGAAACCCATCTGGTTCACTAATGCCCTTTAGGGAAGGAAACTGCCATCCTTACATGGTCTGGCCTACAAGTGATGCCAGACCAACAGCAATGTGGTTGACTCTTAACTGCCCTCTGGGCAATAAATGTTGCCTAGCTAGTGATGCCCTCATCCCATGAATGAATTAAAAAAGAGATCAGGACGTTGGTGGTAAGGTGTAGGACCAATGAGATATCAACATGACCCTGCCTCTCTCTGATTAAAGCACATTTCAGTCTGAGGTCTGGCTAATCCTAAACTGTGAGCATGATATTATTAAAGAACAGACCTGAACTTCACACTTGGTCTTTGCTTCCAGTTCCTGCTGCTCTTAGTGGGTGAACTATCCCTTTAGCCATTCCAAGGTGTGGCCAATCTCAATGAGCCTGGGGAATGATGGACTACAGTGTGCTGTGTGTGTTTATACTGAGCACCTGTGCTCCAAGAGCTCACTCTGTCTGTGAGGAGAAGGGAAAAGAATGAGGAAGGGGCTGCCTTCTCTCATTGGGATCCTGGTGCTGATGCAGGCCATCACTGCTGGAGGAGGGATGAGTGCAAGACACTGCTTGGATGTGAGGAGATCCCTCTGTATTTACAGGAACCTTCTGAGGAAGAGGTGGAAACTCTCCAATGCATCCTGTGGTGACACTCATGTAAATTGAGGCTTAATATGTGTCTGAATCTGACCCAACAATCAATGTTCAGTAATCCTTAAAATGTGATCCATATACAAGTCATCAGTCACTGTGTTGGAAATTCCAATGTGTTTGTTTAATGGTCCAGCCTCACCTCATATCCCCCAAGGAGTTAGACTGACCTATTGAATATTTCTCCATCTCCAAATCCATCTTTTCAAATCCCTCCAGGACCTCTCTCCTCTGTTCCTGTAATCCCCTCCATCACAGATAACTACTCTTCAGAAAAGTTTTGTGTTCCTTCGGTTCGAGATTCATACCTGCTCTGAGATTGGAATTGAGTCACTATCAGTTGTCCTGTCAGCAGCTGCTTGGGGACTAAGCTGTGACAGTCACTGAGTCACCCTCACCATCCATCCCCCCTCCTTCAGCTGTGTCCATAATAACACCTTTCTTGGTTGACTACCTGTCTGTAATGTCTGCTTTTGTGACACAGTATCAACTTAGCAAGAGTGATAGAGGTTTACAACTTGGAAACAGGCCCTTTGGCCCAACTTGCCCATGCCACTCAGTTTTCACTATTCTAGTCCCATTTGCCTGCACTTTGTCCATATCCGTCCACACCAATCCCATCCATGAACTTATCCAAATTATTTTCAATGATGAAAGTGTACTCCCTTCCATCACTACCTCTGGCAGCTTGTTCCAGACACTCACCACTCTCTGTGTGAGAAAAAATTGCCCCTCTGGACCCTTTTGTAACTCTCCCCTCTCACCTTTAACCTGTGCCCTCTTGACTCCCCTTCCCTGTGAGGAGCTGTTGGCCATCTACCGTATCTATGATCTTACAGACCTGTATAAGGAGACTCAGTCTCCTTCGCTCCAGGGAAAAATGTCCCAGCCTAGCTATCCTCTCCTTGTAACGCAAACCTTCCAGGCCATAAATGGCGTGATGGTTCAGCAGTTAGCACTGTTGCCTCACAGCGCCAGGGAGCCCGGGTTCGATTCCACTCTCGGGTGACTGTCTGTGTGGAGTTTGCACATTCTCCTTGTGTCTGCATGGGTTTCTTCCGGGTGCTCCGGTTTCCTCCCACAGTCCAAAGATGCGCAGGCTAGGTGGGTTGGCCATGCTAAATTGCCCATAGTATTGAGGGATGTGTAGATTAGGTGAGTTATAGGGGGTTGTGTCTGGGTGGAATGTTCTGAGGGCTGGTGTGGACTTGTTGGGCTGAAGGGCCTGTTCCATACTGTAAGGATTCTAAGAAACTCTAAGTAACATCCTGGTAAATCTTATTTGCACTCTTACTAGTTTAATAATATATCTTGCATTGTAGAGCAACCAATACTAAATGTCCCCAACTCCTGTAGTCAATCCTAGACATTCCCCAACTCCTGTACTCAATATATGCTGTCCCAATCATATACACAATACTAGATATCCTACCTCCTATAATCAATGCTTTGGTCCCAAGTCCTATACTCGATCCCAGGTGTTCTGACTCCTATACTCAAAACAAGATGTCCCCAACTCCCATACTATTGGCTGTCCAATAGAAGACAGATGGTGATTGTAGAAAGTTTTCAGCCTGGAGCTCGGTGACCAGTGGTGTTCTGCAGCGATCTGTTCTGGGGCCCCTGCCTATTGTGATCTTTATAAATGGCTTGGATGAGGAAGTGGAAGGTGAGTTAGTGAGTTTGCTGATGACACAAAGGTTGGTGGAGTTGTGGACAGCATGGAGGGCTGTTGTAGGTTGCAAAGGGGCATTGACAGGATGCAGAGTTGGACAAAGAAGTGGCAGATGGAATTCAACCCAGAAAAATGTGAAGTTATTCATTTTGGAAGGTCAAATTTGAATGCAGAATATCGGGCTAATGGTAGGATTCTTGGCAGTGTGGATGAACAGAGGGATCTTGGGGTCCACATCCATAGATCCCTCAAAGTTGCTACCCAAGTTGATAGGGTTGTAAAGAAGGTGTATGGTGTGTTGGCTTTCATTGGCAGGGCAAATGATGTTAAGAGCCGTGAGGTCATGCTGTGCAGCTCTATAAAACTCTGGTTAGACCACACTTGGAATATCGTGTTCAGTTCTGGTCACCTCATTATAGGAAAGATGTGGAAGCTTTAGAGAGGGTGCAGAGGAGATTTACCAGGATACTGCCTGGACTGGAGGACAGGTCTTATGAGGAAAGGTTGAGGGAACTAGGGCTTTTCTCATTGGAGCGAAGAAGGATGAGAGGTGACTTGATAGAGGTGTACAAGATGATGAGAGGCACAGATAGAATGGATAGCCAGAGACTTTTTCCCAGGATGGAAATGACTATTACGTGGGGGCATAATTTTAAGGTGAATGGGGGAAGGTATAGGGGAGATGTCAGAAGTAGGTTTTTTACACAGAAGAGTGGTGGGCGTGTGGAATGCGCTAAAGTCAGATCCTTTAAAGACTTTTAAGCAAATGTTGGATAGGCACATGGAGGATAGAAAAATGTAGGGTATGCAGGATAGATTATTCTTAGTAGGATAGTAGGTCGGCACAACATTGTGGGCCAAAGGGCCTGTACTGTGCTGTACTGTTCTATATTCTATGCTCAAAACAAGACGTCCCCAACTCCTGTACTCAAAACAAGATGTCCCAACACCTATACTCAGTACTTTGGTCCAGTGAAGCACCTTGGAATGTTTCATTGCCATCAACTATATAACTTGTGTCACTCTCATTATCAACACATCTGCTCCCCGTATACCTGAGGTGGGTCACACTAGGAGCTCTGCCCTCTCTTCTGATCACCATGAAACTTGGTTAGGTCACACTCGACTTAAGGAATCGATATCCTTTTTTATTTTCTGTGCCCCAGTCTTTGTGAGCATTTGTCCGAAGATTGTAGGAAGAACGGAGGCCCAGAGTTGAGCTGCCGTCATCTGACCGCACACCGTCTTGTACAATGGCATCACTACACAACACTGTGAGGAATGTCTTCCGGTGAAGACACAGACATTATCTTCATGAATACCTTTTACAGCTCAGAGCCCCTGATGCCTCTGAGGGAGCGAGGATTATGGAGGAGGAGATCACTTCTGTTTCCCCCTCCCCCGCCTGTCCTTTTGGGGTGGGGAAGCCAATGACACCCAGTTGCTAATTCAGTCAGTCAGTCACCCAGTAATTGAGATCTTCTTGCCAATGGGCAGTCACTTTTACTGACCACAGGGTGTTCTGAGGGAGGGTGGGAGATGGAAATCAGCTTTGGGTGGGGGGGATGTTTCCGTCTGGGATTGTCCCCTATTACTGGGGGGGGGGGTCAGAGTTCATCTGTGACCTCCCCAGCCCCTTTATCCAACCTCACCCCATCCCATAGTCCAAACCCTGTCTCCCAGAGACTGGAACACCCCAATCCCACACAGGGCACCTGGGAGGGGAAGGGTTTGGTGACAATCAATGATCACCCTCACCTCCCCCCCACTTTGTGTACTGATCATTCCCTTTCTCCACACTCACTTTCCCTGGGGAGGGGTGGTGTAACTCCGTAGTCAACACCATCCCGGGAGGGTCAAGGGCACCAGGATTTCATGTGGTCAGCTTCAGTGCTTCTTTCCGATGGGGCTGACCGTCAATGACTGAGAATGGTGAGGAAATGGGCTGAGGGGAGGGGGCTGCCTCTATTGGACCCCGTCCTACAGCCCCACCTCGCCCCTGTCAATGCGGCACTCACAGAAAGTCAAAGACACTTAAAGACAGGTACACACAGATACTCACACACACACAGACACACACACATACAAAAACAAACCAAAGACCCAGTCAGGGAGATGGATTACCTCCAGGAAAGGTAGGAGAGGGAGGCAGGTAATGCAGGAGTCTGCTGTGGCTATCTCCATCTCAAACAAGTGTGCCGTTTTGGAAAGTGTAGGGTATGAGGGACTCTCAGGGGGATGTAGCACTGATAGCCAGGTTTCTGGTGCCGGGACTGGCTTTACTGCAATGAGGGCTACTTTAGCTTCTCAGCGATCAATTGTGATAGGGTACTCTTTCAGCAGAGGCACAGACAGAAGTTTCTGTGGCCAACAACGAGACATCAGATTGGTGTGTTGCCTCCCTGGTGCCAGGGTCAAGGATATCTCAGAGAGGATGCAGAATATTCTCAAAGGGGAGAGGGACCAGCAGGAGGTCGTTGTTCACATTGGTACCAGCAACATAGGACGAGATTCTGAGGAGAACATACAGGAAATTAGGCAGGAATTTAAAAAGTAGATCCTCAAGGGTAGTAATATCTGGATTATTCCCTTCGCCATGAGCTGGTGACAGTAGGAATAGGAGGATACAGCAGATGAATGCATGGTTGAGAAGCTGATGTAGGGGAGAAGGATTCACATTTTTGGATCATTGGAATCTCTTCTGGGTTAGAAGTGACCTGTATAAGAGGGATGGATTGTACCTGAATTGGAAGGGGACTAATATACTTGTGGGGAGGGGTATGCTGGAGATGAGTCCTGGACTTCACATGTAGATGCGATGGTCAAGAAGGCACAACCACACCTCTTCTTTCTCAGGTGGCTGAGGAAATTTGGCATGACCAGAAGGACCCTCACCAGCTTTTATAGCTGCACCATTGAAAGCATACTCTCCAGGTGCATAACGGTCTGGTATGGCAACTGCTCTGCCCAGGACCATAAGAAACTATAGAAGGTGGTTTGCACAACCCAGACCATCACAGAAGCCAACATTCCATCCATGGACTTCATTTACATGGCTTGCTGCTGCAGAAAGGTGGCCAACATCAAAGACCTATCGCACTCCAGTAATGCTCTCCTATAACCTCTTCCATCAGGCAGAAGATACAGAAGCTTGAACACCCGCACCATCAGGTTCAGGAGCAGCTTCTTCCTAGCTGTCATTAAACTGATAAATGGACCTCTCTAACTTCTAATAATGCTGATCTTGCTAACACATCCCCCCTGCGATGTACCCTGTATGCCTCTGTGTTAGCTTTTTATTTCTCCCTATGATCTGTAAGTCCTTGCTTACTGTACTGCTCATAAATAAAACTTTTCACTGTACTTATTTCCAAATCAGAGTCCATAAATCTAAAGTTCAAGAGTCCAGATCAAAGTCCAAGAGTTGTATTCACCCAGTGACGTTGTATCATTTTCACTGTTCAATGAGCTAGTAATTTCCTTTTGTCGTCGTCTGTTGGTTTGGTGGTGTGTAGTAGGGCCATTCCCTTGGTCTATGGCTCTTCTACAGTCATCTTCTTCGCTATTGTGGTTGTAATGCATTTTACAAGACAATAAACAATTTAACACGGGAATAGTGCTACAACAAACATTACTGTTCCCTGTACAATGGACATCCCGCCCACCCTGTCGTCTGGCTCCATAGGGTTGAAGGTGGATGAGTTCATTCAATTCTATTAGGATATGGTCGGCCAGATCAGTAATTGTTTCTGAGTTATCGGGGATGTACGTACAGCACTCATTTCTGATGAGTGTGCATGTTTCTCCTTTCTTGGTGAATGTCATGTCGAGGGCAATTCAGTTCTGCAATGCCATGGTTCGTATGGTGACTATTTCTTCATTTACCTTGCTCAGAGCTCGTGATGTGTCATTGGCCATTTGTTCTAAGACTGCGCCATGTTGATAGATTCTCTGGTGACCATACCAGCGTAAGAACATGGTGAAGTGTCTACCTGCCCCTGAGATAACATGTTTGTATCATTTGGCGCATCCTTCTGGAGGAACGATGTGTGAGCAATGAATGGTACCACATAGCTCCAGTAGCATGACCCTGTCCAGGTTCGGGGTAGCCAGGCATAGGCCCTGTGCCCACACACAAAGTAGGTGCTGTTGTGCTGTTGGGGTAAATTGGGTGATATTCCAGCGTTGTTAGAATGTTCCATTACTTATACAGTTCTCGAAGGTCAGCAGGCTAGGACCACCCAGTGTGAGGAAAGACCGGTTTAGGAATTCCTGGGTTTGGAACAATGCACAGATGGGTCCAGGGAGAGGGTATGTGGAGACATTATTACTCTGGGTACAGTTACTAAATCACATGAGTGTCCCTTTTTCCTTGTTTTCAACCCTTGTCAGACAGGTCAGGTCTCCCTTCCCCATTGTGCCCTATCTAGGTCAGTATTCACTAATTATTTCCCACCGTTGGTAGAGTGCCCAGCTCTATCTTCCTGTTTTGAGCTATTCTGTCTGAATGTCCATTCAGCTAGTTCTGAGGAATTGAAGGGGTTGGGTTGCGGGGTATCCTTCCATTCAAATGTATGGGAAAATGTGTACAGACCCAGCAACTGGGCGAGTTATGCTTTCTTGCAAGTATGTAAGGTAGGTTAAAAAGGTATTCACATTCAATTCTCTCCTCCACTCACCTATCAGCCTCTGATGGGCTTAGAAGCCCACAGAGGATTAGCATTTTCATACTCACATTAATTTCAGCAAAATTCTTAATTAAAGCTTCCACTGTGCAAAATATATTTACATGTGACATTAATCTGTTCCATTGCTGTCCTGGTGTTGAGGACCCTGTACCTGCTGTTTGTTGGCGTACACAGATGAGGGCCCTTTAAAACCTGCAGGGAGGTAGAGACAGACAGAAAGAGAGCGAGCATACCAGACTAACAGGCTGGACTGTTACGCTATTAACCCCTATGCATGTTAGGTTCGTTTTTGGAGACCCTCACGGACTTGATGCAATAACAAGACACTGACCTGTTTAGAAAAACACAAATCTTTTATTACAAAGCAAGTACAAGCTGTGGAGGATCACTGTACACAACCCGGCACAGAGTGCAGAGTCTCGTAAGCGATTCTCCCCGAGCAGCTGACATCCCCACTTTTTATACCTTAACGAGTGCATAGTACTTAAAGCAATTTTACATCTCACAATGGCATGTTACATGAAACAATCACTACATCGGACAATGACATGATAACACAAACAATTACTATATCGAAAACATAAAGCGAGCAGGATACAGTATAGATTGTTCGCAAAGTGACTGCTAACGGCAGGAGGCGATTTCAAGTTGAACTGACAGAATGTAATTTCAAGCTGCCGAAGTGTCTGGCTTGAACAAAGGTCAGTGTCCTGGCCCCTTTAGCAGAAACAGAAGTTACATTCTTTACGGGATTTCCGAAGTCTCACACCTTTACCGACGTTGCCACCTGATCTTATTTGAGACAGCTTCCACATACCCCTGTGCAGGAAAATAAAGATTTACAAAGTTTATACCTAATTCTATTCAGGCAGGAAGCTTAAGGCAGTGTCTTTTCTACTTCTGTTTAGGAAGGTAAGGATTTACAAAGTTTTACACCTAATTCTAGTTGGTCAGGAAGTTTTAAGGCAGTGCCCGCCTACCTCTGCGTAAGCAGATAAAGAGCATGAATTTATAGGGACTATAGAAATCGATGGGATTTTATCTCAATAACATCACATGTACACTTAGCTCTGTAGGATGTCTCCATTTACCAATTCCATTTTCATTAACAAGTGCGCTTCTTTTACTTGTTAATATTACCTCATGAGGTCTTTTCCATCGGTGGGGGGTGGGGCAAGGCCCCCTTGTTTGGGATTATTTTTAACAGGACCTTTAATCCTGGGGATGGCATTTCTGTTTGTCCTGGGTGTCCCTCAGATCCCAGTCCTTGAGAAGCTGCTGGTCTTGTGCCTGTCCATGAAGTATGTGTCGATGCTTACAGAGGAACTTCATGTGATCCCAGACTTGTCCCTAGTTGTTTGTCAGTTCTGCTCCCCACCATGATTAAGTCCTGAGGGAGTGTCATTGCTCGTCCTGTCATAAGTTCAAAGGGTGTTAGTACAGTGATTGTAGAGGGCATTGCCCTCTGGGGCATCAGAATGGCTGGTAGGGAAAGGGTCCATTTCACCCCTTCTCCTGTCATTGCCTTCGTCAGAGCAGCTCTCAGTGTCCTATTCATCCTCTCTATCATCCCCGAGCTCCGAGGATGGTAGCGGATATGATACTTTTGTGTTGTTTCCGGTAGCTTACACGCTTCCTTCAGTTCCTTGGTCTGAGTTTAGTTGTAGGGGGAACCCACCTCCCTACAACCACCCCTCCCAAACCTAGGTATTATTTCGGTTGCTAATATTTTTGCTTCCGAGGTTGCAGTACAGTCCCTTGAAGGGAATGCTTCTATCCATCTCGTAAGTTGGTCAACCATAGCCAGGCAAAACTTCTTATTCTGACTTTGTGGGAGTGGTCCTATAAAATCCATTTGAACGGGTTCCCATGGCCCCTGTGGATGGAGCTGATGGCTTATTTTAATTTTAATTCCTTGTCCTGGTTCTGTCTGTGCGCATGCAGTGCATCTCTGATAAAATTTAGCTATGTCCCATCCCATTCC
>JAHRHZ010000172.1:1398554-1419553 GCA_024137785.1 Ginglymostoma cirratum
GTGTGTGTGTGTGTGTGTGTGTGTGTGTGTGTGTGTGTGTGTGTGTGCGTGTGTGTGTTGTTAATCACTGTATTATGATTTGTTTGCATTTTGATGTTGCTGTGATGTTATGAAACATATTGGTGGTGTGGGCATGCAGGTAAACCTGAGCTCATGCTGTGTAATTTTGCTCCAAAATGCTCTCATTCCCCCTTTCAACTCATCTCTTCTCTTTTATCCCAAGCAATTTTTGTTGAGAAAGCTGCAATTTGAAGATCCAAATGGCGGTGGCCAGGAAAGCCTTGAACAAGAACAACATCCAAAGTGGGGAGCTTTGGCCTGAGGCCTGTTTGACAGGCTGCACCCCATGGGGGCCACATGAGTTGTGTCCCTTTATGACCCTGAGGTTTAATTTGGGCTATGGAGAGGACAGGATGATAAAGTTTGACAGTGAGAGAAAGATTTGAAAAATTAATATAACAGGAGAAACAGGAGAGTGAGGGGGAGGCATTTGAGATTTTGAATTAGCCATAATGTCAGATTCCAGGTTCACAGGAAATAATTAAACTTAACCAGCATCGCAGAGGGGAAAAACAAATCAGATTATCTGACTGCTGATACTGCTGTTGGACTGGGGTGGACAAGGTCAGAAATCACACAATACCAAGTTATAGTGCAACAGGTTTATTTGAAAACACAAGCTTTTGGAGCTTTGCCCTTTTGTCAGGTGAGGGAGGAGAAAGAAGACTGTTTGTAGAACTAGGAGATTTGCTGCAGTGTAAGACTGAGATGGGAAATATAAACAATATAGTGTCACTACTGGTAGGAGGACATCATTACACTGTGACATTAGCATGGATATTTCGACTGTAACTGGAAACTGGAAACCTGACATGAAATGTTGATTGCAGATGTGAGATTTTCAACATTTTGTCGATGAATGAAGCAACTAGAAAATGAGCTAAAGCTCCAATAAACAAGTTTAAGATTTACAGCCTTTGAAAGTAGAATCAACTCCACCCTAATAGCTAACTCGATGCGTGGAACTGCATGTTGTAGAATCAAGGTTGAATTCTGAGATTTTGGTGGGTTAAAGGTTTCACCCAGATCCCTGGAACAGAGCTGAAGAAATAAATAATTCCTCTCCTCTTAACCTGCACTGCTCACATTGCAGGATAGAATTAAATTTGAGGAGTACTCCTCAGGAATTTAACACATTCTTTGACTATCAGTCAAATCGGAGGAGGAAGCCATTCAGTTCCTTGAAACTGATACATAGGAATACGGGGAGGTCCCATTCAGCCAACTCCAGCCTGTTAGACAGGAATAGGAGGAGACTGTTCAGACATATGAGCCTGTTTCAGAAACTGTTTCAGACTTTTGAGCATATTGCACAGGAACAAGAAGGGCAAATTGACCAATTCACCTTATCTACGTCCCTGGACATTTTGTAAAAACATTTATGAGGTCACCCCTCAGCCTCTGATGCTCCAGACAACAAAAGTCTCAACCTATCCAGCCTCTGTCTATAACTCAAACCTTCCAGTTCTGGTGACATTGTTGTAAATCTTTGCACCCTTTCCACTTCAATAATATCATTATTATAGCCGGGTGACCAGAACTGTATGCAGTACTCCAAAAGTAGCCTTACCAATGTCTTGCACAGTCTTAACATGACATATGAACTCCTGTCCTCAATGCTGTTTTCCCAATCTATCGCCATTTGGATAATAATCTGCCTAATCCTGGTTTTCCTCACAAAGTTGATAACCTCACGTTGAAATGCATTAAACGAATCTGTCGTGCATTTGCCTACTGACTTAACTTATCCAAATCACACATCTGTGTATCTTCTTTCATAGTTCACCCACCCCCTGAACTCTGTTGAGATTGAAAAGAGAAGGAAGACATGATGGGTGTAGTATTTATTAAGTAATGGAAAGTTAAATTCATGGGTGGTGTCTAATGGAAAAGGTTTAAGCTATCACTGAGTTATTGTAAATGTAATTTCTTGGTTGTCTTTGCTTTTGTACACAATAATGCTTTATTCAGCGATGAGCAAAATTCCAGTACGTAACAAATTAGCAGATTTGTTTTTAAGATCGAGGTATGCTGGTGGAACCCCTTTGATCTGATGTGAGACAGTTATCAGAGAATAAAATTAAGGCTTAAACTCAGTGAGGGGACGGTGATGAAAGGTGAAATTAATCAATACATCAGTCACATTCTCCATTGGATCACCAGAATTCCCACTTCCAGTCATTCAACCCTTTAGGAGCAAACTTTCACGTGGTTGCAGAGGCCGGCTGAATTTGTTTCACTCCCTTTCATTTTGGACTTCTCAAATGACTCAGACAAGCAAATTCCGAAACTGAAATCAATTTCAAATTCAGATAATTGTTCCATGGAGTGGTTAAATTCCAAGATTTACACACGAGATGTGAAATGCACCGGGGCCACGGTGTTGGCGCAAGTGAGTTGCTTGTGGTTGAGAATTTCTCGTTTCTTTATCACAGATGCTGAAATAAAATGTGAGAATGGCAGAATGTCGGATATGTATCTCACACTGTCTCACACCAACATTGTTGGTTTGTTCAAGAGCAGATATTGAAATTCATTGAAGGCCAGAAGATTTATTGATAACACATCTAATGTATAGATCATACATTACAGAGGAATCCCTTCACCCCATTGAATCTGTCTCAATCTATCTGCACCAATCTCACTATCACCCCACTCAGTCCATAGCCTTAAACCCTTCCAGTGTTCATGCAAATGTTGTTTCCTTTTAATCTTTAATCAGTTAGAAGGCTTTAATTGATTAATATGTATATGTAAATCCTCAAATGCCTTTGAAGTCACTGTCCTGAGAGAAATATAGGTTTTATTAATGTAAATAAGAGGTGACATTTTAGGTCAGACAATGCATGTTAGGTCTGAGGCCTTGTTTAGAATCTGTTTGTGTTTTGGTTTGGAGTCAGACTGGTTTTATTTCTAAAGTAAGAACTTATAAAACGCCACGTTGACTGACTGTGTCTAAATTGTGTGCTTTTTGAACAGAATAGAATGTATCTGCAAATACAAATTCACCCAATAGATTCACATGTATATGTGCCTTCGGGCACGCGCGCATGTGTGTGCGTGTGTGTGCGTATGTGTGCGTGTGTGTGTGTGCATGTGCATGTGTGTGTGTGTGTGAGAGAGAGATTGTGTGTGTGTGTGTGTGTGAGTCTGTAAGTGAGTGTGTGTGTATGTATACCATATCGGGGAACCCATGCAGACACGATGACAAGAGATGAATGGACACCGCGTGACAATCACCAGACAGGAATGTTCCCACCCATTGGGGGAACACTTCTGTGATCAAGGGCAATCAGCCTTGGATCTTTGGGTAACTGTTCTCCAAGGAGGACTTCAGGATACACAACGACGCAGAGTCGCCCAGCAGAGGCTGATAGCCAAGTTTGGTATCCATGAGGACAGCCTCAACCAGGATCTTGAGTTTATGTCGCACTACAGGTGACCCCACCACACCATACACTCTCTCTCTCTCTCTCTCTCACACACACACGCACACTTGCTCTCACTCTCTAATTGAGTCAACGGCCTGAAATGTTGAAAATGGAATTTAGTTTGGACCAACGCAAGATATTGCATTTGGTAAAACAGGATACGACTTAAATTAAAAGTAGGGCATTGGGAAGTGTTGTCATAGAGAGACCGAGGGGTTCAGGTACATGATTGTTTGACGTTTGCATCACACAGATAGGGTGGTTAAAAAGATGTTTAGCATGCTTGGCTTCATCGCTCAGACCTTTGAGAATGGGAGGTGGAATGTTATGTTGAAATTGTACAGGACATACTTGAGACCTCTTCTGGCATACTGTCTTCACTTCTGGTTGCCCTGTTATAGGAAAGATATCACTAAGCTAGAGAGGCTTCAGAAGACTTTTACCAGGATGTTGCCGGCAATGGAAGGTTTGAGTTACAAGGAGAGGCTGGATAGGCTGGGACTTTTTCATTTATAAAATAATGAGGGTTATAGATAAGGTAAATGGCAGGTGTCTTTTCCCTAGTTTCAAGAATAGACTGCATATTTTTTAAGCTGAGAGGAGAAAGGTTTAAAAAGGAACTTTTTTTTACACAGAATGGTTCATGCGTGGAATGATCTTCCAGAGGAAGTGGTGGATGCAGGCACAGTTACAATGTTTAAAAGACAGAAGCAACATGACCTCACAACTGCCATACTCAATGCATTTACAAATAAAGGCAAATGTACCAAACGTCTTCTTCACTATCTTGTGTACTTGTGACTCCACTTTCAAGGAACTATGAACCTGCACTCCAAGGTCTCTTTGTTCAGCAGCACTCCCCAGGACCTTACTATTAAGTACATAAGTCCTGCCCTGATTTGCCTTTCCAAAATGCAGCACCTCACATTTATCGAAATTAAACTCCATCTGCCACTCCTTGATACATCAGTCCGTCTGATCAAGGTCCTGTTGTGTTTTGAGGTAGCCTCCCTTGCTGTCCACTACACCACCAATTAAAAGTGGTGAGAATATCAAAGGATCAGGAGTAGGCCATTCTGCCCCTTGAATCTGTTCCATCATTCAATGAGATTGTGGCTGATCTGTGGCCTAACTCCATCGACCTGCCTTTGGCCTGTATTCTTTCAATAACAAAAATTCTGTCTCAGATTTGAAACAAATGACTCAGCTGGCATCCAATGTGATTTGAAGAACACAGTTCCAAACATTTCCCACACTTTGTGTGATGTGTATTATCACTAGACTATTAGTCCAGTGACTCAGGTAATGACCTGGGTTCAAATCTTGCCATGGCAGATGGTGGAATTTGAATTCAACAATAACCCGGGATTAAGACTTTAATGATGATCATGAATCTTAGGCCGATTGTCAGGGAAACTCGATCTGGTTCAGATAGTCTCAGGTCCTCTAGATATAAAGGCCAGCATTCCACTAACCATCTTGATTATTTACTTCACTATGAATGAAGATTGGCTAACAAGGCCATTATCAAGTTGAGAAGCTGTAACAAGTGCTCTGCCACAAGACCATAAGACCATAAGACATAGGAGTGGAAGTAAGGCCATTCGGCCCATCGAGTCCACTCCGCCAATTAATCATGGCTGATGGGCATTTCAACTCCACTTACCCACACTCTCCCCGTAGCCCTTGATTCCTTGCGAGATCAAGAATTTATCAATCTCTGCCTTGAAGACAGTCAACATCCCGGCCTCCACTGCGCTACGTGGCAATGAATTCCTCAGGCCCACCACTCTCTGGCTGAATAAATGTCTCCTCATTTCCATTCTAAATTGATCCCCTCTAATTCTAAGGCTGTGCCCATGGGTCCTAATATCCCCACCTAATGGAAACAACTTCCCAGCGTCCACCCTTTCTAATCCATGCATTATCTTGTAAGTTTCTATTAGATCTCCCCTCAACCTTCTAAACTCTAATGAATACAATCCCAGGATCCTTAGCCGTTCATCGTATGTTCGGTCTACCATTCCAGGGATCATCCGTGTGAATCTCCGCTGGACACATTCCAGTGCCAGTATGTCCTTCCTGAGGTGTGGAGCCCAAAATTGGACACAGTATTCTAAATGGGGCCTAACTAGAGCTTTATAAAGTCTTAGAAGTACATTGCTGCTTTTATATTCCAACCCTCTTGAGATAAATGACAACATTCCATTCGCTTTCTTAACCACAGACTCAACCTGCAAGTTAACCTTTAGAGAATCCTGTACTAGCACTCCCAGATCCCTTTGTACTTCGGCTTTATGAATTTCTCACCGTTCAGAAAATAGTCCATGCCTGTATTCTTTTTTCCAAGGTGCAAGACCTCACATTTGCTCACGTTGAATTTCATCAGCCATTTCCTGGGCCACTCTCCTAAACTGTCTAAATCATTCTGCAGCCTCCCCACCTCCTCCATACTACCTGCCTGTCCACCCAACTTCGTATCATCGGCAAACTTCGCCAGAATGCCCCCAGTCCCTTCATCCAGATCATTAATATATAAAGTGAACAGCTGCGGCCCCAACACTAAACCCTGCGGGACACCACTTGTCATCGGTTGCCATTCCAGAAAAGAGCCTTTTATCCCAACTCTCTGCCTTCTGTCAGACAGCCAATCCTCAATCCATGCCAGTAACTCACCTCGAACACCATGGGCCCTCACCTTACTCAGATCATTTCTACAAGGATCGGTTCTGTTTACAATTAATATCATTAGTTGGTTAAATGGACTTTGTGACAAAAAGTTTTTCTTTATAAACTTAGATGGAGACAACAAATTGTGGGGAGGTCACAAAAATGGTTCAACAGGTGAGAGATAGGTTCAGAGAATAACCAAAAAAAGAACAGATTTAATGTGGGAAAAAGGGAGTATTCAATTACATAGCACAGATTAACTATCAGGGTATGATTTGGAGGGAGAGAGTGCTGAGATTTTTTTATTCATTCATGGGATGTGAGCATCACTAGCTGGGCAAGCATTTATGACCCATCCCTAATTGCCAGAAGGCATTTCAGAATCAACTGCATTGGTGTGGGTCTGGAGTCACATGTAGGCCACACTAGGTAGACATGGCAGCTTCTGTTCCTGAAGTACATTAGTGAACCAGACGGGTCTTTCCCTGACAATCGACAATGGACTCGTGGTCATGATTAAACTCTGTACTCTGGATTGTTATTGAATTGTAATTCCACCATCTGTCATTGAGGGGATTTTAACACAGATCCCCCAGAACGTGGCCTGGGTTTCTGTATTAACAGTCTAGGGATAATCCTGCTACGGTACAGAAAAGTCTGGCAGCCCACATTCAATGGAACACTTTAAAAAAATAAAGGCACAACAAGCTTTGTAAGAGACAAATAGAAGGTGGATTTTGTTACAAGTTCAAGTGGAGTATCAAATTTTGTAATTTGCTGCAGGATGCTGGTGAGGCCATACCCACTGACCATACTGACTTTGTCCTCTTATTTAACAAGAGATCCACTATCATTGTACAGCATTCATAGATGATTCACTTGGCTGCTTCCAGGACAAAAACAGTGCACCTTATAGTCAAAGATTATGTAGGTTGGGCCTACTCACAATGCAATTAAGATGCGAGAGAGGTGATCTAATCACATGTGTGAGGGGTGATTTAAGAAAAAAGGGCAAAGATCATTGAGATACTTGATGTTGTGGGGAAATTTGGAGCTGGAGAATAGGAACAGGATATATCCAGATGAATAGGTCCACAGTTATGACGAGGATGAGAGAGTAGGGTTGCTAATCTTTGGAATTGCTAACCTCAGAAAGCAGTGGGAGCTGAGTTACTGGTTGCATGTGGGAACATCACCCACCACGTGCATGGCAAATACTCATGTGACTCAGCCAATGTTGTCTATCTCTTACGCTGTAGGCAAAGATGCCCTAAGGCATGGTATATTGGTGAAACTATGCAGATGCTGCGACTACAGATGAATGGACACCGCGCAACAATCGCCAGACAGGAATGTTCCTTCTCAGTGGGGGAACACTTCAGCGGTCAAGGACATTCAGCCTCCCATCTTCAAGTAAACATCCTCCAAGGTGGACTTTGGGATACACAATAACACAGATTCACCGAGCAGAGGCTGATGGCCAAGTCTGGTCCCACAGGGACTGCCTCAACCGGGATCTTGGGCTCATGTCACACTATAGGTGACCCTACCACACTATACACTCTCAAACACGCACTCACATGCATGCATACACACACACACTCACTCACTCTCTCTCTTGTGTGCACATGCGTGCACACATGTATCTATGGAGTCAATGTGTATTTGCAGATAATTCTATTTTGTTCAAAAATAACACAATTTATAAACAGTAGTCCATGTGGTGTTTTACAAATTCCTACTTTAGAAATAAAACAGTCTGACTCCAAACCAAATCACAAACAGATTCTAAACAAGGCCTCACACCTAACATACATTTTCTGACCTAAAATGTCACCTCATCTTTACATTGATAAAACCTTTAGTTCTCTCAGGGCAGTGACTTGAAAGAAATTCAAGGATTTACATACACATATTAATTAATTAAACCCAGTCCAACACTGGCACCTCCACACCATGGTTAGGGAGAGGTGTAGGTGCTGGAGGAGGTTATAGTAGTGTGTGTGGGGGAGTAGGGTGAGCGTAGGGGCATGAGGAGGTTACAGAGGTAAGGAAGTGTGTAGGCGCTGGGGGAAGTTACAGCGATGGGTATTTATGTAGGGACTGGAGGCTGTTACAGAGATAAGGAGGGATGTCAGGGTTGGAGGAGTTTACAGAGATGGAGCAAGGTGTAGGAGCTGGAGGAAGTTACTGAGATATGCAGGAGTACAGGATCTAGAAGAGTTTGCGGAGATAGGGACATATATGGTTCCTGTCAGAGGTTATATCTGTTGGAAGTTATAGAGTTGGAGGACTCTGGGAGCTGGAGGAATTTATAGATTAATCTAGAAACTCAACTAATGCTCAGGGGATCCAGGTTCAAATCCTGCCACTACAGATTGAGGAAAATGAGTTCATTAATAAACAATTGAATTAAGAATCTATTCATGGCCACAAAACCATTGTTGATTGTTGGAAAAATTCATGTGGCTCACTAAGGAAATCTACCATCCTCACCTGGTTTACATATGACTCCAGACTCACAGCACTGTGGTTGATTCTTAAATGAACTCATTTGTACCAATTGTTAAGAGTCTCAAAGAAATGAAACCACATGGGCAAACCTGGTATTGACCTCGGCAGAAGCAGCCCTGTTGACTCAGCAAAGCCCGCCTGGGGCTAGTGCCAAGGTTGGGAGAGCTGTCTCACAGACACGTCAAACAACAGCCTGATATAGTCATACTCACAAAATCACATACCTTACAGACAACGTTCCAGGCACCACTGTCATCATCTCCGGACATGTCCCATGCTGGAATGACAGACCTAGCAAAGGTGGCAGTACAGAGGAATACAGTCAGGATGGAGTGGCATGGGAGTCCTCCTCTGCATTGGGGAAACGAAGAGTAGACTTGGCGAGCCCTTCGCAGAACATCTATGCTGTGCTCGCAAAAAAGACCCTGAACTAGGCCCGAAATGTCAAGCTTTCCTGCTCTTATGATGCTGCTTGGCCTGCTGTATTCATCCAGCTCCACACCTTGTTATCTCGGATTTGCCAGCATCTGCAGTACCTATTTTCCCTGAACTACCTGTTGCCTGCCACTTCAATGCACCACCCTGCTCCCTGGCCAACATCTCTGTTTCTGGCTTGCTGCTGTGTTCCAGCGAAACCCAACGCAAGCTGGAGGATCAACACCTCATTTTCTGCTTGGGGACCCTACAGCCCTCTAGACTCATTATTAAGTTCAATAATTTTAGGGCCTAAACTCTCCCATATCCCGGCCCCCTACCCCACACACCAGGTCTTGTTACCACATAGCCGGCCAGTACACACCCCCTGTTGTTAGTCACCAACTATTCACCCTCCCAACCTGTCCAAACAGGACTACTTGCAAATCTAATAGCACAAACAGCAAGAGATAGATGGATGGAAGCAATTCCAGAGTCAAAGATTTGATGTAAGCTCTGCAGCATTGGGACACACAGTCGTGAATGGTGGTAGACAATGCACTAACTCACTGGAGGAGGAGGTGCCACAAATACCTCCGTTGGAAGTATATCTCCATTCTTCCAGTATTGCTTGGGTCAAAAGCCTGGAATTCTCTACCTAAGTGCATTGTGGGTCAACCTACAGCATGCGGACTGCAGTGGTTCAAGAAGTAAGCTCACCACCACCGTCTGAAGGGGCAACTAGGGACAGGCAAGAAATGCTGGCCAGTCAGTAAAGTCCATGTCCAAGAAATACAATAAAATGTTACCTGTAACCAAAGTCAAAGGGCAGCTAGCTATCATTCAACTTATTGCGGCTCTGGAATAAGCAGCTTCTACTCCAATTTGAAACAAATAATAATTTCTGATGGAACATTAATCACGTGGTCTTCATCACTCTCAAAATAATTTAATCCACTGAACTGAAATTTCATGACTTCTTTGGTGGAAAATAGACTTACATCTTTAATTTTTAACCCAGATCTTTGATCACTAATGCAGCAAGATCACCTCATGTCTCCAGCCAAACATTAAATGGACTGCTGATGTTCCTGGCTGAACTCAAGTATGAAGATTTGGAGAGGAGCCAAACCACACAAGCCCACAATCTGAACACTGAAACAACATCGACTGGGCCAGGCACTGACACATCTACAGTCACCCAGCTGAGAATCAGCTCACGGTAGGTTGTTGCCAGGGAACACAGTCACTCCCCATCAAGCACAACTATAAAGGTAGAAAACTCCTCGAGTCTGTACTCAGTCTTTTGTCATCCCAACTGCCTGAACTTCAGTCGGTGCAGTCTCTATGATGGTGAAATCGCTGCTATTTGCTTTTGTGGCTCTTTTTGTTGCTACAGAAGAGGCCAGTCTTTATTCCTCAGGTAACCTCCTGAAAATATATTCAATCTCTTGGTCGCCTGCGTCTGAAATGGTTTATTGTTTTATTAAATGATTTGTTTCCAGCAATGGTGAATAGTTGTGATTGCTTAACTGTGACAGTAAGAAACATTTGGGAAATTATTGTAAAACAGTTCTGCTTGTAAAGGCCATGACTAATGTGTGGCTATCTGAGTGCGTAGGCATAGTAGTGGAAGATTTACTGTTCAAAGATGTTACATCACACCTCTGGAACCGGCGAGGCTCTACCAGACCCCTCTTTAGCAAATGTTATGTTTCACTGAGCCAGTCAGACGAGCTACAGCAGTGCAAATTAATGGCTGCCGTTTAAGGTATGGACATCAGCCGGAGCATGAAGTGGGTGCGCAGAATTTGCAATTGACATTGGAGCCCAGGCAGTGAAATGGGAAAACATCCAGATTTTCCAATTAATACTACCTGATGCACAGGGTGAGGATTTGCCATGTGTGGAAGGACAGGAATGTGATGTGTTGAGGCCCTTTCCCCCAGCCTCAATGTGCAGTCTCACAGATTCTTGGGAGCACCACTGGAAATGACCTTGTAACAGGGAATGGGAAATAAGAAATATGAACATATGTAAATAATGTATTGTGTCGAGTTTTCTCAGCCACTGAATTCAATCAAACCTGACACTTTGATGAAGAAACCTGTTGATCTCAGTGAGAAATGTGTTAAATATTTGGAGGTCAGTAAGCTTAGCTTGACGGCATGGTGGCTCAGTGGTTAGCACTGCTACCTCACAATGCCAGGGACCCAGATCTGATCCCACCCTCAGATGACTGTCTGTGTGGAGTTGGTACATTCTCCCCATATCTGCATGGGCTTCCTCCGCGTGCTCTGGTTTCCTCCAGCAGGCTAGGTGGGTTAGCCAGGAGGAATGCAAGGTTACAGGTATAGCGTCTGGGACAGATGCTTTTTGGAGGAACAGTGCAGACTCAATGTGCCTAAAAGGCCTCTATCTGCACTGCAGCATTTCTGTGATCCTCAGTTAGCTGGATGGCTCCTTTGTCATGCAATGGTACAGTGTAAGTTACCCACACCAGCTGAGGTCACCCTGACAGCCCTGCCTTCACAACTCTATGGTGGCCCTTGGGTTAAACATACTACCAGTCGCCTCTTTGGAGTGAAAGACTGACCCTCCAGGTCAACGGTGACTTTACTACAACTAAACATTGGAGTATCCTGAAGCTCTGGAAAAGAGAGTCCCAAAAATTCAAAGATGTTTTGTGAGGAAATTTCTCCCAATATCAGATTTTCCCTGAGGCTGTGCCTCTCTCTGCCAAAACATCCCCCACCCCATCCCAATAGGTAGAGAAACACAGAAATAAGCATGTTCAACCATTCTTTTATAATTATCCAACTCAGTATTCTTTTTCTGCTTTCAACTCTTTGAATTTTTTCAATAAAAAGGAGCTAGATATAGTTCTCAGGGCTAAAGGGATCAATGTTTAGGCCTCAGCTGCTTTGTGTGGCAGATAATTACATAGACTCACCACTCTCTGGGTGAAGAAATTTCCTCTTCATCTCAGTCTCATAATATATGGCTCACCCCATATTCTTAGACTCTGACCCCTGGTTCTGAATTCCCTTGGTCATTGGGAACATATTCCTGCATTTACCCTGTCTGGTCCTGTTGGAATGTTATAGGTTTCTGAGGTATCCCACTCATTCCTCTAAACTCTTGTGAATATTGTCCTAACTGATCCAGTCTCTCTTCAGACAGTTCTCAAATTTCCAAACCGTGTCAACCCGGGGATGTGCTAATATTCTTTCAAAGTTAGCGATCCATTCCTCATACAAACTATCAGTCGTTTTTTTTTGTTAGTAAACCATGGATTGGTAAGATCTGCCATGTTTATACTTCACTGGAAGTACTTTTGTTCAATATTTTCAATGATTTATTTCACTGTTGTCTGTTATTTAAGCAGCACATTCCTTTTAATCATAAAGTCAATGAATAGAGAGTCATAGATTTATACAACACAGAAAAGACCCTTCAGCCCATTGAGTCTGCTATGATCTATCTACACCAATCCCACTTTCCAGCATTTGGCCTGTAGCCTTGAAAGTTGGGGCACTTCAAGTGTCCATTCATGTATTTTTTAAAGGTTATAAGGATTCCAGTTTTAGTTACTGTAACAATTGCAATAAGGTCAGCCACATAGATCTCACAGAATTTGGATTCCCTGACTGGGGCTGTTAACCTGGTCCAGTCAGGGAGACCTGGCTGACAGATATAAACAGGAGTATCAGACATCCTGAGAGTTCACTCTGAGAGTTGGCTCTGAGGAAGCTGGGCAGACTCCATGTACCATGCTCATGTAAATAAACGGTGACTTGGTGACAGGATACCGGTCTCTGTTGTCATATTTCATTTACTGTCTGTGTCATTACATTCTAGACCTCACCACCATCTGGGTGAAAAAAATTTCCTTAAAACCCAAAAACCTCCTGACTTACACCAATGCCCCCGCCCCCTTGTTATTGACCTTTTTAACTAAGAGGAACAGCTGCTTCCTATCCACCCTATCCATGCTCCTCATAATTGTAAAATACCTCAGCTATGCTTTTTTCGCATTCATTGTGTAAGGAATAGTGTCATGAATTTTTCAAATCGTGTTATTACTTTAGAGTAATTTTGTTGCCTACAATGGGACGGGAATGTGAGAACACTGAATAACTGGATTCAAACAATTGAAAGATCGGTCACCAGCAGCTTGGTGCCAGATTGTTTCACTGCTGAGTTGAATAAACACATTGTTGATTGGTGCTAAAGTCCACTGTAAGTATTTTCTGGTGTAGGCTTCTTTTCTGCTGAGTTTTTGTCATGTTTTGATAAACTATTAGCTGAAAGACTGTATTTTATTCATTGGACAATAAATCTCTGGTTACAAATTGAACAGACATCCATTCCTTGTGTATTTCAACAAGCTCTTTCTATGGTGATCAGAAGCTCCCAACCTTGCCAATTCTCCTGTATCGATGGTGAGAATTTGCAGTAGGAATATTGTTTGCCCTGTTTCCTACAGTGTCCACATTTGAGAAGGATTTAATTTCTTCTAAAATGAGTAGTAAACTTTAAATGGCAGATTAGATTCCAAATAAATGTCAGATTTTGAAACTGCTCTTGTCTCAGGAAGAGAAGAAAACGTTTCTCTCTGCTCTTCTTGATGATGGTAGAGATTGTGCAGAAGCTATGGAGTGACAAGGTATAATTACATCTTATTACATCTTGCATTGTTGCATTTGACATAGTTTTCATTTGTCATGAGATATGAGTAACACATTGCAGCATTCATTGTCTACACTAATCACCTAAAAGGCAGTTAAGAGTCAGCTACACATTGCCGTGGGTCTGGACACATGTGGAGCCCAGACCAAGTGAAAAGGAAGTTTTTCTTCCCTGAGCGACATTCATGAACCAGATGGGCATGTACGGCTATTGAGAGAAGAACTGAGCAAGAGAATCCAAACTTTTGGGCAAATCTAATTTTGTTTGGACATGTCATTAGTTCAGATTTAACTGAAATCACAAGGTTACTATGTGAAATTCCCACATTTAAGGAGGGTTAGACAAGAGCTACCTTGGGGAAAACATACAGTTGGCCTTGTTGACTAAAATAAGCAGCTGGTAGTAGCTCCTTTGTAACTGGGTCAGATAGATCACTTCTGTTCGGAATGTATGAATCTTGTCAACTAGGTGCAACTCACCACTTGTGTGGGATTTACAATGGAGTACCTATTGTTAGCTTTATTTTAATCTAGCAATGAGCTGTAATTTCAAGAAAATAAGTGAGAACATATGTATACAAATGTAGTCAATTTGAGAAAAAAAACATTTATTTGGAATACATCAAAGCCAGCAGCAAGAGTAGCTTTAGGCTGAAATACAGACACGACCCATTGGGTAGGGGGAATGTTCATTGGGGCTATCACACCTTTGAGGGTTGGATTGTCTGATTTGGGCAGTATTCAGAGACAGGAGAGTATGATTGTGAGTGAGGTATGGTGACTCAGAGAGCAGGATTTCAGGAGCCTCCCCCTTGGCAAGAGTAACTTGACCATGATACCAGAATGGGCAATCAAGTGGGAGAAGCTAAAAACAATGGAATGGTAGTAGGGGGGGAGATATAATCACAGGAATCGACATATTTTTCTGCTGGAAAGGGCTGAGTCCAGGAGGCTTTGTTCCCTTCCCTTGCTGGTTTTCGGGATAAACGGTCAGGGCACAAGACAAGTTTGCAATGGACGGGCAGGATACCACCTTGTTGACCTATGTAGATACAGACAACATCCACCAAGCAAGAAACAAGATTTTGCCCAGTCACTGTCAGGAGCTCGGTGTCTAATTAAGAAGCTGAACCTCAGACAACTGGATTAATACCTTTGCAGGTGTTAATTGGTACAGAGCCAATCAGATTAGGGAGATATATTGATGGCTGAAAGACTGGTGTTGGAGAAATGAACTCTGGTTCTTTCATCACAGATGGCTGCCAGATCTGCTGAGGTAATATTTCAGTTTTCTAGTGACAACACAGTTTTCTCCTTATGCATTTTTAATTTTTTTTTACTCAATCTGTCATTTGCGATACCTAAGATCTTGTGTGTTTGCTACTTTCCCTTTCGGCAGATCTTGTCACATTAAAAGACCCATGCACATGAACTCCAAGATAACTCTATCCTTGTTCACATTTAAAATTTTGTACTTTGGTTTATTTCAAAAAACACATTTCTGAAGAAGGGTCTAGGCCCGACACGTCAGCTTTCCTGCTCCTCTGATGCTGCTTGGTCTGCTGTGTTCATCGAGCTCTACATCTTGTTATCTCAGATTCTCCAGCATCTGCAGTTCCTACTATCTCTGAAACAATAAAATACCTCATCCTTGCAAAAAAATCACTTGGCTACCATTCTGTTATCTGCAATTTGCAGTAATTTATGATTACTCAGGATTTTTCTGTCCTAACATGTTATTTCTCTATGCTAACCCTGAACCATTTTTTACAATAGCTTCAGTTTTTATCCAATCTCTTATGTGATAATTTGTGAAATACTGAGGACAGCTTTACCTTCATTAATCTTTGATTTTATTTAATGAGAAACAGACATATTTGTTTGATTTTAAATCCACACTGACTCTCCTTAAACAGCTCTGCCCTCTCCAGTTGGATTTTTGTTAACTTGCTCCAGGTTATTCCAAGTGTACACAGCACCAGTGTCAAACTGACCTGCCTGTGGTTGTTAGAAATGTACTCTCATTGTGCTTTTGAGAAGGGTGTCACATTTTCAAGTTTGTCTGGTGGGGCAGAAGTATTGGGTTGAGCCGTGGTTCATAGTTTTATGAAGCAGAAAGATAAAATGTGATACAGAGTAAGTAACAGAAGTGTTGCTGACCTCATCATGCTGACACTGTTTTCTTGTTCTTCCTCCTTTAATCGATGCATTTTTCTGATTCTAATTCAGAATTCCTGGAGCTCTGTAACTGGCCTGGAACAGTGTGTCGAAAGGACTCTTGCAATCCACAAGAGGCATTTTTCCCACTGCACTGCCACAACGGGCAGGAATGCTGCAGGCTGGACACAAGACCTGAATTCCAATGATGAGGTCCCACTGGCTTACACTCTTCCTTCTCACTGATTAAAGACATTCACCAGAAGCAGGTTACGTCTTATGTTTTAGCCTTGTAGCACCGACTCTGCATTGCTGAATAAAGGCTGCATTCAGAAACAGAAATTAAATAAACTTTCCATCTGTGCTTTATCACTCTTTAAGGTTCATGTCTCTGATTTCAAGTATTTTGATTGGGGAATGAGGATAGGAGGAAACCAGTGAAATGTAAGGAATACAGGAGGAGCTCACTGTAGGGCATCTCTGATAGTTGGAATCGGAAAAACACTATTCCACATTGTAAGAAATTAAGGTGAATCATGGTGACATGGATGTGGCAAACATAAATTCTTTCAAGATTATTTTGTTTGAGAATTTGGAGCCAGAAAGGAGGAAGTTGTCTCAATTGTTCATCCAGTTGTTAACTCTGTACTATTGTAAAGGTCCACTCCTCCAGCCTCTCGAACACTCTACTTTAATGCACTGTGCACAGGTTCAGAAGAACCTTATGGTTCAGACAAAGTAAGTCCATATTTTGAAGGATTGTTATAATGCGTCAAACAAACAGGAAATGACACTGTATCAGAAAGGCCCGAAACGTCAAGTTTTCCTGCTCCTATGATGCTGCTTGACCTGCTGTGTTCATCCAGCCCCATGCTTGTTATCTAGGAAATGACACTCTCCATTTATATGTTTTCAAGCTGTCAACAATATGTTATAAGTATTAATTCTCCATATCCCTCCTATCCATTCTCAAAAGTTGTAGCCTGCATTTATCTGACTTCACATCTTTTAGTGGGCATTGGATATTATTTATCAGTAAAGTTCCAACAGTGTCCTGGTCACTTTGGACCCTCTGCTATTCCATTGGTTTGAAGTTTCCTGATGCAACTGAGAGTCATTACAATTGAATTTTGAGTTGAACATATATACAAGGAACACAGGGAGGCCATTCAGCCCTTTGAGCCTGCTCCACTATTCTGCAAGATATTTTCCCCACATTTCTATAGCTGCATTCATGTTCACACTGAAGAATCCTCACTGTGCAGTGGATCTCCCCGGAGCTTAAATTGAGTGAAATTCTAACTTACAGTATTGTTTAGGCACTGTCTGTAAGGTATTTTAACAGAGAGATGAGAGGAAGCCTTCCCCTTGCCGAACATATACTCCGCCTCAGCCTGTTTCTGGACGATTAGGAGAAATTGGACCAGATGCCAATACTTGAAGAAAAGTAAATGAACAAGGAAATGCCTGAGGAACTGAATAATTACTTTGCATTAGTCTTCACAGTGGAAGACATGAGTAATATCCCAAAACAAAAGAGAGTCATGGGGTAGAACTGAGTATGGTGGCCATCACCAAAGAGAAAGTGCGAGCAAAACTGAATGGCCTGAAGGTGGGTAAATTACCAGGACCAGATGGGCTACACCCCAGAGTTCTTAAGGAGATAGCTGAAGAGATAGTGGAGGCGTTAGAGGTGATGTTTTAGGAATTGCTCGAATCAGAGAGGGTCTCAGAGGACTGGAAAATTGCTAACGTGAAAACCTTACTTAAAAAAGGAGTAAAACAAAAGACTGAAATCTACAGGCCGATTAGCCTAACCTCAGTCATGGGCAAGATTTTACAGTCCATTACGAAGGTTGAGATTTCTGAATATTTGGAAGTGTATGATAAAATAGGACAAAGTTAATAAGGCTTCGTCAAGGGGATGTCATGCCTGACATACCTGCTAGAATTCTTTGAGGAAGTAATGGGCAGGGCAGACCAAGGAGAGCCAATGGATGTTATCTACCTGGACTTCAAGAAGGCCTTTGACAAGGTGCCGCACAAGAGGCTGCTGAGCAGGATAAGGGCCCATGGTGTTAGAGGCAAGGTGCTAGCATGGATAGAAGATTGGCTGTCTGGCAGAAACCAGAGAGTGGGGATAAAAGGGTCTTTCTCAGGATGGTAGCCGGTGACAAGTAGTGTTCCACAAGGGTCAGTGTTGGGACCACAACTTTCACTTTATACATTAATGATCTGGGCATTCTGGCTAAGTTTGCAGATGATACAAAGATAGGTGGAGGGACAGATAATATTGCGGAGGTGAGGAGGCTGCAGAAGGATTTGAACATGTTAGGCGACTGGGCAAAGAAGTGGCAGATGGAGCATAATGTGGGAAAGTGTGACGTCATGCACTTTGGTAAAAAGAATAGAGAAATAGGCTATTTTTAAATGGGGAGAAAATTCAGAAATCTGAAGTGCAAAGAAACTTGGGAATTCTAATCCAGGATTCTCTCAAAGTAACCTTGCAGATTGAGTCAGTGATGAGGAAGGAAAATGCAACTATGGGATAACATGGTGTGGAGCTGGATGAACACAGCAGGCCAAGCTGCATCAGAGGAGCAGGAAAGCTCCTCCCAAAAATGCAGGCTCCCGAAAATGAAGGGCATGATTGGCAACTAGCTGTCCCAGGATATCGATGCTTCAGGCGTGATAGAGAGGGAGGTAAAAGGGGTGGAGGAGTTGCATTACTGGTCAAAGACGATATCACAGCTGTACTGAAGGAGGGCACGATGGAGGACTTGAGCAGTGAGGCAATATGGGTAGAACTCAGAAATAGGAAGGGTGTAGTAACAATGTTGGGGCTGTACTACAGGCCTCCCAACAGCGAGCGTGAGATAGAGGTACAAATATGTAAACAGATTATGGAAAGGTGCAGGAGCAACAGGGTGGTGGTGATGGGAGATTTTAATTTTCCCAACATTGACAGGGATTCACTTAGTGTTAGGGGTCAAGATGGAGCAGAATTCATAAGGAGCATCCAGGAGGGTTTTCTAGAGCAATATGTATGTAGTCCAACTCGGTAAGGGGCCATACTGGACCTGGTGTTGGGGAATGAGCCTGGCCAGATGGTTGAAATTACAGCAGGGCACCAGTTTGGAAATAGTGACCACAATTCTGTAAGTTTTACAATACTCATGGACAAAGATGAGAGTGGTTCCGAAAGGAAGAGTTCGAAACTGGGGGAAGGCCAAGTATACCAAAATTCGGCAGGATCTGGGGAATGTAGATTGGGAGAAACTGTTTGAAGGTAAATCCACATGTGATATGTGGGAGGCTTTTAAAGAGAGGTTGATTAGCGTGCAGGAGAGACATGTTCCTTTGAAAATGAGGGATAGAAATGGCAAGATTAGGGAACCATGGGAGACAGGAGAAATTGTGAGACTAGCTAAGAGGAAAAAGGAAGCATGCAGAAGGTCTAGGCAACTGAAGACAGACAAACCTTTGGACGAATATCAGGAATGTAGGGCGAATCTGAAACGAGGAATTAAGAGGGCTAAAAGGCGACATGAGATATCTTTAGCAAACATGGTTAAGGAAAATCCCAAAGCCTTTTACTCACATAAAAGAGCAAGAGGGTAAGTAGAGAAAGGATTGGCCCACTTAAGGACAAAGAAGGAAAGTTATGCGTTGAGTCAGAGAAAACGGGTGACATTCTTAACGAGCACTTTGCATCGGTATTCTCCAAGGAGAGGGACATGACGGATGTTGAGGTTGGGGATAGATGTTTGATTACTCTCGGTCAAGTTGGCATAAGGAGGGAGGAAGTGTTGGGTATCCTAAAAGGCATTAAGGTGGACAAGTCCCCAGGTCCTGATGGGACCTATCCCAGGTTATTGAGGGACGCGAGAGAGGAAATAGCCGGGGCCTTAACAGATATCTTTGCAGCATCCTTAAACACGGGTGAGGTCCCGGAGGACTGGAGAATTGCGAACGTTATCCCCTTGTTTAAGAAGGGTAGCAGGCATAATCCAGGTAATTATCGACTGGTGAGCCTGACGTCAGTGGTAGGGAAGCTGCTGGAGAAGATATTGAGGGATAGGATCTATTCCTATTTGGAAGAAAATGGGCTTATCAGTGATAGACAACATGGTTTTGTGCAGGGAAGGTCATGTCTTACCAACTTAATAGAATTCTTTGAGGACATGACAAAATTGATTGATGAGGGAAATGCTGTAGATGTCGTATACATGGACTTCAGTAAGGCGTTTGATAAGGTTCCCCATGGCAGGCTGATGGAGAAAGGGAAGTCGCATGGGGTCCAGGGTGTGCTAGCTAGATGGATAAAAAACTGGCTAGGCAACAGGAGACAGAGAGTAGTAGTGGAAGGGGGTTTCTCAAATTGGAGACCTGTGACCAGTGGTGTTCCACAGGGATCTGTGCTGGGACCACTGTTGTTTGTGATATACGTAAATGCTTTGGAGGAAGGTATAGATGGTCTGATTAGCAAGTTTGCAGATGACACGAAGATTGGTGGAGTAGCAGATAGTGAAGGGGACTGTCAGAGATTACAGCAGAATATAGATAGATTGGAGAGTTGGGCAGATGGAGTTCAATCCGGGCAAATGTGAGGTGATACGTTTTGGAAGATCTAATTCAAGAGCAAACTCTGCAGTAAATGGAAAAGGCCGGGGGAAAATTGATGTATAGGGAGATCTGGGTGTTCAGGTCCATTGTTCCCTGAAGGTGGCAACGCAGGTCGATAGAGTGGTCAAGAAGACATACGGCATGCTTTCCTTCATCGGACGGAGTATTGAGTACAAGAGTTGGCAGGTCATGTTACAGTTGTATAAGACTTTGGTTCGGCCACATTTAGAGTACTGCGTACAGTTCTGGTCGCCACATTACCAAAAGGATGTGGATGCTTTGGAGAGGGTGCAGTGGAGGTTCACCAGGGTGTTGCCTGGTATGGAGGGCACTAGCTATGAAGAAAGATTGAGTAGACTAGGATTATTTTCATTAGAAAGACAGAGATTGAGGGGGTTAAAATTGTATCAGAGATAAAAGGTACTGCAGATGCTGG
>JAHRHZ010000172.1:1428479-1450349 GCA_024137785.1 Ginglymostoma cirratum
TATCAGCTGAGTGCAGAAACATGTATGTCAGACTTGTTGATGAAAAGAAATTTGTTAAATTCCAAGGGGAAACCAAACTTGCAATGAGATCAGAAACATTTTACGTGGAGCTGACATATTGGTTGAAAGCATTGACAGCTACAAATCTGCATTCCTTATTCAAAATCCAAAGCGAAGTAATTGGCAGTTTGAAAGTGACCTTGCGGCTCATTTGAAGACAAATTTCCTGGAAAATGACCGAATGGAATAAGGAATGTATTTATGAATATGAATTCAAAAAGCCATGCTTGAGGGCAAGGTGGAGAAATGAGTGAATGCGTTCAGATGGAGGGGTGTGGTCATTGATTCAGAAAGGAACAGAAAGCTGTGGTGTTTATGTGAGATGAATAAAATGCAGATTGAAGTAATGATTGCAAAGAGCCACTCAGAGTTTAGGCAACAATGTCAAATAGACAGTGCCTCAGAGAATTACTGTCCCTTGGTGAATGTCAGCGATAGCATTTGAAAACAACATGTGAAAAGTGACTTGTAACATTTTCATGATTTAGTTATCCTTTTGCTGCAGCGAATCGCAAACCAACAATTTCTTGTGAGTCAACAATTGATGTAATGCCCATGGGATCAAACATTCCAATGGAAACAGAGAAAAATAGAAAATGGCAGCAAGAATATGCCATTGGGCCCTTCGAGCATGCTTCAACATTCATTGTGATCATGTCTGATCATTTAGCTACAGAGATGTTTCTGCTTTTCCTCCACATCCCATGATCCCATTAGCCCCAAGTGCCACATCCAGTAATGATGCTAAGAACATACATAGTACAACATATTGAACTTTTGAAATAGAAACAGTATATTTCTCATATGAAATTGCATCTCACCAAATGTGGGATCAAGGAATCCTAGCAAAACTAGCATCAATAGTGATAGGGATAAATATTCTTGAGATGGAGCTCAGTTCCAAGATATTTCTGCAGGAGCTCCTTGGGGCATTGTCCCAAGCCCAACCATATTCAGCTGCTTTATCAGTTCCTTTCCCTCCATCATGAGGTGACAAGCAGGCATGTCCGTGGATGACTCAACATAATGGAGTACCATTCATGACAGCTCAGGTACTGAAGCAGCTCAAGTCCAGATACAAAAATACCTGGATAATATCCAGGATAAGCTGACTGTTTGCAGGTTACATCTCACCAAAATGCCTGGTAATGACCATCACTATCAAGAGGGTATCTCATCACTGTCCCTTGAATTTTAATTACCATTGTGGAATCTGACGATCAGTCCCCTTGGCAGTTACCATTGATCAAAAACTGCCTTAGTCTTTTAACTAACTATGGGAGTTCAAGAACAGGAAAGAGGATAGGAGTCCTACAGTGATTAACTCACCTCGTCAGTCATCAAAGCTTGTCCACCATCTACATGGCACAAGTCAGGACTGTGAAGCATTACTCCCCAGGTGTCTGGATCAGTGTAGTTCCAACAACACAATCGAAGATTTACACCATCCCAGACAAAACAGCCCAATTGTTTGGCAGCACGTCTACAAACATTTACTTCTTCCAGTATGAAGCATCCATGCAACGTAGAAAATTTCCAAGGCTCCATGGGCAATCCCATGGCCACTATCATCTACAAGTAGATGGGCAGCAGATACAACTGAATACCAATACCTGCCAGTTCCAAAACACTCATTATCCTGATGGTGGATTTATATCTCTGCTCCGTCACTATCATTGGGACAGAATCCTGGAACTTCCCCATAAACAGTTGGGTTATCTACACCAAATAGACTGCAATTGTTTAAGGAGAGTAGTTAGGGATAGACAGTGAATGGTGGCCAGACAGTGCAACCCAAAACCCTTGAATAAACCACAAAAATGTCCCTGCAAGGTGAGAATGAACTATTAGTCTTATGTAACATCCAACAACCAATGAGTATGCAAGAAAACAAAAAGTGAAGAGAGCTCCGAAAATTAATCTGCTTAGCTGCAAGAAATTCAAAGCAATTATGATTCTTCCTTGGACCATTCACACTTTCATGGAAGTATATCACTTGCTATACATTTGTCCCCTTCTTACAAATACAGTAGGTGTATGTCAGCGTAGAGAACAAATATCTAGATAACTCATTCAAGATCCTTAACGCCCAATGCATGGCAGTAAATTTCATTTGACTTCAAGTTTACAAGTGCCCAATCTTCAACAGTAACTTTGACACAAAATTTTAAGAAGGCACTGCACATCACACATGACTATTGCACTGCCATGTAATACCCAATCCTGATGACAAATTAATCTGTCCATATTTCATTTGTTTTTATTTAACATGGTAGATGAATTGTAATTTCTTCACAATCCTCTTCAGTTTACTGAAAACTGACTGATCCTGAATTTGTAATCCCCGTTAAAATTTAAAAAGACATAATTGTTTTTATTGAGGTAAATAATGTGGCAAAAGAGAACTGAGATGAAACACAGAACAAATTGTAAGTGACTCAGAGATATTAAGAACTGTCGATGCTGGAGTCAAAGACAACACAGTGTGGAGCTGGAGGAACACAGCAGGCCAGGCAGCATCAAAGGAGCAGGAAAGTTGACGTTTCGGGTCGGGTCCCTTCTTCAGAGAAAAAAAAATGGAAATGATGAAATAATTCATCCTCCACTTTCTACTGAGCTAACACGTTGCCCTTGTGTTGGAGATTTCCTGCTAAACAAACATTGTGCAAAATAGAAAATTGTATGCTTTTCACGAAAATATTCTGTTGTAATAATTATGGCCTGGAACAGAAATTCTACTTCTTAATGTGTTATTGTTAATGGAAGTTGATTTTTTTTTTAAGTATAAAGAACAAATTTATTACTGGCTGGCCACCTTCCATATTAGGAATTTAGATCAAGTACTTCAGGTAATGAGGGATTGAACAAATAGAATTATCAGAGCTTAAAGGCATAACTTCAATTATTTTAACCTTTCATTTGCTTTGTTACCTTGTCAAAAATCAACATGTGAAGCTACTTAGGAGCAGAGTTAAGTTGGTGGATTCTATGAGATTTTCTTTATTGAAGTTTCTGTATTGGAGGTTTAAAACCACATCTCTGCTTCAGAAATAGAAAACAAGTTTTTTGTTGAACTAAAGTGAGGAACTAACACAGACAAAGGTTTTCATCAATGCAAAATATAAAACACCAACATTTTCTGTGTAAATATGTTTTGTAAATATCTTTGGTAGACATAGAAATATTATGAATCAACTTTGTACAGATCAACATTATTTAATATCACCTGGCCATGAAGAAAAGTAGTAAATTTCAAGGAAATAATTGAATAATGTACTTACCCTTCTGATTTCATTTTGAAGGTCCAACGCGCTAATCCCACTGATAAAACTCAAAGAAGAGAGGCGACCCTTATGCCTGCTATGACACCGGTGTTTATCTTTTCCCTGGGATTTTATTTGATCTGAAAGGCACCCCCTAGTGTTAATGGTTGCATAATCTACCTACAAAGCTGGCAAGACAGAAATATAGTAGTAATGTCATTAGACCTGTAATCATCAGCCAGCTAATGAAGTGAAATTTGGTGACAACTAAATTCATTGGTTAATCTTGAATATATACAGCTGGCTTCTGTGATGGTGAACATACAACTATTGCAAATTGTAAAAGTACTCTGGTTCACAAATGTTCTTTCTGAAGTCTGCTGTCCTTCACGGTCTGTCCTGCATGTGACTCCAAAACTGCAGTAACATGGTTGACTCTGAAATGCCTTCTGCAATGGTTGAGAAAGCAACAGAGTGCCACGACAACAGTGGCCTTTGTTGTGATGCCCACATTCCACAAAAACTAAGAAAAGAAACAGTGACCTAGTGATAGAGCTTCTGTGCTCTTGGTAAAACCAGACATTTAATGTTTCTTTCTACAGATTTTATAGACTCAATTAAGAGCTGAGTTGCTTTGAATGTAATTCCAATTATTTGCTGCCTAGAATTTCAAAGCTCCAAAAAGTCTCCAAAGACTTCAGAACAAACAAATGTTACCTCAATTTCCAAGGTAACAAGGCGTGGGGCTGGATGAACACAGCAGGTCAAGCAGCATCATAGGAGCAGGAAAACTTGACGTTTCCGGCCTAGACCCTTCATCAGAAATGGGGGAGGGGAAGAGGGTTCTGAAATAAATAGGGAGAGAGGGGGAGGTGGATAGAGGAGAGGATAGGTGGCGAGGAGGCAGACAAGTCGAAGAGGCGGGGATGGAGCCAGTAAAGGTGAGTGTGGGTGGGGGGGTAGGGAGGAGATAGGTCAGTCCAGGGAGGACGGACAGGTCAAGGCATATATGTTTCCTTTTCTTGCAAGTTCCATTCTCAGAGTATCGTATTTTCATGCGTTTTTGAGAATTGAGCCATGTTAGATGTAATTAGCATTCCAATTGTTCTATTATTAATTATTCAGGTGGTGTGGACCTTTTTTGTTTTGGCCAGAATTTATTTCCCATTCCTAATTGACCTTGAGAAGGTTTTAGCGAGCTGCTATCTTGATCCACTGCGGTCTGTTTGGTGCAGGTATACCCAAAATTCTCGGGATGGGGTACTGCTGGAGACGATCTTGAAGGTGGGATGTTCTGATGCATCTGCTCCCTATCTGCTTCTAGCTGAGAGTGGTCAAGAGTTTGGAATTTGTTGTCTCAGGACTCCTGAAATTTCTGCAAAAAAACCCAACTGTCTAAGGAGCCTTGACTAACCCAGAGATGTGGTACAAAATACTGTCCACAATTACAGGCGTTCCTTTAAATATGGAACAAAAAAGGAAATCAAAGCTAAATCATGGATTGTTAATGGACTGCATGTAGTGCCGGGAAACAGATATTTTAACATGGATTTCACCAGCAAACCTGCAAAAGGAAGAATTCATTCTTTGATTACTTGAATAGAATTATAAGACCAAAAGAAATAGGAACAGGAACACGATTTGGCCCCTCTGTTTTGCTCTACCATTCAATAGGATCATGGCTGACCCGACACACTTCATGTTCGCTTTGCTACTCTTTCCCTTTCCCTATAACTGTGTCTAAGGGTGGCACAGTAGCTCAGTGGTTAGCACTGTTGCTGCACAGCTTCAAAGACCCAGGTTCAATTCCAGCCTCAGGTAACTGTTAGTGTGGAGTTTGCACATTCTTCCCACAGCTGTTTGGGTTTCCTCCCACTGTCCAAAGATGTCCAGGTTAGTTGGATTGGCCATACTGAAAATTTTCTGTAGTATGTAGGGTAGGTGCAGTAGCCAGGGTAGATGTGGGGTTATAGCATACAGTCTGGGTGGGATGTCCTTTGGAGGGTCAGTGCAGACTCATAGAGCTAAGTTGCCTCCATCCACACTACAGGGATTCTATGAATCCTTGATTTTCCCTACTAATCAAGAATCTGTCTTTCTCAGCCTTAAATATCCACAAGGGCTTTGCCTGATCGTTCTCTGTGGCAAGGCGTTTCAGAGACTCACAACCTTCAGAGACAAGAAGTTCCTCCTCATCTCAATTTTAAATTGGCACACTCCTTAATTCTGAAACTATGTCCTTTGGTCCTAAACTCTCCCAAAAGCAGAAACATCCTCTCAGCACTTACCCTGTCAAGTCCCTTAAGAATTTGATATGATTCAATGAAGTAACTTCTCATTCTTCAAAATGCCAGTGAGTAGAGTCCCAAACTGTTTAACTTTTGAGCATAAGGCCATCCTTCCAATTCTTAATGAATATCTTCAGAACTGCCTCCAATGCAATAATTTTTGTTTCCTTAAATAAGGGGACCAAAACTGCTCACAGTGCTCCAGATGTGGTCTCACCAGCACCTTGTATAATTGCAGTAAGATTCCCCTACTTTTATACCTCAAGCCCTTTGACTTAAGGATCAAAGTCACGTCAATATTCCTGATGACCTGCTGTATATGTGTGCTAGCTTTCTGTGCTTCATGTATAGGTACCTGTAAGTCTGCACGTGTTTCAACTTTCTGCAGTTTTGCTCCATTTAAATAATACACTGATCTTTTGTTCTTCACTTCCAAATTGAACAACTTCACATTTTCCCTCATTATACTGCATTTGCCAACATTATTACCCACTTACTTAACCATCCATATCTCTCTGTAAACTGTCTGTTTCACTCTCTCAACCTATCTTCCACCTATTTTTGCGTCACTTGCAAATTTGGCTACAGTACATTCTCTTCCATCCTTCAAGTTGTTATAATATATTGTAAACAGTTGCTGTCGCAGCACTGATCTCTGTGGAAACTCAATGGTCAGATGTCGCCAACCTGAGAAAGATCTTCTTATTGCTACTCACTAATTCCTCCCCAATAGGAAATTCTCTTTCCATTCAAATATACCACCTCTAACATTGTGGGTAATTATCTTATGAATTAACCTTTTGTGCAGTATCTTGTTGAATGCTTACAACACATTTACTGGTTCTGGTCTATCCACTCTGGTTGACACTTCCTCAAAAACAGCAGATAAATTAGTCAGACATCACTTCTTTTTCAGGAAACCATACTGATTCTGCTTGATTAGATATGGTTTTCTGAATGTTCTACCATTGCTTCCATAACAACTTCCAAGACTTGTCCAACAATAGATGTTAGGCTGATTGCTTACTGCTTTCCGCCTCTTTCCTTTTTGAATAGTGGTGTCACATTGGCAATTTTCCAATTGTCTGATGTTTCTTCTGATTCAAAGGAATTTTTGGGAAAATTACAACCGATGCATCCAATGTTCCCGTAGTTACTTCTTTTAGGATCCAAAGCTATTTGGACCAGGGCACTTACCTGCCTTTAATCACATTAGTTATTTGATTCGGATTGCTCTAGTAATGGTGATGATACTTGATTTCTCCCCTTGAATTCTTTATAATTAATGAGCCATTCAAAGTAACTTCCACTGTACATTGAATACAAATATCAAAATGTCTTAATCATTCATTGTTAAGAACAAATTTAATGAATAAAACACAGAAAATGCTGGAGAAACTGGCAGTGTGTGTGCAGAGAGGAACAGAGTTAACATTTTGAGTCTAGTATGACTCTTCTTCAGGAACAAGCTAAAGAATATGGCAATCAATAGGATTCAAGCAATCTAGATCTAAATTAAATGAGAGACTCAATGTCGACATAGTTGTCAGTTCCATTTTGTAAATTTAGAGTTTTACATGAAGGAATTGAAAGAATTGCAAGAGGTGAGAGGAGAGGAAGAATGTTAACATAATGAGTAAGCGATTGAAAACTAGAGGGCATAGATTTAAGGTGAGAAGGGATAGATTTAAGAAGAATTGGAGGGGCAACTTCTTCACACAAAGAGTGGTGCTTATATGGAATGGGCTGCCAGAGAAAGTGCCAGAGATAGCAACATCTAAAAAACGTTTGGATAGGTACATAGATGAGAATGGTTTAGAGGAATCAAATGCAGCAATTGGAACGACCTGAGTGGGCACCATGGTCAGCATGGACTAGTTTGGGCCGAAGGGCCTGTTCCCATGCTGTAATACTCTATGACTTGATGACTCTAAAGGATACATAGAGTTCAGCATTAATCTAGAACCACAAACGGCTAATCTATTGGTCATGTGGACTTTTATTACAATACAGAAGATAAATGGCTGCCAATCCACATTAAATCATGGCTGTTAGATACAACTTAACACTTGATCCAAAAGTATGCATAAAACTATTTGGATTATACTGGTTGAAACTGTTCACTTACAAGGGAACACATAAGCAACATAGATGGAAACAAACATATGAATTCAGAGCAGGGATAGGCTGCTCAATCCCTCAAGGTTATTCTGCTATTCTGTCAGAACATGGTAAATCTGAATACTATCGAACATACAGGTAACACTGCAAAAAAAAATTCAATAAATAAGAAAATGGAAGGAAGGCAGTAACTCAGGAAAATTACAATCAGAAAAGACAAGGTATTGAATAAACTGTTGGGACTATGGACAGGTAATTGCCCAGATCCTAGCATCACGCTGTACCGAAGGCTCTGTAACTGTTCATTGAATCATATCCATTTACCACAATTTGTGCATTCAACCCATCAACCTTTCTGTGAATGCCATGTGTGTTAAGTGCCTTAAATTCAGCATTTTGCTTTCCCATTACAATCCATATTAAATCCAGTTGGTGCATGCCATTATGTCATTTTTCTTCCAAACTTACTTACTATTCTTCTAGTCATTTATAACTGGTTTCCTTTAGAACATAGGACATAGAACAGTACAGCACAGTACAGGCCCTTTGGCCCATGATATTGTGCCGAACTTTTGTCCTAATCCTAAGGTCTATCTAACCTCCAACCCTACCTTATACTATCATCCATATGCCTATCTAATAGCCGCTAAATGCTCCTAATGAGGCCGACTCCACTACCCACTCCAGCAATGCATTCCACGTCCCTACCACTCTCTAAGTGAAGAATCTACCTCTGACATCTCCCCTATATCTACCTCCACTCACTTTAAAGCTATGCCCCCTTGTAATAGCTACCTCCACCTTGGAAAAAGTCTCTGGCTGTCCACTCTATCTATACCTCTGATCATTTTGTACACCTCTATCGAGTCACCTCTCATCCTTCGTCATTCTAAAGAGAAAAGCCCTAGCTGTCTCAACCTTTCCTCGTAAGACCTTCCCTCCATTCCAGGCAACATCCTAGTAAATCTCCTCTGTACCTTTTCCAGTGCTTCCACATCTTTCCTATAATGAGGCGACCAGAACTGGACACTACTCCAGATGTGGCCGAACCAGGCTTTTGTATAGCATATATAGCTTTCTTAGCATATCTCCTTGAGAGGATGCGAGTCTTGATCTTGCCAAGACGCAACCCGCCCAACTTATACAGTTTTCTTCTGCTAAAGAGAAGATTCCAAAACTACAAAAATCTAATTGCCTTCCCTGCTGTGCCAGTTTTCTGTCCATATATCAATCACTTAACTGTCCTATCTTCGTGCTCACAAGCACACAGGATTAAATGTAATCTCATTTACTACTTTGGAAATTTTGCTTTTCTCTCTCCTTGTTAGCTCCCTGAAATCGGAGTTGTGGGCCTCACTCATTTTCCGACTCAAATTCTTTAGACTTAGTACATTTGGGGACAATGGGGAAAATGTATACGTCAAAGACTTAAGAGGAGGAAATATTGGAATGTCTGAACATGCGTAGGGTTGGTAAGTCAACAGTATTCTCTTGGAAATGATGGTGGAGATAGCGATAGGAAATACCTTGTCTTTTTCAGTCTTACTTATGTATGCGTAGGAGTCAATAGAAATTTCAAGCAGCAAACTAAGTCTTAGAAACTATAGTAACATGTGTCTAAATAAAAAAAAATTGGAATCCATTATCAGGGAAAGAAAGTAACTGGTATTTGGAGAGTTTTAAAATAAGCAAATGGAGCTAGAAAGGATTTGTAAAGTGCAAATCGTATTTGACTAATCTAATTTATAGTTTTGATGATCAGCAGAAGTTGATTAATAAAATGCATTGGATGTTGCCCAGAGATAACTGGAAAGCACTTGAAAAGTTTGCACATCAAAGACTGATCAGCAAAATTGATATTTGTGAAATGGGGGTGCCATAATGCAATGGATTTTTTGAAATGTTATAAGGATCATCCATCTTATTTTTATTCCCCACAAACTGCACAAAAGATTTTATATACTTCCCCAGGAATCAAGCACTATGTCAGTCCCTAACAAAATAGTGACCATCTTATAGAATAGAATGAGATATGAGTGGCTTCAGTTGCATGGAGCTGATGATTAGTTTCAGAAAGTTATGGACCAGCCACAAAGGCTGGTCTCCCATTAAAAAAGACAGCTTATTATAGGGTACAGCAAGTAATTGGAAAAGCTAACTTTTTTTTTTAAAATCCCTACAGTGTGGAAACAGGCCCTTTGGCCCAACAAGTCCACACTGACCCTTGGAACATCCCACCCAGACCCATCCCCCTCTAACCCACACACCCCTGAACACTATGGCCAATCCACCTAGCCTGCACATTTTTGGACTGTGGGAGGAAACTGGAGCACCTGGAAGAAACCGGAGCAAACCCACACAGACACAAGGAGAATGTGCAAACTCCACACAGACAGTCACCTGGGGCTGGAATTGAACCTAGCACCCTAGTGCTGTGAGGCTACAGTGCTAACCACTGAGCCACTGTGCTGCCCTACAGGTCATTTCAGAATAATAGATTGAATTTTAACCCCACAAACACAACACTCACCAAAGACTTTTCTAAGAGGGTGGGTGTGGATCTGTTGCATTTTCGATCAATAAAAAGCCACTAGGTTAAAGTACATAAAATTCCAAGGGCTTTGACCCAATGGAGATAGAAAATATATTCCCTCTTCTCAGAAAACCTTTTGCTAGGTGTCACAATTTAGAAAAAGGAGTTATCCATTTGCATCAGGCGTGAGCAAATGTGTTTACTTTTCTCATGGAGGGTCCTCTCGAAAGATGATGAAAACAGATACTTGGAATATTTTCAAAGCTGGAGTTAGATAGAATCCTGATGGGGAAGGGGAATGAAAGTTTACTGGGCACAGTGGGGAATGTGAAAATGATTGGATGAAGCCTGGAAGTTACTAAATATTTCCATCCCTCTTATTTTCCTTGTTCAAATGTAGTTTCAAACCTCCTTTGACAAGAGTTTGATCAGCTGTCCTACTTTCTTCAAGTTACAGTAATGTGATTATCCATGAACTGCATTTTTTTCTAAACCATTCACAAGAAGTGGGCATTGCTGGCTTGGCTAGTATTGATTGCCCACACCTAACTGCTCAAAAGTCAGATAAGAGTCACCAAATCACTGGTTTGGAGTCATTTGTGGGTCAGACCAGGCAAAAGTGACAGATTTCCTTCCCTAATAGGACAGCACTGAACCAGAAGTTTGTTCCTCACACCTGATCATCAACAGTGGTTTCAGGATCACATTTAGGCTCTTCGTCCCAGATTCTTATTGAATTCAAGTTCTACCATCTACTGATTTGAGCTCCCCCCTGAGAGAAGTACCCAAGTTTCTGCATTGATAGTCTAGCCATGAAACTACTAGGTCACCTCTTCCCCAATAAATGGTCCTTATGCTGGAGATGCAATTAAGGATGGACAAAATGCAGGCATTGCAAGTGACGTGCATGTTGTAAGACAGAAAAATTAAGGAAGCCGCTTCAGGTACACCCACGATATCCTGTCCCACTAATTCACCAAGACTCATCTATCTTCCATCATCCCTCTGGCCTTCCCCTCCACCCTGTCTCCCCGAGCCAAACACGAATGCCCACTCATCCCAAGACCAGGTTAAACCCTCTGCTCCCTCTGATATCTTTTTGTACATACCATGTGAAGTTGACCACCTTGGAAACAGACCCTGGTGGGAAACATTGGAAAACAGAAGAGAAACCTGTTTAGGTGTTCAGGATCCATGTGTAGCAGTGGTGCTAGGTGCACAGCTCTGGGTGGGTGGAACTCAGAGCAAGAGCGAAGCTTGGCCTCTGCCACCTTGAGTGTACACAGAGTAAACAATTCCTGAATATTATGAACCCAGCACCCCTTTAATACCCACAACCACACGCACAGAGCACTATGAAATGCAGCTTACCAAGGACACGCAGGATGAGGGTCACTGCTGTTAGGTCTCCCACTTCAGGGACCAGGTTAACAGTGTACTCCCTGCTGTCCGAAAACCTCACTGACTTCGGCAGGAGTGGATCCATTTGGCAGTAAGATCTGAGCATGAGACTTGTATTAATCGCTCAGAGAAACAAATGAACTGATCCATACCACAACACTTTTCCAATTGAAATTCCAGTACCCGTTCTTTACAGCAATTGATGGTTTCACTAAAAGGTACGCTGTTTCTCGAATAGTTATATTAATTCAGTGATCAGTCTGCGTTGTGAGCCACTGGGGCTCAACTGGCCAAATAAACATCACTAAGGAAGTTGCAAACAGTAATTCTCCACAATGTATATTTCTGTAAAAATCCTGTACATCAATCTGACTTTTTCTAACAATCACTTGTCTTGTTTCTCCAAGTGTTGGAATTTTTACCTCTGAACCAGGGCTCCCAGGTTTAATTCTTACCTTCTCTGGGGATATGTAATAGCATCCCTGCAAAGGTAAAGTCGGGAAATATCTAGAATAGGAAGTAAGAGGGAGTACACCTTGCCTACTTCCATTAATAAGCAAACAGGGATCATGGGAAGTGGTAGTCTCGCCTTCCTGAATGCACCTCTCCAGTTGATGTTACTTTAGAGACTGATGCTGTCTTCCTGGCACAGATCAGTTTTTTTTTGCAAGACGCAATGCTAACTGGTCTGAATTCTGGTCATCTGACAGGAAATGAATTGCACAAAATACAGTGAGCTGTTGGTAGCAAGTAGCTAAAATTTGCAGAGGAATCAGATTTCCTCTCATTTAGGAATCAAAATGTTGCTCCTCTTTTCAGCAGTCATGTCAAAATGAGGCCTATTGCTCCATCAGCTGGGACTCCCTGCGTTCAATTTCCACTTTAGCTGCTTGTGCACAGCCTTTCTGGATGGTGTTCAGTTTCTCAAACAATGCAGCTGGCTAGGTGCTGCCTGCAGCTGGATCTAGGCAGCTTCAGTGCCTGTGTCAAAGAGTAGCAAAGAACATTTATATGACACAAGAGTCAGACAATGACCATTTTAATCACTACTTTCAGTGGCATTGTTGAATCTCTTGACTTGCTCCCTCAATAGAAAGGGGTCTTCTTTGAACAGGAATTTCATGGACACCCATTAATCAGGCCCTGATCAGTGAATTGTTAAGGTGAAATCCCTCACCAAAGCAAAGACTTTTCATCATTTACAATGTACATGTTGAATGTTTGATGCAATATTCTGGATATATACAGGTGAGGATAGGCTCACATACCACCCCATCAACCTCCCGATCCAACGCATCATCCACTGACACTTCCGCCATCTGCAATCCGACCCCACTGCCAAAGACATTTTTCCCTCCCCACCCTTATCTACTTTCCGAAGGGACCACTCTCTCCATGACTCCCTTGTCCGGTCCACACTCCCCACCAGCCCTTGTTTCCGGCACTTTTCCCTGCAACCACACCTGCCCCTACACCTCCACACTTACCCCCATCCCAGGCCCTAAGAAGGCCTTCCACGTCAAACAGATGTTCACCTGCACATCTGCTAATGTGGTATACTGCATCTGCTGTTCCCATTGTGGCCTCCTGTACATCAGGGAAACCAAGCGGAAGCTTGGGGACGGCTTTGTGGAACACCTACGCTCAGTTCGCACCAAACAACTGCACCTCCCAGTCGCGAACAATTTCAACTCCCCCTCCCACTCCTTGGATGTCATGGCCATCCTGGGCCTCCTGCAGTGCCACAACGATGTCACCCAAAGGTTGCAGGAACATCATCTCATATTTTGCTTGTGAACCCTGCAGCCCAATGGTATCAATGTGGACTTCACAAGCTTCAACATCTCCCCTCCCCCGACCGCATCCCAAAACCAGCCCAGCTCGTACCCGCCTCCCTAACCTGTCTTCCCACCTATCCACTCCTCCCACCTCAAGCCCCACCCCCATGTCTTACCTACTAGCTTCATCCCGCCCCCTTGACCTGTCCGTCCTCCCTGGACCGACCTATTCCCTCCCTAACTCCCCACCTACACTCACCTTTACTGGCTTTAACTTCGCCTCCTTGACCTGTCTGTCTCCTCTCCACCTATCTTCTCCTTTACTCATCTTCCATCCACCTGCCCCTTTCTCCTTATTTATTTCAGAATCCCCTTCCTCTCCCTCATTTCTGAAGAAGGGTCTAGACCCGAAACGTCAGCTTTCCTGCTCCTCTGATGTTGCTTGGTCTGCTGTGTTCATCCAGCTCTACACATTGTTGTCTGAGGATAGGCAATGTTGTCCAGGATAAAGTTATCTGCTAGAATTGAAGAGAGTCAGCCAAATTAAGCACTAATACACTGTGATAACAGTCTATATTGTCCACTAAGCACCGGAGCACATCGCCAAGACTTTTCCTCCGACTCATTGCAAATGTATAACCTCTATTTTGTTTCTTTCTAGAAAACGTCTTCCTATTGGTTGAAGGAGCTAGAGATAACCAAAGCTTGAAGATGACAAAAAAAAAATGATGACAGGAAGTAAAGCTTATTTACAGAATAACTGAGATAACAAGGTGTGGGGCTGAATGAACACAGCTGGCCAAGCAGCATCAGAGGAGCAGGAAGGCTGACGTTTCGGGCCTAGACCCTTCCACAGAATAACTTGTTGTCATTTGCAGTGACCTGCCTGAGGGTATAGTGGAGGGGTGTTCAGTTACGGCATTCAAAAGAAAGTAGAGTCACTGTCTGAAATGGGATATCTGCATGATGTGAAGCAAAGGCCTTGAATAGGTCTTATTGCATTGCTATTTCTAAGAATAAGGAGAGACATGATGAACCAAATGAACATCTTATGTGTGGCAACCACCTATGTTGCTTCAGTCCGGGAAGCATGAAATTCAGCTTTCATCACCTTTAATCACCATTTACCTTCCAGAACACCTCGAGAGATTGTCATCCAGCAGCTCTTAATTTGACCTTCCCTTCTATCCTCAATACTGCGATGGAAACTTCTGTTCTACTCTTTTTATCTATATATAAATAGTTGCCCTTGAGAAAGTGATGGTGAACTGCCCTCCTGAACCACTGCAGTCCATATGTTACAAGTAATAACGTTAAGTTCCCTCTAATGATGAGGGAATTCCACTGATGGAATGGAAGGGATGGTGGGTGGCTTAGAGGGAACTTACACCTCACCATTATCCCATGTATGTGCTCTACTGTCAGTAAATCTAAAGTCTTGTTGAATGACGACAGGACAGCTGATAAGTTGTTAAAGGAGTCGTATTAGTCCTTCTACCCTAAGTATAACATTGCAAATAAAAGGGTAAGATTGGATTTTTGAATCATCATCTTCTGCCAGTTTTTAAAGAAAAACAGAACAACATACCTAACTTTGCAGTGAAATTAAGATCTGCTGAACATTTGTCCTATTCATAGAGAGATGACAGCAAGAAAAATATTAGAACACATAGCTCCCTGTCCCTGTCGCATTTCCTTTAATGGCCTTTGAAAGATACTCCCATCAATGTACACTTGATCCCCTTTCAGTACTTATTCCTACAAATGTAAGTGATATCAATGCTACTCTTCACAACAAATGGGTTAAATTGTAGAAAACTTATAGTTGTATCTTTATGTCACAATAAATTGCATGAACATTAGAAAACAAGTTTATCCCTGTATGTCTGTGTGGAACTGAAGCTGTAGTTTTATTTTTACATCTCAAATGTTAGAAACTGGTCAATCAGAATGAAGATCAGATGTTGAAAATGGTTGTGTTCAGAAGAGGTACAACTGTTATTTCACTGCAGTAGCTGCCCTGGACTATATAGTATTGGAACAATACATAACATTGAAATTATCCTTAAGATGTTACGATTACTTTGATGAATGTAAGTGGTTCAAACAGCAAAAAATGGAAGAGAGAAATATGCCATCCAATGGAATTAATTAATAAATGCTTGGTTTGTAAATGTTAAAGCTGGGATGAAACATATGTATAAAAAATATATGTTTTCCTTTATTCAGTGAAGACCTCCCACAGATTGCAACAATATCACATTCCTCTGTGCTGAACAAGACTCTGAGTCCATCAGCCTTACCAGTCAAGGTGCAACCCGTCCAGCTTGTACAAGTCCCACCTACCCCAGAAACAGTCCCAATGATCCAAAAGTCTAAAGCCCTCCCACCTACACCATCCCTTAAACTACACATTCATCTGACCCATCTTTCTATTTCTATATTCAGTAACATGTGACACTGCAGTGGAAGAAGGAAATTTATTCTCCGAACACAGTGTTTTACAGTTACACATTCATTAAATTAGGGCTCATGGTTAAAACAAAAGGACGTGAGCAATCAGGATGCAATGTTGGTTTTGTGATTGGAAACAAAGAATAATGGTTAACAGATATTTTTCAGGCTGGAGGAGGATTTGTAGCAGATTGGAAGAATGGTATTTTCCTCAAATATAGAAATAATTTAGATCTTGATGATTGGGATAGAATTCCAATGGTCGTGTATGATAGAAAAGTTGGGAGCAGAGTCCTAGCGACATCCTGCCCCAATATGACAGGGACATGAGATAGAGGCCTCATGTTTCAGTGTAATTGCTGAAGGTTAATAGCAGGGTGAAGGACATAATCTGGGGAGATAGCAGGGTAGTGGCATTTGATTTATAATCTAGAGGCACCGGCCATTCTGGAGACAGGGGTTCAAATACCACCATGACAGCCGCTGTGCTTTGTGAATTCAGCTAATAAATCTGAAATGCAAGGTTCAAACACACAATACATGATAAACTCAGCGTGTTTGGCAGCATCCGTAGAGAGAGAGAAACAGAGTTAAAATTTTGGGTTTGCCGTGGTTTCCTTGGAATTGACATAAGGTTAGTCTCAAAAAAAGTGATTGTGAAACAATCATAAAACAAGTCTGGTCCACTAATGTCCTTTACAGAACAAAGTCTTCTGTCCTTACCCTGTATGACATGGGACTAGAGACTCACAGAAATGGAACTGTTCTTAAATACCCTCGGAAGTTGCTCAAGTGTCTCTGATCAAGGGAATTTAGGAATGGGCAGCAAATGCTGACTTTGCCATTGATGTCCTTGGTGTATCATTTCTTTTGTTCTTTTGAATTCTATAACTACAGGCAGGCTTTAGCATTTAACTTTTCACCTCAGACTTTAGTATATTCATCTACAACATGGCGTAACTCGATGCTTAATGTGTTCACTCAAAATGTAACTGAAATTGGGTGAAAGATGTTGCAACCGCAGTATTCCCCTGGCGTTCCAAGAAGGAATAAATGACAAGCTGGAAAGCCTCATAGACACTGAGTATTTTTTAATAGAATCCCTACTGTGTGGAAACAGGCCCTTCGGCCTAACAAGTCCACACTGATCCTCGCAGCATCCCACCCAGACCCATCCCCCTATAACCCACCGAGTCTACACATCCCTGAACACTATGGGCAATTTAGCACGGCCAAGCCACCTAACCTGCACATCTATGGATTGTGGGAAGAAACTAGGGCACCCGGAGGAAACCCACACAGACACAGGGAGAATGTGCAAACTCCACACAGACAGTCACCCGGGGGTGGAATTGAACCTGGGTTGGTGCAGTGAGATTGCGTGTAAAAGGAAGGGAACTCCACATCAAACAGAAAATGCGCAAACTGTTTTGCAAAAATATACTACAACATTTTCCCAGGGCAGAAATGACTATTACAAGGGGGCATAATTTTAAGGTGATTGGAGGAAGGTATAGGGGAGATGTCAGAGATAGATTCTTCACACAGAGAGTGGTGGGTGTGTGGAATGCGCTGCCGGCAGTGGTAGTGGAGTCAGATACATTAGAGTCATTTAAGTGACTCTTGGATAGGCACATGGAGGATATTAAAATGTAAGGGATTCAGGGTAGATTGATCTTAGTAGGATAATAGTTTGGCACAACATCGTGGGCCGAAGGGCCTGTACCGTGCTATTCTAGGTCCTATGTTCTTTCGCTATCATTGATCTTCCAGGTAAGAGACTATAGCCATTGTGATTGTATATTGTGTGGGAATTCTTCTCTGATTTTACTTTATAACTGACGTTGTTACCTACAGTCCCAAGAGATATCAATATTAACACAGCCAAATTATTTATTTAAAAAAAAGTCCAGTGTTATCTTTGTGATATTATTCTCTTCACACAAGTCCAACTGTTAACTTGCAGTGAACGTGTTTCCTGGATTGTCAAGTAAATGTCCATTGGATTTGTAACATCAGCTACGAAGTGGAAGACAAAGGTTGGTTCCCTTTCTCAGGGAAGGTGGGCTTGATCATATCTGCCACTGTAGAAGGATGCAGGGTGTAGATTTCAGCAATAGTGGAATGCCTGGTATGGCTGAAAGTACCTGTCATCATGGACCTGTATAGTAGCTTTGATTATAACTTGAAATAAGACATGTGATGGCAGCCAGCACTTATGACTGGGTTATCTGTCACTGGTTGGTGACCGGAAGGTGTTGTCGTTTATCACATGCAGAGCGCAGATGCTCTATGAAACAGTCTTCTAGTCTGCACTTGGCCTCACCGATGTAGAGGAGGCCACATCGGGAGCAAAGAATGCACTAGACCAAGTTGGCAGATATGTAGGTGAACCCTGTCTGACGTGGAAGGTTTGTTTTGGGCCTTGAATGAAGATGAGGGAGAAGACGTACGGGCAGTTGTAGCACTTCCTGCGGTTGCGGGGAAAGGTGCCAGGTGTGGTGGGGCTAGGGGGCACTGTGGAGTGGAAGAGGGAGTCGCGGAGAGCGCAGTCCCTATGGAAGGCAGATGGGGGTGGGGAAGGCAGATGGGGGGTGGAAAATATCTCTTTGGTTGTGAGGTTGGATTGTAGGTGGTGGAAATGACGGAGAATGATACACTGGATGCGGAGGTTGGTAGGGTGATTTGTGAAGACCAGGGGGATTTCTGTCTTTATTTTTGTTGGGGGGAGGGGGTTTGTGGGAAAAAGTGCGGGAAATGCAAGAGATGGCGTTGAGGGCACTATGAATCAAAGGAGGGAGGAATTTGCGGTCCTTGAAATAGGAGGGCATCTGAGATGTCCAGGATTGGAATGCTCCAACTTGGGATGTGGTGGAGGTGGAGGATTTGGGAGTATGGGATCACATTCGTGTAGGAGGGTGGGTGAGAGGTGGTATAGTCTAGGTAGCTATGGGAGTCAGTGAGTTTGAAATAGATGTCAGTGTTGAGGGAGTACCAGAGATCGAGATGGAGAGGTCCGGGAAGGGGAAGAGGTATTGGAGATGGTCCAGGTGATTTTGAGTTTGGGGTGAAAGGTGTTAGCAAAGCAGATTACATGTTCAAGCTCCTCATGGGAGCACGAGGCAGTGCTGATACAGTTATTGATGTATCCTAGGAATATGTGGGGTTGAGTGCCAGAGTAACAGTGGAAAAGGGTCTGTTCCATGTACCCTAAGAAGAGATAGGCATAGCATGAGTGAGAGGGCACGCGTGACAGAAATGGTGTGCATGAGGGAGAGGGTGCTCAAGGGTGTGTGAGAGAGAAAGGATGTGCATGAGAGAAATGCTGCGCGACGGTGCGTGCACATGAGAGAAATGCTGCCCGAGGGACAGTAAGAGACAGTGTGTGCCAGAGAGTGTGTGTGAGACCATGTGTAAGTGTGTATGTAGTTGAGTAAGTGAGTGAGAATATGTGACAGACTGTGACAATCTGTGTTCCTGATTCTGAGTGTGTTTGTGTGTGAGCAACAAGGTAGCGTGACTGTGTGTTACAGAGAGACTATGAGGTTCCAGGGATGTGTGTGTGTGTGTGAGTGTGAGATAGAACATGTGGGTGAGTGACTGTGAGCAAAAGTGAGTGTGTGTATGTGTAAAGGTGCGTGTGTATGATTGAGATAGTGAGTGAAATTGTTAGAGTGTACATTAGTGTGTTAGAGCATGAGCCTTGGATTATGAGTCACTGTGAGCGTGTGTAAATGTGAGCATATGTCAGTGTGGATCTGCATGGACATGTGTGAAAGTGTGCGTGTGTGTGAAGACTGAATGTGACATGGGAGAGTGTGTGTGCATATGTGAGAGAGAATGTGAGTGACAATGATGGACTCAGTGCACGGATCATTACTGGGGCAGGGACATAAACATGTGCTTTATAGACAGACACATTATGGAGTCACATCGTGGGATCATTGACACTCAACCTGTGCACTCAGTCTCAGACACAGGCACGGTCATGCGTTCACACACACACTCTCTCTCCTTCTCACACTCTCACACACACACACACACACTCTCAGACACATACTCAGACACACACTCAGATACACACACACACACACACACACACAAATAAAAACACTTCAAACACAATATTTGAGCTCAGAACCTCACAGACCATCCACGCTGACCAACCATGTGTAAAGTGCCCATGTTCTCCTCAGTCCTCTATGGGGGATAAGCTGGGATGGGAGAGGGGGAATTATGGGTGTTTATAGGGCAGGTATGTGATCAATGTTTTAAATTCGCAAACTCCACTGAGTCATAGAGTCATACAGCACAGAAACAGAAGCTTCGGTCCATCCAGTCCATGCCGACCATAGTCCCAAACTAAACTAGTCCCACCAGCCTGCGCTTGGCCCATATCCCTCCAAACATTTCTTATTCATGTTCTTATCTAAATGTCTTTTAAACATTGTAACTGTGCGTGTATCCATCACTTCCTCTGAGATCATTCCACGCATGAACCATTCTGTGTAAAAAAGTTGCCCCTCATTTCTTTTTTAAATCTTTCTCCTCCCAGCTTAAAAATATGCCCTCTAGTCTTGAAACCCTCACCCTAGGGAAAAGACACCTGCTATTTACCTTATCTTTAATTCTCATTATTTTTTAAAACTCTATAAGGTGTTGACCTCCTACGCTCCAATGAAAAAGTCCCAGCCTATTCAGCCTCTCCATGTAATTCAAACCTTCCATTCCTGGCAACATTCTGGTAAATGTCTTCTGAACCTTCTCCAGCTTATTAATATCTTTCCTATAACAGGGCAACCAGAAGTGAACACAGTATTCCATAAGAGGTCTCACCAATGTCCTGTACAAATTCAACATAACATTCCAACTCCTGTTCTCAAAGGTCTGAGCGATAAAGGCAAACTTCAAAGAATCATGTACCTGAACCCCTAGGTCTCTCTACTACAACACTGCCCAAGGCCCGACTTTCAATTGTATAAGTCGTATCTTTGTTTTACCAAATGCAATGTCTTGCGTTGATCCAAATTAAATTCCATATTGAACTTTTCAGCCCAATGACTCAATTACTCTTTGTAATCTTAGATAACCTTCTTCACTGTCTATTACTCCACCAATCCTGGCATCATCTGCAAACTTACTAACCATATTTGCTATGTTCTCATCCAAATCATTTATCTAAATGTAGATACAAAGCTACACCCAGCACCAATGCCTGTGGAACACAGCTGGTCCCAGGCCTTCAGTCTGAAAAACATCAGCAGCTTTGTACATCTGTGATTTCCCTGAAGATGTGTCCCTCTGTCTCTCTCACTGTTTTGAGGTGTATACAGTATTACAAACGTAAAAACTTAAAATACTCAAATCAGAACTGTCCCATCTTCACCAAGTTCAGTAAGTTTTCATCTTCTGAGTCTGAAAACAAGCCTTTGAAACAAAAATATGTTCAAGAAGGGGAAAGGAAATAGAAGTTTGAAAGTCAAGCTAGAAATGGCTGCATGTAGTGCAAGGTAGGGAGAGGCAGGGACTAGAGAGAGAGAGAGTTCTATTCTGGGAGCCACACTGACAGCAGGAAAGTCTTGAGAGATCCTCAGCAAATATCCCCACTCTTTTCCCAGTCCTCTGTCCTGGGGTGTCTATAGTTAGGCTCTTGGATCCTAGTGTGGGACCAACATTTAATATTTCCAAACGACACTGACGTAATTAACAAGGCTTAAAAAGATTTTTAAAAACAAGCAATGGTAAAGCTTTGCTACCCGAGAATTAACATCTCAATGGCCAGGAAGATCCAACAAGGCCCCAGTCCATGAATTAACATTTCAAAAACACAGAGCCCTGTCCAGGGAGCAGACTGAGAGACACTGCAATAGTTCAGAGACTTCAGGGGTGGAGTCAGCAAACCCTCCCAGAGAATAAGAGATAACAAGGTGTGGAGCTGGATGAACACAGCAGGCCAAGCAGCATCATAGGAG
>JAHRHZ010000172.1:1450749-1464255 GCA_024137785.1 Ginglymostoma cirratum
CTCCTATGATGCTGCTTGGCCTGCTGTGTTCATCCAGCTCCACACCTTGTTATCTAGGATTCTCCAGCATCTGCAGTGCCTATTATCCTCCCAGAGAATAAATCTGGAGAAGAATGTCTCAAACTCATTCTCAGATCCTGTTTTCTCTCTCTCTATTGAGTGGGTGAGCACTCTGTCAGTCTGGTTGGGAGAGAGGAGGGGTGTACCATATGTGTGTTTGTGTGTGTGTGTGAATGTTTGTGTGTGTGTGTGTGTGTGTGTGGTTAATCACTAACTTATGATTTGTTTGTATTTCGATGTTGCTGTGATGTTATGAAACAGATTGGAAGTGGGGGTGTACAGATAAACTCTTGCTGTGTAATTTTTCTCCAAAATGCTCTCACTCCCCCTTTCAATTAATCTTTTCACTTTTATCCCCAAGGAATGTTTGTTTGGAATGCTGCAATACAAAGATCCAAATTGTTGGTGGCCAGGAAAGCCTTGAACAAGAACAACATCCAGAAGGGGGGAGCCTGAGGCTTGTTCGACAGGCTGCACCCCATGGGGACCCACATGAATTGTGTCCCTTTATGACTCCGAGGTTTAATGTGGGTTATGGAGAGGGCACACCTAACATGCATTGTCTGACCTAAAATGTCACCTCTTCTTTACATTGACGAAACTTTTAGCTCTCTCAAGTCAGTGACTTCAAAGGAATTTGGGGAATTACATATGCAATCGATATGCATATCGATTAAAACCTTCTAACTGATTAAAGATTTAACAGCATCTTAGGTTTGTTTAGCACATTCTCATCAATGGTGTGACCCTTTGATCTTTTACTAATAAATTCTGTGTCTGATACTGCCTCTCTCACTAACACCTGAAGAAGGAGTAAGACTCTGAAAGCTTGTGTTTTTAAATAAACCTGTTGGACTATAACTTGGTGTCGTGTGATTTCTGACCTTGTCCACCCCAGTCCCACACTGGCACCTCCACAAGATAGAAAGTGATTGGAAGGTTAGGGTTAGGATCTTTGGTAATTTCCGCAGTACATCTTGTAGATGGTACACACTGCTGCTGCAGATTGTCGGAGGTGGAGGGAGTGGATGTTTGGGCACATGGTGCCAATCAAACAGGAGCTGCTTTGACCTGGTTGGTGCTAAGCTTCTTGAGAGTTGTTGGATCTGCACCAGGCCAGGCAAGTGGGGAGTATTACATCATATTCCTGGCTTGTGCCTTGTCAATGGTGGACAGACTTTGGGGGAGTCAGGGTTTCTAGCTTCTGACCTGCTCTTGTAGCCACTATATTGATGTGGCTGGTCCAGTTCAGTTTCTGGTCCAGTCGAGTTTATCAAAGGTTTGAGATTTCCTGCCTCAACTAACCTTACAGGCAACGCATTCCTAATTCTCAACATTAAAAATAATTTGCCTCAAATGCCTGTTAAGCTTTTCACCTTAAAATGATTCCCCCCACCATGTTATTGAACCTTTGACTAAGAACAAAGAACAAAGAAGAACAAAGAAAACTTACAGCCCAGGAACAGGCCCTTCAGCCCTCCAAGCCTGTGCCGATCCAAATCCACTGTCTAAACCTATCGCCCAATTCCTAAGGATCTGTATCCCTCTGCTCCCCACCTACTCATGCATCTATCCAGACGCACCTTAAATGAATCTACCGTGCCTGCCTCTACTCCTCTGCTGGCAACGCGTTCCACCCTCTACCACCCTCTGTGTAAAGCACTTTCCGCGTGTACCCCCCTTAAACTTTTCTCCTCTCACCTTGAACGCGTGACCCCTCGTTATTGAATCCCTCACCCTGGGAAAAAGCTTATCTCTGTCAACCCTGTCTATACCCTTCATGATTTTGAAGACCTCAATCAGGTCCCCCCTCAATCTCCTTTTTTCTAATGAAAACAGTCCTAACCTACTCAACCTCTCTTCATAGCTAGCACCTTCCATACCAGGCAACATCCTCGTAAACCTTCTCTGTACCCTCTCCAAAGCTTCCACATCCTTTTGGTAATGTGGCGACCAGAACTGTACACTGTATTCTAAATGCGGCCGAACCAAAGTCTTGTACAATTTTAACATGACCTGCCAGCTCTTATACTCAATACCCCGTCCGATGAAGGCAAGCATACCATGTGCCTTCTTGACCACTAAGGGGAACAGCTGCTTCCTATCCACTCTGTACATGCCCCTCATAGCCTTATACAGCTCTAACACAAAAAGCAGGAAGGAAATGATGGATATTTTTCAGAGCACAAGTTGAAAGCAGGGAAGGGGCCTTTTTAATGGCTTTATGCTTAACTGTGTGCCACTGGCTCCGGAAATGTAACAATTGCATTGTCATTTGCAATACATTGAGACGCTCATATCTCTATGGAGGCTGTTTTTTTTATCACCCACGTGTATCACTTATTGAGGAGCTGCTGCAGATCTTCCTGCTATTGTTGCTGCTACAATGTTATGCCATGAGTTCCCCATTTGATACATGACTTACAAATACAGAAAATAGGACCAGGAGTAGGTCATTTGGCCCTACCTGACTGCTCCGCCCATACAATAGGATCATCTAATTTAGTCTCCTGTCCCCTCATAGTCTCATTTAGGCCCTAAGAACTCTATCCAACTCCTTCTTGAACAACATTCAGTGTTTCAGGGCCTGACTGCTTTCTGTGGCAGAGAATCCCACTGACTCCCCACTCTTTGGGTGAAAACATTTCTCCCCATTTCAGTCCTACCCCAACTCCTTTGGGCTGTGACCCCCTGGCTCTTGACTCCCCTACCTGGTCAACAGGAACATCCTTCCTGTGTTTACCCTGTCTAATTGTGTTGATTTCTATGAGATTCCACCCAGCTTTTACTCCGTTTAGTCCCATTAGTATTTGATAGGTTCCTAGGAGATCATCCCCTCATTCTCTTAAACTCTAATGAATATAATCCTAACCGATCCAGTCACTCTTCAACTATCAGTCCTGCCATCCCAGGAATCAGCCTGGAAAGCCTTTGCTGCACTCCTTCCATAACCATAACATCCTCTGATAAGGAAACCAAAACTGCCGACATAATTGCATACAATGAGAAATAATTCCTTTTCCCCCAAGATAAAATATCTGCGCATACTGAAGATGTAAAACAAAAGCAGAAATTACTGGAGAAACTCAACAGGTCTGACAGCATCTGTGGAGAAAAAAAGTTTACATTACATGTTATAAATAAAGTTTCTCCCTGCCTAAATAAAAACCGAAAGAACTGCGGATGCTGTAAATCAGGAACAAAAACAAAGTTGCTGAAAAAGCTCAGCAGGTCTGGCAGGATCTGTGAACGAAAAAGCAGAGTTAATGTTTTGGGTCCTGTGATGTTTCAGTTCTGAGGAAGGGTCACCGGACCCGAAACATTGACTCTGTTTTTACCCTTCACAGATGCTGCCAGACCAGCTGAGCTTTTCCAGCAACTCTGTTTTTGTTTCTCCCTGTCTACCCTATCTATGTGCATCAGCATATTATACATTTTAATTATGTCCTTCCTCAACGTCATCTGCTCTTACGAAAACAACTAATATCCCTCCACCACTGAAACTCTCCAGCCCCAAGACAACATCCTGGTAAATCTCCCTCTGCAGTAGGGTCACCAGACTCAAATCACTATCTCTGTTTCTCTCTCTCTCTTTCCAAAGATGCTGCCAAACCTGCTGAGTTTCTGTAGCACTTTCTGTGTTTATAACCTGTAGTATTGATTCTATTTATCTCTCTCTCTCTCTCTTTCTCTCTCTCTTCCCCACGCTCCCCCACCCCCACCTCCATTGACGCTGCCAGATTACCGAATTTCTCCAGCAGCTCTCCATATTTGTTTCAGATTTCTGGCATCTCCACTATTTCTCTTTTAGAAGAAGACCCTAATCCTTTTGCAAGTGTATGTGCAAACAGTGAAATGATTTAATTTAATAAAAGCAAGCAAATATTTGAGGGAAAGGAAATTTTGTCAATGTTGCACAATACCAGGAACAGTATTTTGATTTGTGGAAAAACTGACATATGCAAAGTTTAGCATATTTTTAAAATCATATTACAAAAGTTCAGTTTTGACTAAGAAGATATGTAACATTTTTGGGAGAAGACTATTGATCTAACTTTAAGGCTAATTTAACCCCGATAGAGTCATACAGTCATATAGATGTACAACACAGAAATGAGGCCTTCAGTCCAACTCTTCCATGCCAACCAGTTTCCTAAACTGATCTAGTCCCATTTGCCTTTATTTTTGGCCCATATCCCTCTAAACCTTTCCTATCTTTTAAATTGTACCTGCCTCTACCACTTCCTCTGGCAGTTCATTCCATATGCGAACCACCCTCTGTGTGAAAAAGTTACCCCTCAAGTCGCTTTTAAATCTTTTCCCTCTCATGTTAAAAATATGCCTTCTAATTTTGGACTCCCCTAGCCTTTGAAAAAGACCTTGGCTATTCATAATTCTGTAAACATCTGTGAGGTAACCCCTCAACCTCCTATCCTCAAGGGAAAGAAGTCCCCCAGACTGTGCAACCACTCCTTATAACTCAAACACTCTAATCTTGGTAACATGCCTATAAATAACATCCTTCCTATATCAGGGCAATCAGAACTGTACACAGTACTCCAAAAGTGGCTCCATGTGGACAATATCTACCACACTGCCCACATCTATCTTCTTGGTCACCTTTTCAAAACTCAATCAAGTTAGTGAGACACGATTTTCCACACACAAACCCACACTGACTATCCGTCATCTGTCACTGACTCTCCAAATGCATGTAAATCCAATCACTCAGAATCCCCTCCAACAACTTCTCCACCACTGATGTCATACTCACTGGTCTATAGTTCCCTGGCTTCTCCTTTCAGCCTTTCCTAAATATTGGCACAACATTTGACTTTAGGAAGGCCTTCAAACAAAGTTCCACATGGTAGGCTGTTTAGTAAATTAAATGTGAGGTGATGCACTTTCGATAAGGAAATAAGAGAAGGGAGTACTCAGTCAATGGCAAGACACTGGGAAGCTCAGAGGAACAGAGAGATCACTGAAGGTGGCCGAACAGGTTAATAGGCAGTTAAGAAGGCATACGGGACACTAGTCTTTATCAGTCGAGGCATCAGCTCAATTCCATGTGAATAACTTACAGCAATTTCCACAGAAAAATAAACCAAACAGAATTGCTTGGGACCCTGTTGTCTTCCACACCCAAACCATTACACAAGATGCACAGATGATTCCCCATTTCAGTTCAACGCTATTGCTTGTGTAAGTGTAGTCCCGTCACGCTGAAGCTAATGAAGTCAGGAGAGGGAGGTGTACCTAGTATTGCTCCAAACATGAATATTTTTGAAAGCTGCTTTTGGCAAAAGAATTCTCTACCATTCTGTGCATCAGGCAGACCCCCAAAATATCCCCAAAGTCTTGAGACACCTCTGAAACTGACGAGATTTGTTATTCTTTTAACAGCACAAGACTCACTGTGATGTTCACATTGTCCAATGTCTTTGTCAATGTTATTTCATTTGCTCAGTTTGCAGGTGTGAATTTCAAAAGAAGAAATTCACATTATTCCATTTGCCTTCCATTGGGCATGGTTTATGTCCTGATATTACTTAAACTAGATGACTAACGCTGTCTTTGAAACACATTTATTAGCAGTCCCAGTCACATGGTTGTGTTTAGAGGCCCTCAAAACATGAATAAGCCAATAACATTTTCTGCATTGACATACAGCACATGTCAACCAATTAACGTCAAGTGCAAAGAAAAGAAGCAGACGCTGTGAATTGGGGACGTTGAACCTTCTGCATTCAATCAATAGGATGGTTTTCATTCTGATTGTGGCCTGGAACAAACTTTCCTGGACTCAATGAGGATGGAGTATAAGAATAGGGAAGTCATACTGTGTCTGTGCAACGTGCTGCGGAGATCACATCTGGAACACTGTGAGCAGTTTTCTCTCCTTATTTAAGGAAAGATATCATTTCATCGGAGACAGTTCAAAGAAGATTCACGAAGACGTTTCCTGGTATGGAGGGACTGTCTTATGAGCAAAGGCAAAACAGGTTGGGACTCTACTCACTGCAGTTTAGAAGAATGAGTGGGGATCTCATTGAAACATATAAGGGCTTGATGGCATCAATGCTGGAATATATTTCCCCTCATGGGAGAGTCTGGGAGTAGAAGGCATAGACTCAGATTAAAGGGGCACCAACTGAACACACTCAGAGGGTTGTGAGTCTGAGGAAATCCTTGCCACCGAGACCTGTGTGTGTGGAAGTCAGAGTTCTTTTGTATATTGAAGGCTGAGACAGATAGATTCAGTCGGGAAATCAAGGGAAGGGGCCGGAAAGTGGACATGAGGAATGTGGGATCAGCCACAATCCTATTGAATGACAGGACAGACTTGAGGGGCCAAATGGTCTCCTCCCATTCCCATGTCTAATGTTGTGAAAATGATTTTCTGACAACCACAACTCCTCAAGCCATCAATAACTCAGCTCCCACTGCTTCCTGAGGTTAGCAATTCCAAAGATTAGCGACCCTGCCCTCTTCCACAACCACAAGTAGAAATTCCTCCCCATCCTCATCATAGTCTATTCATCTGGATCTATCCTGTTCCCACTCTCCAGGTCTGAATTTACCCACAACATCAAGTGTCCGAATGACCCTTGGCCTTTTTCCTTCAATCACCCCTCACACATGTGATTAGATCACCTCTCTCACATCTTAGCAGCTTTGTGAATAGGCCCAACCGACATAACCTTTGACCATAAGGTGCTTGCTTTTCATCCTGGAAGCAGCCAATTGAATCTTCTATGAATACTGTACAATGCTAGTGGATCTCTTGTTAAATAAGGGGACAAAGTCAGCAGAGTCAGTGGGTATGGCCTCACCAGCATCCTGCAGCAAATTACAAAATTTGATACTCCACTCAAACTTGTAACAAAATCCACCTTCTATTGTCTCTTACAAAGCTTGTTGTGCTTTTTTTTAAAGTGTTCCATTGTATGTGGGCTGCCAGATTTTTCTGTACCATAGCAGGATTATCCCTAGACTGTTAATACAGAAACCCAGGCCACGTTTGGGGGAATCTGTATTAAAATCCCTCTGTGGCAGAATTCAATAACGATCTGGAAATCAGAGTTTAATCATGGCCATGAGTCCATTGTCAATTGTCAGGGAAAGACCCATCTGGTTCACTAATGTCCTTCAGGAAATTAAGCTGCCATGCCTATCTGGTGGGGCCTACATGTGACTCCAGACCCACATCAATGCAAGTGATCCTGAACTGCCATCTGGGCAATTAGGGATGGGTCATAAATGCCTGCCCAACTAGTGACACCCACAACCCATGAGTGAATAAAAAAATCTCAGCACTCTCTCCCTCCAAATCATACCCTGATAGTTAATCTGTACTATGTAATTGAATACTCTCATTTTCCCACATTACAATCTGTTCTTTTTTGGTTATTCTCTTAACCTATCTCTCACCTGTCGAACCATCTTTGTGACCTCCCCACAATTTGTTGTCTCCATCTAAGTTTGTAAAGAATAGCTTTTTGTCACAAAGTCCATTTAACCAACTAATGACATTAATTGTAAACAGAACTGATCCTTGGATGCAGGATGAGTTATTTGTTTCAAAGCTGAGAGAGAGAATTTTTGTTATTGAGAAGATACAGGCCAAAGGGTGGTCTATGGGGTTAAGCCACGGATCAGCCACAATCTCATTGAATGATGGAACAGATTCAAGGGGCAGAACGGCCTACTCCTGTTCTTCTGATATTCTAACCACTTTTAATTGGTGGTGTAGTGGACAGCAAGGAAGGCTCCCCTGGAACACAACAGGACCTTGATCAGATGGGTTGACTGACCAAGGAGGTGGCGGATAGAGTTTCATTTTGATAAATGTGAGGTGCTGCATTTTGGAAAGGCAAATCAGGGCAGGACTAATATACTTAATAGTAAGGTCCTGGGGAGTGTTGTTGAGCAAAGAGACCTTGGAGTGCAGGTTCATAGTTCCATGAATGTGGAGCCACAAGTACACAAGATAGTGAAGAAGTCTGGTACATTTGCCTTTATTTGTAAATGCATTGAGTATGGGAGTTGTGAGGGCATGTTGCTTCTGTCTTTTAAACATTGTAACTGTGCCCACATCCATTACGTCCTCTGGAAGATCATTCTACGCATGAACCATTCTTTGTAAAAAAAGTTGCCCCTTATTTCCTTTTTAAATCTTTCTCCTCTCAGCCTAAAAATATGCCCTCTAGTCTTGAAAACCCCACCCTAGGGAAAAGACACCTGCCATTTACCTTATCTCTAACCCTCATTATTTTAGGAAACTCTATAAGGTGTTGACCTCCTACGCTCCAATGAATAAGTCCCAGCCTATCCAGCCTCTCCTTGTAACTCAAACCTTCCATTGTCGGCAACATCCTGGTAAATGTCTTCTGAACCCTCTCCAGCGTAGTGATATCTTTCCTATAACAGGGCAACCAGAAGTGAAGACTGTATTCCAGAAGAGGTCTCAACTATGTCCTGTACATTTTCAACATAATGTTCCACCTCCCATTCTCATAGGTCTGGGAGATGAAGGCAAGCGTGCTAAACATCTTCTTAACCAAGATGTGATGCAAACTTCAAAGAATCATGTACCTGAACCCCTAGGTCTTTCTACTACAACACCGCCCAAGGCCCTACTTTTAATTGTATAAGTCGTATCCTTGTTTTACCAAATGCAATGTCTTGCGTTGATCCAAATTAAATTCCATTTTCAACTTTTCAGCCCAATGACTCAATTAGAGAGGAAGAGCAAGTGTGTGGGTGTGCGCGTGTGTGTGAGAGAGTGCATAATGTGCTGGGATCACCTATAGTGCGATATGAACTCAAGATCCCGGTAGAGGCCGTCCTCATGGGGACCGAACTTGACTATCAGCCTCTGTTTGGCGACTCTGCGTTGTTGTATATCCTGAAGCCCTCCTTGGAGGTTGAATGCCGGAAGGTCCAAGGCTAGTTGCCCTTGACCACTGAAGTGTTCCCTCACTGGGAGGGAACATTCCCGTCTGATGATTATTGCACGGTGTCCATTCATCCCTCGTCTTAGCAGCTGCATGGTTTGATTGATATGGTGTACATACACACACACTCACTTACACTAACACACACACACGCACACACACTCACTCACGCCCCCACACACAGATACATATACATGTGAATCTATGGGGTGAATTTGTATTTGCAAATACATTCTATTCTGTTCAAAAAGCACACAATTTATACACAGTCAGTCAACGTGGCGTTTTCTAAGTTCCTACTTTAGAAATAAAACCAGTCTGACTCCAAATCAAAACACAAACAGTTTCTAAACAAGGCCTCACACATGCATTGTTTGACCTAAAATATCACCTCTTCTTTAGAATGATAAAGTCTTTAGTTATCTCAGGACAGTGACTTGAAAGGGATTCGAGGATTCACATATACATATGAATCAATTAAAACCTTCTAACTTATTAAAGATTTAACAACATCTTAGGTTTGTTTACTACATCCTCATCATTTGTGTGACCCTTTGATCATTTACTGATAAATTCTGTGTTCTGTGTGTTTTTTTCTCACTTCATCTGACAAAGGAGTGACGCTCTGAAAGATTATGTTTTCAAATAAACCTGTTAGACTATAATCTGGTGTCATGTGATTTCTGATCTTGTCCAAACCAGTCCAACACCGATACCACCAACTGCTGGTTCAAAGTGGAGAGGATCTCCAAGAAGATCTCACATGTCGACACAGACATCAAGTTTCTACAGGAATGCAAGAAAGCACAAAAGATCCCAGAAGGACTACAGGTCACGAGTCCACTCAAGTTGACCTAGAACACTGTTTTATGCTGAGATACTTTGCCATCGTACCTCTCGCATACTCCTCAAACATCTCACACACCAACTCTACAGCTAGCACTGTAACCTTGAAAACGAGGTAGAGTCCATATCTCCGTTTGCGCTCAAGATACAGCAGTACAGTTATGAGACCCTGCCAAGCAGATGAAGCAACGGAACCACACCACCTAAACGCACACCAAGAACAAGAAACTGGAGAAACTTAGCATCACCACCAGCAATAACCAAGTCTCCCATGGTACCACAGTGAAGGCGGTACCACCACGGGAAAATCCATCATCCACTTATCCGACCACACCCTTCAACCGGACGAGGTCAAACTTGTCAGCTGAGAACTCAATTTCTGTCCCACCATCAAAATTGGCCCCATTGGTCTTGCGGCAGAAACAGAGGAATTCATCAGTAGAATGAGACTTCTTCTAAGATGTCAGCAGTGAGCCCAATGAGACAACCAACGAACCAGATCAGTTGATAGAGAGATCTATGGGGGACCCAGAAAAGAAGGAGTCGCATTGGACCCCTCCGGAGGGCCGTTGCTCGGGTCTTTACAGGTTTTACAGAGAAAGCATGAACGCCACATTCATCATGTGCACTCACAAAGTGGCACAAACCATCACCCAGGCACAACGCAATGCTATTCCTGCTCTCATGACCGATCACAACATTGTAATCAAAGCAGCAGAAAAATGAGCAGCCAATGTCATGCAAAATAGAACAGGCTACTGCAAGGATGTGTAGCGACAGCTGAACAATCATGAACACTACAGAATGGTCAAGACTTCTGATCCGGTCCTTCAAAGTAACACACACCATCTCATCCCACATACTTCCCACATGGGGGACTTCTACTGCCTTCAAAAGATGCACAAAGCCAACACACGTGGACATCCCATCATATCAGGCAATGGGACCCTGTGTGAGAACCTCTCTGGCTATGTGAAGGCAATCTTGAAACCCATTGTACAGGGAATCCCCAGCTTCTGTCACTACCCTACAGATTTTTTACAGAAACTCAGCACCCACAGACCAGTTGAACTACGAACACTCCCCATCACAATGGAAGTTTGGGCACTCTATAACAGCTTCCCCTGATGATGACTGCATTGCTGCAATGGCCGCAGTATTCAATACCACCAACTGCTAAGTTCCAGATGCCAACCTACAACTCATCCACTTTATCCTCCACTACAACGTCTTCACCTCGATAACCGGTTCTTCATCCAGACGCACGGAACAGCCATGGGGACCAGATCTGCTCCCCGACATGCAAACATTTTCATACACAGGTTTGAACAAGACTCCTTTGTTGCATAGAACCTCTGACCAATGCTACACAGCAGATCCACTTTCTTCCTTTGGACTCATGGCGAAGAATCACTGAATCTACTACGTAGCAATATCAACAAGTTCCATCCCACCATCAGACTTACCATGGACCACTCTTTACAATCAATCTCATTCTTGGACACACGCATCTCCATCAGGGACAGACACCTCAATACCTCACTCTACCGCAGGCCTACGGATAACCTCATGATGCTGCACTTCTCTAGCTTCCACCCTAAACATATTAAAACAGTCATTCCCTACGGACAAGCCCTTTGCATACACAGCATCTCTTCGGACGAGGAAGAATGCAGCAGGCACCTGAAGGTGTTGGAGGATGCCCATATAGGAATGGGATACAATGTTTAACTCAGCGATCGCCAGTTCCAATGTGCCTCAGCAAAAATCCATAATGATCTCCTCAGAAGAGCCATGGGATATGACTGGTAGGGTACCCTTCATCGTCCAGTGTTTCCCGGGAGCAAAGAAGCTATGCCATGTTCTTTGCAGTCTTCAATACATTATCAATGACGACGAGCACCTCACCAAGATCTTCCCCACACCTCCACTTCTTGCCTTTAAACAACCGTGAAACCTTAAACAGACCATTGTTCGCAGCAAACTACCCAGCCTTCAGGAGAACACCAACCACAACACTATGCAACCCTGTCATGGCAACCTCTGCAAGACATGTTAGATCTTCAACATGGACATTACCATCACACTTGGGAACACCACCCAACACATGCACGGCAGATACTCATGTAACTCAGCCAATGTTGTCTATCTCATACGCTGCAGGCAAGGATGCCCTGAGGCATGGTATATTGGTGAAACCATGCAGATGCTGTGACAACAGAAGAATGGATACTGTGCAACAATCGCCAGATAGGGGTGTTCCTTCCCACTGGGGGAACAGTTCAGCACTCAACGGCTTTTGGCCTCAGATCTTCGGGTAAACATCCTCCAAGGCGGACTCTGGGATACACAACAACACAAAGTCGCCAAGCAGAGGCTGATAACGAAGTTCGGGCCCCATGAGGACAGCCTCAAACTGTGATCTTGGGTTCATGTCGTACCACAGGTGACCCCACCACATTATAGCTCTCATACATTCACTCGCACAAGCACAAAAACACACACCTACACATACACACACTCTCTCTCTCTCCCACTCACAGACACACACACGTGAATCTCTGGGGTGAATTTGTATTTGTAGACACATGCTATTTTGTCCAAAAAGCACACAATTCATAGATAGTCAACGTGGTGTTTTATAAATTCCTACTTCAGAAATCAAACCAGTCTGACTCCAAACCAAAACTCAAACAGTTTCTAAACAAGGCCTCACACCTGACATTTTAACTCCCCCACTCCCTGGGTGACATGTCCATCCTGGGCCTCCTCCAGTGCCACAATAACGCCACGCGCAAACTGCAGGAGCAACACCACATATTCCACGTTGGAAGCCTACAGCCCGATGGCCTAAACATGGAATTCACCAGTTTTAAAACCCCCGGCCTCATCCCATGTCCAACCCTCCCTCTCATCCCGCCTCCTTGCCCTGACACAACTTGTCCATCTTGTGTCCCACCTATTCACTCCACCTTTCCCACTGACCAATCCCCACCACTCCCAACCTGCACTCAACTATCACCATCTCATGTACCTTCCCCAGACCCATCCCTCTTCTCTATTTATTTCCAAGCTCCTTCCCCCTCCCCATTTCTGAAGAAGGGTCCCAAGCCAAAACATAAACTTTCCTGCTCCTCAGATGCTGTCTGGCCTGCTGTGTTCCTCCAATGACACACTGGGCTTTTTGAACAAAATAGAATGTATCTGCTGCCTTGCCTGTGGTGTTCCTCCACTGTATTGACTCTGACTCCAGCATCGGCAGTTCTTGCTAACTCTGAATGTCTCTCAGTCTCCTCCCTGGGGAGGCATCTGTATTATTGAAATGTTAATTCCTGGACAGGAGCCTCGTTGGAACTTCCTGGCCATTGAGATGTTAACTCTCGGGCAGCAAAGCTGGACCTCCCCGACAATGTACCGGCTGCCATTGGCCACGAGGCCACTGTCGAGAACGCACTGATGATGTCACATCCGCCACCGCCGGGTACCCCACTTCCGGGACAGCGAACGCCGCCGCTGCTAAAACCACCGCCTCCATCTCCGAGACCAACACCGCAGACACTACCGTCATCGCTGCTGCCACCGCCTACCACGCTCCGCCCTCCCTCGGCGCCGACACAACGCCCACCGCCGACGCCGACGTACC
>JAHRHZ010000172.1:1465917-1485762 GCA_024137785.1 Ginglymostoma cirratum
TCAGAACCCTCTTCCCCTCCCCTATTTCTGATGAAGGGTCTCGGCCCGAAACGTCAAGCTTTCCTGCTCCTATGATGCTGCTTGGCCTGCTGTGTTCATCCAGCCCCACACCTTGTTATATCAAAGCTTTACCATTGCTTGTTTTTAGAAATCTTTTTAAACCTGGTTAATTACGTCAGTATCATTTGGAAATATTAAACATTGGTCCCACACCAGCACCTAAGAGCCTGACTGTAGACACCCCAGGATACAGGACTGGCAAAGGAGTGCTGATGTGTGCTGAGGATCTCTCAAGACTTTCCTGCTGTCAGTGTGGCTCCCAGAATGGAACTCTCTCTCCCTCTATTCTGTCCCTGCTTCTCCCTACCCTGCACTACACGCAGCCATTTCTAGCTTGACTTTCAAACTTTTATTTCGTTTCCCCTTCTTGAATATATTTTTGTTTCAAAGGCTTACTTTCAGACTTGGAAGATAGAAACTTACTGAAACTTGGTGACGATGGGACAGTTCTGAGGTGAGTATTTTTTGCATTTGTAATCCTTTATAGGATTATAGCAAAGCAGTGAGAGAGACAGAGGAACACATCTTCAGGGAAATCACAGATGTGCAAAGCTGCTGATGTTTTTCGGACTGAAGGCCTGGGACCAGTGGTGTTATACAGGCACTGGTGCTGGGTGTAGTTTTGTATGTATATTTATATAAATGATTTGGTTGAGAATATAGCAAATATGGTTAGTAAGTTTGAAGGTGACACCAAGATTAGTGGTTTACTGGACCGTGCAGATGGTTATCTAAGATTACAAAGAGTTCTTGATCAGTTGGGTTAATGGGCTGAACAGTGGCAAATGGAATTTAATTTGGATAAATGCATGGTCGAGATTTAAAAAAGACACGAAGAGCATTTTGGTAAAACAAGTAAAGATAAGACTTATTCAATCAAAAGCAGGGCCTTGGGTAGTGTTATAGTATAGAGAGACCTATGGGTTCAGGTACATAATTATTTGAAGTTTGTACCACATAAATAGGGTGTTCATCCAGCCCCACGCCTTGTTATCTTGGTTAAAATGTTTAGCATGCTTAACTTCATTGCTCAGACCTTTGAGAATAGAAGTTGGAATGTTGTATTGAGTTTTTAGGGAACATTGGTGAGGCATCTTTTGGAATAATGTGTTCCGTTCTGGTTGCCCTGTTACAGGAAGGACACTATTAAGCTGGAGAAGGTTCAGGAGATATTCACCAGAATGTTGCCGGGAACGGAAGGCTTGAGTCACAAGAAGAGGCTGAATAGGCTGGGCCATTTTTCACTGGAGGTTGAGGCCTTATAGAGTTTTATAAAATAATGAGGGTTATAGATAAGGTAAATGGTAGGTGTCTTTTCCCTAGGATGGGAGATTTCAAGACTAGAGGGCATACCTGTAAACTGAGAGGAGGAAGATTTAAAAAAGATGTGAAGGGCAATTAGTTTAAACAGAGTGGTTCATGTGTGGAATGAACTTCTAGAGGAAGTGTTGGCTTTGAGCATAGTTACAACGTTTAAAAGATATTTAGATAAGACCTTGAATAAGAAATGTTTGGAGGGATATGAGCCAAGCGCAGGCTGATGGAACCAGTTTAGTTTGGGATTATCGTCAGCATGGACTGGTTAGATCGAAGGGCCTGTTTTTGTGCTGTATGACTCTATGACTCAGTAGAGTTTGTGAATGTAAAATATTGATTACATGCCTGCCCCTCAAACACCCACATTTACCCCTCTCCCCTCCCAACTCGTCCCCCACAGAGGACTGAGGAGAACATGGGCACTTTATACAGGGTATTTCAGCATGGATAGTCTGTGAGGGTCTGAGCTTAAGTATTGTGACTGAAACGTCTTTATTTGCGTATGTGTGTGTTTGTGTGAGAGGGAGAGAGAGAAAGAATCTGTGTGCAAGTGAGAGAGAACGTGTGTGTGGGTCTGTGTGTGTGAGAGAGAGAGACAGCCTGTCATTTGATAGTCATTTGATACCTTATAGCAATTAGTTTAAACTAACTGTCTTTTGTATTTTTACATATATCATTAGGACAGAGGGAAATATTAGAGCAATGGCTGAGTTTGATAAGGGAAAGCACATGTAGTACAATGACTAATACAAGGCACATGTAATACAATAAAAAGAGATAGGAAGCCGGAGACAGATCCAAAGGAGTGTAGTAAACTTTAGGAATGCGAATGAATAAGATGCATAGAAAGATCCCAAAGGCCATAAGATCATGGGAACTTGGGGTTTTCTGTAGGGATGCCCATCATTGGTTAGGTGTCCCATGGTATTGGGTGTATGGATGAAGGGTAAAGACAGTGACTAAGCTGTATTTCATTATTGTGAAATAAAGTGTATAAAAATGCTGTATTTCTTTATAAAAGCGGAGTGTGTCATTGATCTTCTTTTCAATTCAGGGAAGATCCTTTGGCCCCTTCCCTACATCAACTGGTTTCTGCTTGAATAAACATCTTCCACTTGCCTGAATCCTGCCTGCCTCCTGAGATTTTGTCCTTGGTTGGAGGGGTGCGATTCAGACTGGCGCGGTGTGCAGGATATTCTGCCCGAAGCTGGCATACCTTGGGCCACGGCTTGGGTGAGTGTATTTATTTGCCGCCCTTTCTTGCTGGCATGGCATTTGGTGGGGGTCTTCTGTAAGCCAAAGCACAAAATGAACTTTTAAATTGGAGCAAGTAGGAGAGGCCAGGATCACAGGCAGATCGGAAAGGGGGGTCCAGCACAAGAGCGCACAAAGCAACGTGAGAGCACGCGAAAATAAGAGACGAGGGTAGTTGCAAATCCTGGCGCTAGCACGCTCAAAATAAAGCAGAGGGAAACACAGAGACCAGAAATGTCTGTAAGAAGAGAAATGTGTGATAGGAAAGAACAGGGGTCTGGAATATAAAACCGTAAAATAAAAGCAGCAGCCACCGTTGGAGAAAGTCTGGGGAAATGGCAGGGAAGGATTTTGGAAAAGTGGGCTAGGGTCTAGACCAGTCCATTCTGCATACTGTGTTCAAAAAAGAGCGCAGAAAGATGCTGGAATAAGCTACATTACTCATGAGTAGGAAAGAGAGAGAGGGAGATGCCCCTCTGTGCCATTTCACTACACCTCCTCTCATCAACCTTCCTGTAAGAACGAGATCCCCTGATCCCAATTCCTCCGCCTCTGCTGCGTCTGCTCCCAAGATGGGGTGTTCCACTCCTGAACATCACAGATTTCCTCTTATTTCAAGGACTGCAACATTCCCCCTTCAGTGGTCGAAAATACGCTCCACCACATCTCTTGTGTTTCCCGCACCTCAGCCCTCGCACCCCCTCCCCACAACAAAAGCAAAGACAGAACTCCCCTTGTCCTCACGTATCACCCCACTAACCTCTGTATTCAATGTATCATTCTCCGCCACTTCCGCCACCTGCAATCTGACCCCACTACAAAGGATATATTTCCCTCCCCACCCTTATCTGCCTTCAGGAGGGATCGCTCTCTCCGTGAATCCCTCGTCTGCTCCACACTCCGCACTAGTCCCACCACCCCCGGCACCTTTCCCTGCAACCACAGGAAGTGCTACACCTGCCCCTACACTTCCACCCTCACCTCCGTCCAAGGAACCAAAAAAAATCTTCCAAATCAGACAAAAGTTCACCTGCACATCCACCAATGTGGTCTATTCTATCCACTGTTCCCAATGTAGTCTGCTCTACATTGGTGAGACCAAGCGGAGGATCGGAGATGGCTTTGTAGAGCACCTGTACTCTGTTCACGACAAACGACAACACCTTCCAGTCGCAAATCACTTCAACTCCCCCTCCCACTCCCTGGACGACATGTCAATCCTCGGCCTTCTCTGGTGTCACAACGACACCGTCCAGAAACTGAAGAAGCAGCACCTCGTAGTCTGCCTTGAGAGCCTACAACTCAATGGTCTTAATGCGGACTTTACGAGTTTCAAAATCACCCACCCCCAGTCTCAGCCCATGACCAACCCTCCTTCTCATCCCCACCTCCTTGACCTGTCCATCTTCTCTCCCACCTATCCGCTCCTCACACCTCACTGACCAATCCCCACCACTCCCTACCTACTCTCATCTATCACCATCCCACCTAACTTACCCAGCCCCACCCCTTCTTATTCGATGTATTTCAAGCTCCACTCCCCCTCCCCATTTCTGAAGAAGGGTCCTGACCTGAAACGTCGGCTTTCCTGCCTCTCTGATGCTGCCTGGCCTGCTGTGTTCCTCCAGCTCCACATCGTGTTATCTTGTGGAGGTGTTAACTCTTTGTGGTCTGGTTTGAATGCACCTTTGTTCATTGGTTGTTAACTGTTGCCCTGTGCAATTTGTGTGTGTGTTTTGTTCCCTAGAGCTAACTTTGAAGTTAGTTTGCAGTTTGGGAATGTACGATGATTTAAAAGTGTGGTCTCCCTGTGTAAGTATGGGACATGTATGGTTAATGTGATATCCGTTTAAGAAACACTCAGCCCTTGTGCAAAGCAGAAGTCTATAACGAAATGTTGATTTAAAAAGTTGGTTAGGTAAAGATCGGCAAAGATTTAGCTTTTAGAATTGGCTCTGTATTGTGTTTGGACGTGGGTAAATTTTAATTTCAGAAATGACCATGTTTGGAATTTCATTTACTGGCCGGAAATGAACTTGCAAATATCGTTTTAACGCGAGTGCATCTTTAACCCTGGATGATAAGATTTGTAAAGGCACTGTGATGTGAAAGTATGCAAATAATAGGAAATTTGGAATCATGGGAATGCAATTCTCTTTGAACAAAATTCTGATGCTATGTTCTAAAATCTAAGAGAGCTGATAGACAAATTAGAAAAGGCAAACTTAACAGAGGAGTTGGTTCAATATTCATTAACCCAGTCTGCATGACAGGAGATAGATTGATACTTTCTTTAGAAATTTTAGGTCCATGTATTTTACTGCTACTGGGCAAAGTAATCTGTGGACAGAGAGCTGGAGAATTTAAAAAAAAACACAAATTAGGAAAGTACTCAAGTGGGCTATGAAAGCAGAAAATAACCAAGGTAATAGTAAGAAACTAGCAGCAGTTGTTACAGGGAAGACACAAAGGCTGGGAGCTTGTCTGAGACAGCACGTCTTGTGTGCAATGAAGATAGGTATGTCATAGATCATAGAATCCCGACAGTGGGAACAGGCCCTTTGGCCCAAAAAGCCCACACTGACCCTCAGAGAATCCCACCCAGACCCGTAGCCCGATAACCCATCTAATCTACACATCCCTGAACACTATGGGCAATTTAGCATGGTCAATCCACCTAACCTGCACATCTTTGGACTGTGGGAGGAAACTGGAGCACCTGGAAATGCCATCTTCAGGATTAAAGGTCCTAGTAAAAATAATCCCATACAAGGGGGCCTCGTACTCCCGGTGGGACAGACCTCATGAGGTAATTTTAACAGGTAACAGAAGCCCACTTATTAATCAAAATGGAATTAGTGAATGGATAAATCTGACACAGCTAGGGGTTAATAGTGGGCTGTGGTTAATTTAAAAGGGGAGCTTTTAGCAGCAGAGAGGACAGAAGGATGTCACTCTGACCAAGTAGGTGAACTAAAAGCACTTACTGCAGCCCTGCAGTTAGGGTGAGAACAAAGGGTTAACATCTACACACACAGTAGGTATGCCTTCAGTCCAGTCCATGAATACATGATGGAATGGGCAAAGCAAAGTTATGTTAGCTCGAGTGGTAATGTAATCCAGCATGATAATCCAGTCAAGAACCTGGTAGCAGCAGCCATTGGACCAAAGGAGGTAGCAGTAATGACAGTAAAAGCACACAGAAAGATTCAGACACCAGAACAGAGAGGGAATGATTATGTAGACAGTGTAGCAGAAGCAATGATAAAACAGGAAGTGATAACAATAGCAGTTGTGAGAAAGTAAGAAGCCACACGTGATGAAAGGAACATTTTAACTTTATAAGCAGCAGCTAGTTCAGAGGAAAAAGTGGAATGGGTTAAAGAGAGGGCAGCATTAGGAGCAGATGATATTTGCAGAAAAGAAGGTAAAGTGGTAGCTCTCACTTTCTGCCAGCAGACCCTATGCAGTGTTTACCATGCATTAGCACACATAGAGAGGGATAAAATAATACAGATCATATCTAATTGCTGGTGGTGGAAAGGAATGGGATGGGACATAGCTAAATTTTATCAGAGATGCACTGCATGTGCACAGACAGAACCAGGACAAGGAATTAAAATTAAAATAAGCCATCAGCCCCATCCACAGGGGCCATGGGAACCCGTTCAAATGGATTTTATAGGACCACTCCCACAAAGTCAGAATAAGAAGTTTTGTCTGGTTATGGTCGACCAGTTTACTAGATGGGTAGAGACTTTCCCTTCAAGGGACTGTACTGAAACCTTGGAAACAAAAATATTAGCAGCTGAAATAATACCTAGGTTGTTGGGCAGTTGGGGGGTGGGGGAAGTGGTGTGGTGTGGAGTGGGGGTTCCCCTACAACTAAACTCAGACCAAGGAACCTTCAGGGAGCCTGAAGGGAGCATGTAAACTATCGGGAATAACACAAAGGTATCACATCCCCTACCATCCTTGGAGCTCGGGGATGGTAGAGAGGATGAATAGGACTCTGAGAGTTGCTCTGACCAAGGCAATGACAGGAGAAGGGGTGAAATGGACCCTTTCCCTACCAGCCATTCTGATGCCCCAGAGGGCAATGCCCTCTGCAATCACTGTACTAACACCTTTTGAACTTATGACAGAATGAGTAATGACACTCCCTCAGGACCTAATCATGGGGGCAGCAGAACTGACTAACAACAAGGGACAAGTCTAGGATTACATGAATTCCCTCTGTAAGCATTGACAGATACTTCATGGACAGGCTTGAGACCAGTAGCTTGTCAAGGACTGGGGTCTGAGGGACAACCAGGACAAACAGAAATGCCATCCCCAGGATTAAAGGTCCTGTTAAAAATAATCCCAAACAAGGGGGCCTTGTACCCCCGGTGGGACGGACCTCATGAGGTAATATTAACAGATAACAGAAGCGCACTCATTAACGAAAATGGAATTAGTGAATGGATACGTCCGACACAGCTAGGGGTTAATAGTGTAACCGTCCAGCCTGTTAGTCTGGCATGCTGTCTCTCTTTCTGTCTGTCTGTCTGTCTCTCTCTCTCTTGCAGGTTCTAAAAGGCCCTCATCTGTGTACACGAACAAACAGCAGGAACAGGATCTACAACACCAGGACAGCAATGGAACAGATTAAGGCCACATGTAAAGGGTCTAGGCCCGAAACGTCAAGCTTTCCTGTTCCTATGATGCTGCTTGGCCTGCTGTGTTCATCCAGCTCCACACCTTGTTATCTCTGTAAATATATGTGAGGCGGTTTTACATAGTAGAAGGTGTAATTAGGAATTTTACTGAAATTAATGTGAGTATGAAAATGCTAATCCTCTGTGGGCTTCTGATCCCATCAGAGGCTGATAGGCGAGTGGAGAAGAGAGAATTGAATGTGAATACCTTTTTAACCTACCTTACATACTTGCAAGAAAGCATAACACGTCCATTTGCTGGGTCTGTGCATATATTCCCATACATTCGAATGGAGGGATACCCCTGCAACCCAACCCCTTTAATGCTTCAGAACTAGCCGAATGGACATTCAGACAGAATAGCTCAAAACAGGGAGATAGAGCTGGGCACTCTACCAATGGTGGGAAATAATTAGTGAATACTGACCTAGATATGGCACAATGGGGAAGGGGGACCTGATCTGTCTGACAAGGGTTGAAAATAAGGAAAAAGGAACACTCATGGGATTTAGTAACTATACCCAGAGTAATAATGTCTCCACATACCCTCTCCCTGGACCCATCTGTACATTCTTCCTAACCCAGGGATTCCTAAACGCGTCTTTCCTCACACTGGGTGGTCCTAGCCTGCTGACCTTCGAGAACTGTATAAGTAATGGAACATTCTAACAACCCTGGAATATCACCCAATTTACCCCATACAACAGCACCTACTTTGTGTGTGGATGCAGAGCCTATGCCTGGCTACCCCGAACCTGGACAGGGTCATGCCATTGGAGCTATAGAACATTGAACATCGAACATAGAACAATACAGCGCAGAACAGGACCTTTGGCCCTCGATGTTGCACTGACCTGTGAACTAATCTAAGCCCATCCCCTTACACTATCCCATCATCATCCGTATGCTTATCCAAGGACTGTTTAAATGCCCCTAATGTGGTTGAGTTAACTACATTGGCAGGCAGGGCATTCCACGCCCTTACCACTCTCTGAGTAAAGAACCTGCCTCTGACATCTGTCTTAAATCTATCACCCCTCAATTTGCAGCTATGCCCCCTCGTACTAGCCGACGTCATCATCCTAGGAAAAAGACTCTCACTGTCCACCCTATCTAATCCTCTGATCATTTTGCACGTCTGTATTAAATCCCCTCTTAGCCTTCTTCTCTCCAATGAGAACAGACCCAAGTCCCTCAGCCTTTCCTCATAAGACCTTCGTTCCAGACCAGGCAACATCCTGGTAAATCTCCTCTGCACCTTTTCCAATGCTTCCACATCCTTCCTGTAATGGGGCGACCAGAACTGTACGCAATATTCCAAGTGAGGCCGCACTAGCGTTTTGTACAGTTGCAGCATGACATCACGGCTCCGGAACTCAATTCCTCTACCAATGAAACCTAACACACCGTATGCCTTCTTAACAGCACTATCAACCTGGGTGGCAACTTTCAGGGATCTTTGTACCTGGACACCAAGATCCCTCTGCACATCCACACTACCAAGAATCTTTCCATTGACCCAGTATTCTGCCTTCCAATGTGGTACCATTCATTGCTCATTCATCGTTCCTCCTGAAGGAGGCACCAAAATGATACAAACGTGTTAGCTCAGGGGCAGGTAGACACTTCACCATGTTCTTATCTTAGTATGGTCACCTTGCTTTAACTTTTTCTTAACCTTTTCTGGTGTCTAACAGTTCCCTGATCTTCTGGCACACGTAAACCTTCGCAGCGTTGGACCCCGTTTCTTTCAATGGCGTAGACTTTTTTTTATTGAGTCAAAAACCTTTACAAAACACCTCATTAAGCAGGACTGAAAATCTCTCATACTGCAGCTAGGCCCATCTGTTGAGAGGAGGCTTAAGGGTTCACGGTGGAAACATTTGCTGTATTTCCAATTCTGGCAATGTTCCAGGAAAGTTTGAGGACTCAGGGAAACAGCCGCCTCGATTTACTGAGAGGGGGAATGGGGGTGTGAATTAATTCACTGGTTCAGCTTCAGCAAGCAACATGACAGAAGCAGACTGCAATGGTGGAGGGGGAAACATTGTTAATTTTTCATGTCCATATAAACACACACCTCTCCCCTGTTGACCGAGGCAGACTCATTTTGATTCACACCATCCATGTTCAAGGCAGTGTAAGTAACTCCCTCACATTTGTTGTTGTGCACATCGGAACACTCATCCTGCATTGAGCAACATGGAAAGTGGCGTTTGTAAATTATGAGCTGATATCTTGTACCTTTGTTCCTCTCAACAGGTATTCGTCTATCTATCTCAATCTCCTGGTTCCCGTCAATCCCTTTCTCGCCACCCCCACACCCCATCTCTTTTTTTGACTTTTTGGTCTCTCCATTTGGTTGAGAATATACGAGGTTTGGTTAGTAAGTTTGCGGATGATAACAAAATTGGTGCTATCTGTGGAGAGGATTATCTAAGAGTATCATGGGATCTTGATCAGATGGGCCAATGGGCCGAGGAGTGGCAGATGGGGTTTAATTTAAATAAATGCGAGATGTTGCATTTTAGTAAGGCAAACCAGGGCAGGAGTTACACAGATAACGGTAGTGCCCTGGGAAGTGCTGTCGAACAGAGGGACCTAGGGGTGCAAGTGCATAGTTCTTGAAAGTGGCATCACAGGTGAGGAAGAAGGTGTTTTGCACACTTGCCTTCATTGGTCAGAGCATTGTGTGTAGGAGTTGGGACTTCGTGTTGCAGCTGTCCAAGGCATTGGTGAGGCCATTTTTTGAATACTGTGCATAATTCTGGTCACCCTGCTCCAGGTAGGATGTTATAAACTAGAAAGGGTACAGAAAAAATTTACAACAATGTTGCCAGGAGTGGAGGGTTTGAGTTATAAGGAGAGGCTGGATAGACTGGGACATTTTTCCCTGGAGCATTGGAGGCTGCAGGGGTGACCTTTCTGAGGTTACAAAAATCATGAGAGGCAGAGATAGGATGAACGGCCAAGGTCTTTTCCCCAGGGTAGGGGAGTCCAAAACTAGAGGATAGTAGTTTAAGGTGAGAGGGGCAAGATCTAAAATGGACCTGAGTGGCAACTCTTTTGCACAGAAAGTGGTGCATATATGAAATGAGGAAGTGGTAGAGGCAGGTACAATTACACCATTTAAAAGACATTTGGATAGGTACATGAATAGGAAAATTCTAGAGGGTTATGGGCTAAACACAGGCAAATGGGACTAGTTTGGTTTTGGTACCTGGTACGAGTTGGACTGAAGGCTCTGTTTCCGTGCTGTGTGACTCAATGTCTCTATGACTCTCTCACTTTTCAATGTATTTCCTGTGTTTATCTCCATATTTCATTGCCTTTCTCTGCACCCTCACCACCATCTGCCCATTTCTACCTCCGTTTGTATCAATTTGCTGCATTCCTCTCTGTCTCACTCTCTCTCGTTCCCTTTCTCTCCGCCTGTTATTGCTGTGTCTCTCTCTCTCTCGCACGCGCGTGCTCTCTCTCACGGTCTCCCTCTCTTGCTCTCTCCATCAATCCATTCTTGTCCCAATCTTCCTCCCCCTCAAAGTTTATTCTGTACCCTTGGACTCTCTCTACGGCAGAATCTAATCAGACTCTATGCATCAAGAAAATAAGTGATTGGAGTTTGACTGAGAATTGCATGCTTACCATTGTTCTATGATGGATCAAATTGGCATTAAGTATAAAGAAAGCATAGAAATTGAGTTTTTCTCAGCATGCGTCAGCAGCGAGTCTCAGTTGTTTATGTTGTCAACTGTTGCTAAAAGTCAGTGCCCACTTAAATGTAGGCCCACAATTTTAAAAAAAACTGTGCCCCTATTCTTGCATTGGAGAGAGACATCTAGTGGTGGTTTAATCTGAGGGTTACCACACGTGAGGGAGAGCTCAAGATAGAGAATCCTTCATGGTAACCTCAGCCAGTGTGGGAATTGAACCCATGCTACTGGCATCACCCACCAGCCATCCAAGTGAATCATTCTTGCCTAACCCGCAGTCTATTAAATAGTGACAAGTAATATTCATTGGATCTATATTCTATGCACTAGGATGATCCCCAGGGTGAAGGAATTGTCTTACAACCTAAACAGGTTGGGAATCTACTCACTGGAGTTTAGAAGAATGAAATTTTCATTGAAACATTTCGGGCCCTGACAAAGTCAATGCTGAGAGGATGTTTCCCTTCATGGGAGAGTCTGGGACCAGAGGGCACAGTGTCAGAATAAGGGTCGCTAATTGAAGACTGAGATGAGGAGGAATTTCTTCTCTCAGAGAATGTTAAAGAAACACTGCAGGTCTGACACCATCTGTACAGACAGAACAAACAGGAACCTGAAGCACAAAGGGACTTGGGAGACTGAGTTCAGGATTCTCTTCAGGTTAACAAGCAGGTTCATTTGGCTGTTAGGAAGGCAAATGCATTCATTTTGACAGGGTTAGATGTCCTGGTCAGATCGCATTTGAAATATTGTGTGTGGTTTCGGGCCCATATCTAAGGAAGGGTGTGCTGGACTTGGAGGGGGTCCAGACGGGGTTTACAAAAAAGTTCCCGGGGATGAGGAACTTGTCATAAGAGGGGAGGTTAAGGACTCTGGGTCTGTACTTCATGGAGTTTAGAAGGATGAGAGGAAATCTGATTAAAACTAGAGAATACTGAGAGGCCAGGATCAAGTGGATATGGAGAAGATGTTTCCAGGAGGAGGAGAGGCTAGGACCCGAGGGCAGAGCTTCAGAGTGAAGGGATGACCCTTTAGAACTGGGATGAGGAGGAATTTCTTCAGCCAGATGGTGGTGAATCTGTGAAACTCATTGCTGCAAAAGGTTGTGAAGTTAAAGTCACTGAGTGTATTTAAGACAGATAGGTTCTTCATTGATAAGGAGATCAATGGTTACAGGGATAATGCAGGAGAATGGGGTTGAAAAACTTATTCCTTTTTTGAACAAAGTGTCAGATTGTCATAGAAATCTACAGCGCAGGAAAAGACCCTTCAGCCCATTCTCCCACACTGGTCAAAAAATATTCTAATCCCATTTACGCAGCACTAGGCTCATAACCTTGGCATTGCAATTGCACATCTAAATCCTTCTTTGATGTGATGAGGGTTTATGCCTCTCCCACCCTTAAAGACAGTGGTTTCCAGACTCCCCACCGCCCTCTGGGTGAAAACGTCTTTCCTCAAATCTCCTATAATCTTCCAGCCCCTTTCCTTCAATCTATGCCCCTTTCCTTGCAAGCCATACCAACTCCTTCTCAAGGGCAACTAGGGATGGTCAATGAATGCTGGCCAGCCAGCGATTCCAATAAGGAAAAGGTGTGGTTGTTCTACTGAATGCAAGTGACTATTTTGCTCTTGTAATGGTTTGAGCTGGTACAAGGAACATGTGTAACTGGAACTACCATTATTTATCAAGGGTTGTTTCATGCTCCCCCCTCCACCCCGACCTAATCTCCTCTGTTCTGAGGAAAACATCCTCAGTCTGTCCAATCTCTCTGTCAGTGAAACTCTCCAGCCCCAAGGCAACATTCTGGTAAATCACCTTCGGCAGCCTCCCACGGTGCTATCCTGTCCCTCCTAACCAGTTACATTACCATTTTTAATGGGTTAGCTTTATTGATAATTATAAGATACGTACCACAAACGGACAGATAGATCGAAACATTCTTAAAATTGACCTTTTTAAACAATTCATCCACGAGATGTGGGCATCACTGACTGGGCCAGCATTTACTACTCGTCCTCAATTTCCTGGAGGGCAGTTAAGGATCAGCCACATTTAGGCCAGCCCAGGTAAGGATGGCAGATTTCCTTCTTTAAAAGACATTAGTGAACCAGATGGGATTTTCCAACCATGGTCATCACTAGACTCTTAGTTCCAGGTTTTATTTTAATTTAATTCAAATTCTGCTATGTGCTGTGGTGGGATTTAAACCTTGGTCATTATTTGCGTCTCTGGATTAAAAGGCGAGTGATAATGCCACTAGACCATCACCTCTCCTGGCAGAGAGCTGAGAGGCAATATTCAGCTTCAGCTGCTCATCAGGCACGCTCAATGACTTAATCATTGCACACTGTATCCTGGTCACCAAATCATTCACTCCTCTTTCGGAAAGAAGACCCTGAGGACCACAAGGAATGAGTGAAGTGATCATGAAGGAGACAATCAGGAAAAAAATGGAAGTCCAACAGCAGAAATATGGTGCTGTGCTAAACTGGCCGTCTCATCATTCTGTGATTTGACTTGATTTGATCTGTTATTGTCACATGTACTGAGTTACAGTGAAAAGTATTGTTTTGCATTCTATTTAAGCAGATCTTACCATACATAAGTACATCAGGGTAACAGAACAGAATGCAGAATACAGTGTTACAGCTACAGAGAAGTTGCAGACAGAGATCAACTTTATTTTGTAGGTGTCTCTGGACGAAACTTCTTGGGAATCTGTTGTCGGTGAAATCTCTGTGCAGGTGTTCCTCTTCCATTCTCCAGTGTTCTGGGGTGTTGCAGTGTGATACGGCTCGTTTAAGAACATAGAACATTACAGCGCAGTACAGGCCCTTCGGCCCTCGATGTTGCGCTGACCTGTGAAACCAATCTGAAGCCCATCTAACCTACACTATTCCTTTATCATCCATATGTTTATCCAACGATCATTTAAATACCCTTAAAGTTGGCGAGTCTACTACTGCTGCAGGCAAGGCATTCCATGCCCTTACTACTCTCTGAGTAAAGAATCTACATCTGACATCTGTCCTATATCTATCACCCCTCAATTTAAAGCTATGTCCCTCATGCTAGCTGTCACCATCCGAGGAAAAAGGCTCTCACTGTCCACCCTATCTAATCCTCTGATCATCTTGTATGTCTCTATTAAGTCACCTCTTAACCTTCTTCTCTCTAACGAAAACAGCCTCAAGTCCCTCAGCCTTTCCTCATAAGACCTTCCCTCCATACCAGGCAACATCCTGGTAAATCTCCTCTGCACCCTTTCCAATCCTTCCACATCCTTTCTATAATGCAGTGACCAGAACTATACGCAATACTCCAAGTGTGGCCGCACCAGAGTTTTGTACAGCTGCAACATGACCTCATGGCTCCGAAACTCAATCCCTCTACCAATAAAACCTAGTACACCGTACGCCTTCTTAGCAACCCTATCAACCTGGGCAGCAACTTTCAGGGATGTTTGCACATGGACACCGAGATCTCTCTGCTCATCCACACTACCAAGAATCTTACCATTAGCCCAGTACTCTGTATTCCTGTTACTCCTTCCAAAGTGAATCACCTCACACTTTTCTGCATTAAACTCCATTTGCCACCTCTCAGCCCAGCTCTGCAGCTTATCTAAGTCCCTCTGTAACCTGCAACATTCTTCCGCACTATCCACAACTCCACCAACTTTAGTGTCATCTGCAAATTTACTAACCCATCCTCCTACGCCCTCATCCAGGTCATTTATAAAAATGACAAACAGCAGTGGCCCCAAAACAGATCCTTGAGGTGCACCACTAGTAACTAAACTCCAGGATGAAAATTTCCCATCAACCACCACCCTCTGTCTTCTTCCAGCTAGCCAATTTCTGATCCGAACCGCTAAATCACCCTCAATCCCATGCCTCTATATTTTCTGCAATAGCCTACCATGGGGAACCTTGTCAAACACTTTACTGAAATCCATATACACCACATCAACCTCTTTACCCTCATCCACCTGTTTAGTCACCTTCTCAAAGAGCTCAATAAAGTTTGTGAGGCACGACCTACCTTTCACAAAACCGTGTTGACTATCCCTAATCAAATTATTCCTTTCTAGATGATTATAAATCCTATCTCTTATAATCCTTTCCAACACTTTACCCACAACCGAAGTATGGCTCACTGGTCTATAATTACCAGGATTGTCTCTACTCCCCTTCTTGAACAAGGGGACAACATTTGCTATCCTCCAATCTTCTGGTACTATTCCTGTAGACAATGACGACATAAAGATCAAAGCCAAAGGCTCTGCAATCTCCTCCCTAGCTTCCCAGAGAATCCTAGGATAGATCCCATCCGGCCCAGGGGACTTATCTATTTTCACACTTTCCAGAATTGCTAACACCTCCTCCTTGTGAACCTCAATCCCGTCTCGTCTAATAGCCTGTATCTCAGTATTCTCCTCAACAACATTGTCTTTTTCCTTTGTGAATACTGACGAAAAATATTCATTTAGCGCCTCTCCTATCTCTTCGGACACCATGCACAACTTCCCACTACTGTCCTTGACTGGCCCTAATCTTACTCTAGTCATTCTTTTATTCCTGACATACCTGTGGAATGCTTTAGGGTTTTCCTTGATCCTACCTGCCAAAGACTTCTCATGTCCCCTCCTGGCTCTTCTTAGCTCTCTCTTTAGGTCCTTCCTGGCTAACTTGTAACTCTCAAGCGCCCTAACTGAGACTTCACGCCTCATCTTTACATAAGCCTCCTTCTTCCTCTTGACTAAGAGATTCAACTTCTTTATTAAACCATGGTTCCCTCGCTCGACCACTTCCTCCCTGCCTGACAGGTACATACTTATCAAGGACACGCAGTAGCTGTTCCTTGAACAAGCTCCACTTTTCAATTGTGCTGTCACCGTAATGTTTTGATGCAGCTCTGTTTGTGTATGGAGGGGTGTTGCTATTGAAGTTAAGGATTTGGTCCGTGTGTGTGGCCTTCCTGAATACTCAGGTCCAGAATTCACTGTTAGTCAGTCTCTCTACCATTAGAGAGCTGTTTGTTGTTTTCTTCCTCTCTAGTGAAATCTATGTTTGCGAAGATATTGTGGACAAGTTGGTGGGTTTCTGCTACTTTTGTGCATTTGATTACTACAACTGTACCGTCCATGCATCTTACCCACAGTTTCAGTTGGATTATAGGAAGGACTGTGCATTCCAATCTCTGCATCACTGCTTCCGTGATAAGACCTGAGATGGGTGATCCCATCTGTGCACCGTTAATCGCGTAGAATCATAGAATCCCTCAGGGTGGAAACAGGGCCTTCAGCCCAACAAGTCCACACTGACCCACGCAGCATCCCACCAGAGCTATCCCCCTAATCTACACATCCCGGAACACTACGGGCAATTTAGTATGGCCAATCCACCTTGCCTGCACATCTTTGGACATGGGTGGTAACTGGAGCACCCAGAGGAAATCCATGCAGACACAGGGAGAATGTGCAAACTCCACACAGACAGTCGCCCAAGGGCAGAATTGAAGCCGGGTCCCTGGCATTGTGAGGCAGCAGTGCTAACCACTGTGCCACCATGCCACCCCACGCTACACCACAACAGCCCCCTAAGCCTATCTATTTGTACATCTGTCCGTTGAATGTGAAGTGTGCTGTGAGGCATAAATCTAGCAGTTTTAGTAAGCTCTCCTTATTGCTATTGTTGCCAGTGTTCAGGGCCAGTGCTCCTGGTCCATCTGGCAGTGTGGCTAGTGTCTCTCTGGCTAACGGGATTGTCAATGGACAGAGATAGTGCTGTAACATCGAAAGGAATCATGATTTCATCCTTGTTGATTTATGTGCCCTTGAACTGAGTGAGAAATTCTTGGGTTGAAAGAATAGAGTGTGGGGATCTGCTAATCCAGTGTTTGAATCTCCATTGTAATTCTCTCGCTAGCATGTGTGTATGTGTGCCCGGTAAGGAGACAATTGGTTTGAGTGGTATTTGAGATTTGTCTCACTTTCCCAGCACTAGGCCCACAGATGTGAATGTTATGACATTGCAAGTGCACATCCAAACACTTTTTAAAGATTGTGAGATTTCCTGCCTCAACTACCTGCCCAGGCAATGCGCCCCAGACCCTGGGTGAATCATTCTCAAATTGGCCCCTAAATCTCCTGACTTTCACTTCAAAATGATGCCCCCCAATCTGTTATTGATGCTTCGACTACAGGAAATGGCTGTTTCCTATCTCCCCTGTCATAGAATCATAGAGTCCTATAGCCCTTTGGCCCAAACTGCTAACCAAAATGTCCATCCACACTAACCCCATTTCCCTGAACTTGGCCCAAATCCTTCTAAACCTTTCCTACCCATGTATCTGTCCAAATGCTTTTCAAATGTTGTTAATGTACTCAACTCAACCACTTCTGCTGGCAGTTCATTCCATACGCGTACCACCCTTTATGTCAAATAGTTGCTCTCAGGTTCCCATGTATTCTTTCCCGCCTTATCTTAAACTGATGCTGTTTAGTCCTTGATTCCCCAGCCCTGGAAAAATGTCTAAGTGAAATCACTCTATCTATGCCTCTCTTGATCTTATCCACCTCAGTCTCCTGCGCTCTGAAGAAAAAAGTCCCAGCTTGTCCAACATTTTCCTATATCTCAAACCTTGAGCCCTGGCAACACACGTGTAAATCTCCTCTACACTCTTTCCAGTTTAATAGCATCCTTCCTAGAGCAAGGTGACCAAAATTGAACATAATATTCCAAGTGCAGCCTCACGAACATCCTGTACAACTGCAACATAACTTCCCTACTTCTGCACTCAATGCGCTGACTGATGAAAGCCAGTGTGCCAGAAGCCTTCTTCACTGCCCTGTCTACCTGTGACTCCACTTTCAGAGAACCATGCACCTGATCTCCAAGATCCCTCTGTTCCACTACACTCCTTAAGGCTCTACCTTTCACCATGAAACTCCTGTGTTGATTTGACTTTCCAAAATGCAATACCTCACACTTATCTATATTCTAAGTCTTCAGGGACCACACCTGTGGCTAATGATGATGCAAATTTATCAGCCAGGGGCCCCGCAATTTCTTCTCTACATCTTGCAGGGTTCTTGGATATACCTAATCAGGACCAGGAGATTTATCCACCTTCATACATTCTAATACTTCCAACACTTCCTCTACTGTGACATGGACTGTCCCCAAGATATCGCCACTAACTTCCCCAAGTTCCCAAGTCTTCATGTTTTTCTTCACGATAACACAGAGGAGAAATATTGATTAAGGTCTTCGCCCATCTCCTGGGGTTTCACACATACATGTCTACCTTGGCCTTTCAGCGGTCCTATTTGTTCTCTAGTTATTCTTTTTCTTTTAATATACTTAAAGAATCTTCTCAGCTAAAGCTATCTTGTGCCCCCTTTTCACCCTCCTGATTTCCTCCTTCAGCAAATTCCTGTATCCCCTACATATAGAACACAGAGCATAGAACAATACAGCGCAGAACAGGCCCTTCGGCCCTCGATGTTGCGCCGACCTGTGAACTAATCTAAGCCCACCCCCTACACTATCCCATCATCATCCATATGCTTATCCAAGGACTGTTTAAATGCCCCTAATGTGGCTGAGTTAACTACATTGGCAGGCAGGGTATTCCACGCCCTTACCACTCTCTGAGTAAAGAACCTGCCTCTGACACCTGTCTTAAATCTATCACCCCTCAATTTGCAGCTATGGCCTCTCGTACTATCTCCAAGGAGTCCCTTGATCCCAGTCTCTGCCTGCTCCTGAGCCATACCGCCTTCATTTTTCTGGTCAAAGCCTCAATATCTCTTGTCATCCAGGGTTCCCTACTCCTGCCAACCTTGCCCTTCACCCTCACAGGGACATATAGACATTGAACTCTAGCTATCACACTTTTAAAGGCATCCCAATTGCTAGAGGTCTCTTTGCCTGAAAACAAACTATTCCAATCAGCCTTCGCCAGCTCCTGTCAAATTCCATCAAAATTTGCCCTGCCCCAATTTAGAACTTGAACCAGTTTTGTCTTTCTCCATAACTATTTCATAATTAACAAAACTATGGCTACTGGTCCCAAAGTGCTCCCCCACTGTCACCTCAGTCACCTGTCCTGCCCTGTATCCCAAGAGTAGGTCAAGTTTTTCCCCTTCCTGATTAGGACCCTCTATATACTGCTTGAGGAAACTTTCCTGAACACATTTAACAAATTCTGCCCCATCCTTAACACTAAGGCAGTCTCAGCCTGTGTTAGGAAAATTAAATTCCCCACTATGACAACCCTGTTGGTCCTGCAAGTCTCCACAATCTCACAGTATATTTGTTCCTCTAATTCCCGTTGACTATTTGAGTATAGTACAACTCCAATAACGTCACCATCCACTTCTTATTACCCAGCTCCACCCACAAAGCCTCACTGGATGAACCCTCAGTTATTTCATCTCCGACTGCTGCTGTGATACTCCCCTTAATCAAAAATGCAAGTCCTCCTCTCCTCTTTCCTCCACCTCTGTCCTGCTGAAATCACCTGTACCCCAGCACATTTAGCTGTCAGTCCTGTCCTTCCCTTAGCCCTGTTTCTCTAATGGTAATAATGTCCCAGCTCCACGTACCTATCCATGCCTTGAGTTCATTGGCCTTACCTGTCAGCCCTTTTGCATTGAAATAGATGCAACTTAATCCAACAGGCATTCTTTACTAGATAACAAGGTGTAGAGCTGGATGAACACAGCAGGCCAAGCAGCATCATAGGAGCAGGAAAGCTTGATGTTTCGGGCCTAGACCCTTCATCAGAA
>JAHRHZ010000172.1:1486162-1496478 GCA_024137785.1 Ginglymostoma cirratum
GCCTAGACCCTTCATCAGATGAAGGGTCTAGGCCTGAAACGTCAAGCTTTCCTGCTCCTATGATGCTGCTTGGCCTGCTGTGTTCATCCAGCTCTACACCTTGTTATCTCGGATTCTCCAGCATCTGCAGTTCCTATTATCTTTAGGCATTCTTTACTCCCTGTTCTGTTCCAGTCTGACCTGTCTCTTGAAATTGCTATTTCTGATTATTGTATCTCCTTCCAGCCTTGCACTTGCCTCCCTGCTGTTGAGGATTGCCTTCCCAACCGCCAATCTAGTTTAAACCCTCCCTCGCAGCACCAGCAAATCTGCCTGCCAGGATATTGGTCCCCCTCCAGTTCAGGTGAAACCCATGCCTCTTGACCAGGTCACCTCTGCCCCAGAAAAGATTCCAGTAATCCAGGAATCTGAATTCCTGCCCCCTGCACCAATTCTTTAGCTATGCATTCATCTGCCATATCCTCCTGTTCATACCCTCATTAGCACATGGCACATGGTAATCCTGAGATTACCATTGTCGAGGTCCTGGGCTTTAACTTTTTTCCTCTCTCTCTACAATCACTCGGTAGGACTTCATCCCTATTTCGATCTATGTCATATGTGCCAACGTGCACAATGGCTTCTGGCTGCTCATCCTCACCCTTAAGAACATTCTGTAACCATTCTGAGATATCCTGTCCATGCCCCTCTTAATCTTACACACCTCTACGCAGTCCCCCCTCAACCTTCTCTGCTCCAAAGAAAACAATTTAAGCTTATCCAGCTTCCCTTTATCACTGAAATGCTCCTTCCCAAGCAACATCCTGGTGAACTTCCCCTGCACCATCTCTAGTGCAATCACATCCTTCCTATAGTGCAGAGATCAGAACCGCACACAGTGCTCCAGCTATGGCCTCACCGAAGCCCTGTCCAGCTCCAATGTCACCACCCTGAAGAGATTATACTGCAGATCTACAAAACCCTGGTTAGATCTCACCTGGAACAGGTCTGGGCACCAACCTTAGGAAAGACAGATTGGCCTTGGAGGGAGCACAATGTAGGTTTACAAGAATGATACCTGGACTGCAGGGTTAATTTATGAGGAGAGATTATACAATTAAGTCTTTCACTCGAGTTTAGAAGATTAAGGGGTTGTCTGATTGAAGTCTTCAAGAAATTAACAGTTAAAGACAGGGTAGATGAAGATAAGCTATTTCCACTGGTTGGGGATTCTAGAACTAGGGGAGGGCATAGCCTGAGAATTAGGCCTAGACTGTTCAGGATAGATCATAGAATCCCTACAGTGTGGAAACATGTCATACAGCCCAACAAGTCCACACAGCCTCTCCGAACAGCATCCCACCCAGACCCAATCCCCTACCATTTCCCTGTAACCCAGTGTTTCCCATGTTTAATCCACCTAATTTACACATCCCTGGTCACTATGGGAAATTTAGCACTGCCAATCTACCTAACCTGCACATCTTTAGACTATTTGAGGAAACCAGAGCACCCAGAGGGAACCCAGGCAGACATGGGGAGAATGTGCAAACCCCACACAGGCAGTTGCCCAAGGATGGATTCGAGCCCAGGTCCCCAGCACCATGAGGCAGTAGTGCTAACCCACTGAACCACCATGCTGCCCATGTTAGGAAGCATGTTTACACACATAGGGTGGTGGACGTTTGAAATTCTCTTTCACAAACAAATGTTGGATCAGTCCTTAGTACAGAGGTACATTTTTGATAAGCAACAGTATTAAGGGGATTGGGGCCAAAGGCAGGCCTATGGAGCGAGGCCACAATCTCATTGAATGGTCTACTCATGTTTTTATGTTACCCCAAGCCAAGGGGAGAGGTTGAGAAGGAGAGTCCTGTGTGGGAACCTCAGCCTGATTTGAACTCATGCCGTTGGAATTAAGGGACGTGGGAATTAAGGGCAGCATAGTAGCTCAGTGGTTAGCACTGCTGCCTCACAGCACCAGGGACCCAGGTTTGATTCCACCCTCGGGAAATTTCTGTGTGGAGATTGCACATTCTCCCTGTGTCTGCATGGGTAGCCTCTGGGTGCTCTGGTTTCCTCCCATAGTCCAAGGACGTGCAGAAACAAAAGCAGAAATTGCTGGAAAAGCTCAGAGGCCTGGCAGCATCAGTGGAGAGAAATCAGAGTTAACATTCTGGATTGAGTGACCCTTACTCAGAACTGATGGTGGCTAGGAAATTGTCAATTTATGTGCAGAAGATGGGGAGGGAGTAAGGAGTAAATCACACATGGGGATAGAGCCCAAGGGGAGAGAAGAACAGTTGGACGGACAAAGGTGTGGATAAAGATCTGGCTAAGAGGGTGAATAGCTATTAATGAGGAGTGTTAGTGGTTAACAAATGGGGATGTGCAGGTTAGGTGGGTTAGCTATGGAAAATGCAGGGTTACATGGCTAGGGTAGGGGGTGGGTCTGGGAAGAATGTTGTCCGAATGGTCAATTTGGACCTGGTGGGCCTAATGGCCTGCTCCCACACTGTAGGGATTCTGTGGAGCAATGTGCTAGGATATGGAGCTGGGCAATGAATCAGGCATTGAAGACTCAAGGGGCTGAATGGCCTCCTCCTCTTCCTAAGCTCCTCCCTCTCATAACCTGTCTTTAAGCTATCCATGCTTCGTTATTTAGCTACTTATGGTTTAAGTGCTTTCTGCTTTTATTGAGCAGGCTATGTACAGTTGAAATAAAGTGAAATCAATAATGTAATGAAAAAGATAGCAATTTCAATATAGTCTATTCTAGTTGCAGGTTTCTGCCTCTTTACTGAGTTGGGGAACTATGCAGCTCTCTCCAGTTAGAATAAGCAGATGCTTTCTGCTAGCAAGATTTTCCTAATGTGAATAAAGCTCTCACACTGAAAGGAAACAATATCTTGTTGCCCAAAGAACTGTTTCATCGCTGCAGCTATGAGAGACTTCTCAATGTCTTAAAACGCAGTTGGAACTCTCAGATAAGATGACCAGAGTTCAGGGGAAGTTGTAAATCATACAAAATGCCGACATGAGCCTTTATTGAGGGATACAAATTGCAGGAGACCAGACGAGAGAAACGAGGCTGTGTGAAAATGTGAACTGTTTATTCCTTATAAAAACACCAATCATTTGGTTCAGACAAATAAACTTTTGCAAACTGGTAGCCTTTGACATGGGATGTAACTTAGTGAAATGTGGCAGGGAGAGATACAAAAATAAAATGTGAAAACAAGGGAAGGAGGAAGCAGTCAAACATTTTGCCAAATTGATTCATTTCGAAAGCAAAACATACTCAAATTTCAGGGCAAGTGCCCTAATGGGGAAGAAAACTGTACAAAGTCTTAGAGGCAAATTTTCAATTTTTTTACAGTCTTCTGCATCCCTAGCCTGCTTCCCTTCATGTTTGCTCTTTCAGAGATTGATTTGATTTGATTTGATTTATTATTGCTTTATGTACTGAGATACAGTGAAAAGTATTGTTTTGCGTGCTAACCAGACAGATCATACTTTACATAAGTACATTGGGCTAACAGAACAGAACGCAGAATATAGGGTCACAGTGACAGAGAAGGTGCAGAGAAAGATCAACTCTAATATACAAGAGGTCCATTCACAAGTCTGATAACAGTGGGGAAGAAGTTGTTCTTGAATCTGTTAATTTGTGTTTTCAAACTTCTGTACCTTTTGCCTGATGGATGAGAATGTAACCGAGGTGAGAGGGGTCTTTGATTATGTTGGCTGCTTTCCCGAGGCAGCAGGAAGTGTAGATGGAGTTGATACTGGTTTGAGTGATGGACTGGGCTGCGTTCACAACTCTAAGGAATTGTCTTTATTCGCTTCCTTCTCTGGGCATGTATAATTTTGAAACCCCCTTTTCCCCACTCTAGTTTCAGCGAGTCACCTGTAGGTCATCAAATATTATCCATCCTTCTCTTCAAAACCGTTGATATCATTCATTGATTGTAGCTCCTGAAAGGGATCAAATATGACTTTGTTGTTATTTGGTCAAACACTGCAACATGCTCTATGTCATTAATGTTTCACGACTAGCAGCGATGACTGGCCGTGCCCTTATTTCAATCCTCTGGGAATGTTTCACTCGGGCCCCGGAATTCCACAAAATCGCCACATGGGAACACAGAAAACGGAACAGGAATAGGCCAGTTGGCCCCACAGGCCTGCTCCACCAATTCAATGGGATCAAGGCTGATTGTCCAACTCAGTCCCCTGTTCCCCACTTTCTCTCTCTTTAGCCCCTAAGATCTCTATCCAATTCTGTCTTGAACAACATTCTGTGCTCTGGCCCCAACCGCTTTCTGTGGTAGAGAATCCCACAGACTACCCACTCTCTGGGCGAAGACATTTCTCCCCATTTCAGTCTTAACTCGTCACCTTCAGACTGTGACCCCTTGGCTCTAGACTTCCTCAGCCTAGTCATCAGGAACATCCTTCCTATGTTTACCCTGTCTAATCTTGTTTCTATGAGATTCCACTCCCTACCACCCTCCAGTGAATACACAGCTTGCTTTTTGCACCTCCTGTGCAACCGTGCATGTCTCACTCTGTCTAAGCACCCTATGATCTGTATATCCTTGTTTGCTATGATCTGCCTGTACTATGCGCAAATAAATCAAATCAAATCAAATCAAATCAAGGCTCAATCAGAGATAGTCAGAACTGCTGATGCTGGAGTCAGAGATAACACAGTGTGGAGCTGGAGGAACACAACAGTCCAGGCAGCATCAGAGGAACAGGAAAGTTGATGTTTGGGGTCGGGACCATTCTTCATATTTCTGAAGAAGAGTCCCAACCTGAAACAAGCATGGGGCTGGATGACCACAGCAGGTCAAGCAGCATCATAGGAGCAGGAAAACTTGACGTTTCGGGCCTAAACCCTTCATCAGAAATGGGGGAGGGGAAGAGGGTTCTGAAATAAATAGGGAGAGAGGGGGAGGCGGATAGAGGATGGATAGAGGAGAGGATAGGTGGAGAGGAGGCAGACAAGTCGAAGAGGCGGGGATGGAGCCAGTAAAGGTGAGTGTAGGTAGGGGGGTAGGGAGGAGATAGGTCAGTCCAGGGAGGACGGACAGGTTAAGGGGGCAGGATGATGTTAGTAGATAGGAGATGGGGGTGTGGCTTGAGGTGGGAGGAGGGGATAGGTGAGGGGAAAAACAGGTTAGGGAGGCGGAGATGAGCTGGGCTGATTTTGGGATGCGGTTGGGGGAGGGGAGATTTTGAAGCTTGTGAAATCCACATTGATGCCATTGGGCTGCAGGGTTCCCAGGCTGAATATGATTTGCTGTTCCTGCAGCCTTCGGGTGGCATCACTGTGGCATTGCAGGAGGCCCAGGATAGACATGTCATCTGTGACATTGATGGCTGCATCGGCACCGCCTCGTGCTCCCACAAGGAGCTCGAACAGTTCATCCACTTCACCAACACCTTCCACCCCAACCTGAAGTTCACCTGGACCATCTCCAACACTTCTCTCTCCTTCCTGGACCTCTCTGTCTCCACCTCGGGCAACCACCTAGAAACCGATGTCCATTTCAAGTCCACTGACTCCCACAGCTACCTGGATTACACCTCCTCCCACCCACCTTCCTGCAAAAATGCCATCCCCTATTCCCAATTCCTTCGCCTCCGCCGCATCTACTCCCAGGATGAGACATTCCACGCCCGTACATCTCAAATGTCCTCATTCTTCAAGGACCGCAACTTCCCCCCCACAGTGGTCGAGAACGCCCTTGACCGTGTCTCCCGCATTTCCCGGAACACATCCCTCACGCCCCGTCCCCGCAATAATAACCAAAAAAGAATCCCCCTCGTCCTCACATACCACCCCACCAACCTCCAGATACAACGCATCATCCTCCGACACTTCCGCCATCTGCAATCAGACCCCACCACCAAAGACATTTTTCCCTCCCCACCCTTATCTGCCTTCCAGAGGGACCACTCCCTCCGCGACTCCCTTGTCCGCTCCACACTCCCCTCCAGCCCCACCAACCCGGCACTTTTCCCTGTAACCGCAGGAAGTGCTACACCTGCCCCCACACCTCCTCCCTCACCCCAAACCCAGGCCCCAAGAAGACATTCCACATCAGGCAGATGTTCACCTGCACATCTGCCAATGTGGTATACTGCATCCGCTGTACCCGTTGTGGCTTCCTCTACATCGGGGAAACCAAGCGGAGGCTTGGGGACCGCTTTGCAGAACACCTGCGCTCAGTTCGCAACAAATACTCCCCCTCCCATTCCTCAGATGACATGTCCATCCTGGACCTCCTGCAATGCCACAGTGATGCCACCCGAAGGCTGCAGGAACAGCAAATCATATTCAGCCTGGGAACCCTGCAGCCCAATGGCATCAATGTGGATTTCACAAGCTTCAAAATCTCCCCTCCCCCAACCGCATCCCAAAACCAGCCCAGCTCATCTCCACCTCCCTAACCTGTTTTTCCTCTCACCTATCCCCTCCTCCCACCTCAAGCCACACCCCCAGCTCCGATCTACTAACATCAGCCCGCCCCCTTGACCTGTCCGTCCTCCCTGGACTGACCTATCTCCTCCCTACCCCCCTACCTACACTCGCCTTTACTGGCTCCATCCCCGCCTCATCGACTTGTCTGCCTCCTCCCCACCTATCCTCTCCACCTATCCTCTCCTCTATCCGCCTCCCCCTCTCTCCCTATTTATTTCAGAACCCTCTTCCCCTCCCCCATTTCTGATGAAGGGTTTAGGCCCGAAACGTCAAGTTTTCCTGCTCCTATGATGCTGCTTGACCTGCTGTGTTCATCCAGCCGCATGCTTGTTATCTCGGATTCTCCAGCATCTGCAGTACCTTTTATCTCTGATCCCAACCTGAAACGTCAGCTTTCCTGTTCCTCTGATGCTGCCAGGCCTGCTGTGATCCTCCAGCTCCACACTGTGTTATCTAAATCAAGGCTCAATTCCAGTTTTCACTGTGGTTTTGTTCAGGTTAAATTATTTGTCATGAATACAAATCCTCGCTGAGGACATAATTAGTACAATATCATAAGTTGATACATCAGTGTGACAGTCTGACGTTGAATATCATAGGGTCGTTTAGCACAGAAACAGACCCTTCAGCCCAACTCGTCCATGCCTAAACTGGACCAGTCTCATTTGTCTGCATTGGGCTAATATCCTTCTAACTATTTCCTATCCATGTACCTGTCCATTTATCTTTTAAGTGTCTTACTGTACCTGCCTCTACCACTTCTTCTGGCAACTCATTTCATATATGCACCATCCTCTGTATGAAAAAGTTGCCTCTCAGATCCCTTTAAAATCTTTCTCCTCTCATCTTAAAGCGATCCCCTCTAGTTTTGGACTTCCCTACCTGGGGAAAAGACCTTGCCTGTTCACCTTTTCTACGCCCCTCATGACTTTATAAACCTCTATAAAGTCACCTCTCAGCCTCCTCCACTCCAGGGAAATAAAGTCCGAGCCTATCCAGCTCCAGTCTTGGTAATATCCTTTCCAGTTTAACAACATTCTCCTTTAGGAAAAGCAACCAGACTGTAAGCAGTATTCCAAAGGTGGCCTCACCAATGTCTTGCACAGCTGTAACATGACATCCCAACTCTTGTATTCAATGGTCTGACTGATGAAGGCAAGCTTGTAAAACATCTTCTTCACCACTCTATCTACACTTTCAGAATTTAACAGGATAGAAGTGCAGCACATTAAAGTGCCGATTTCAAATTAAAAGGCTCAATACTCACTATCTCTCCATGGCGAGAAGGGTGGCACACTGCAGCTTCTGAAACAGGAAAGTGTGGTTATAGGAAAATGGAAACTCTACAGATTATGAAGATCTGAAATGAACACAGAGAATGTGCTTGGGCTGTTGTGGGGAGAGTGGGTTGGACAGAGAGAGAGAGAGAGAGAGAGAGAGAACATGAGAGACCGAGAGAAACAAAGTCAAAATTTCGAGATAGTAGGAACTGCAGATGCTGGAGAGTCTGAGACAACAAGGTGCAGAGCTGGATGAACACAGCAGGCCAAGCAGCATCAGAGGAGCAGGAAAGCTGACATTTCGGGCCGAGACCCTTCTTCAGAAATGGGGGAGGGGAAGGGGGTTCTGAAATAAATAGGGAGAGAGGGGGAGGCGGATAGAAGATGGATAGAGAAGAGCCCCCTCTGTCCCTATCTATTTCAGAATTTCGAGTCCAGTTTGACTCTTCTGCAGTGAGTTCCAAAGAAACATCATACTGGACTACAAATGTGAACTCTGTTTCAACTCTGTTTCTCCCCACAGATGCTGTCAAACTTGCTGAATTTCTCCTGCGTTCTCAGCAACATTTACTATTTTTCCTGCGATTAATGAACATTGAAGGTCACTCAATTTCAGAAAATCTCCTTGTCTTCACTATTACGATCTCTGATAAATAAGCAGGCTCTGTTGACTAAAAGGCAATTCAGTAATGTTGTAGATATTCTTCCCACAGTGATGAAATAATGTTAAACCCAGCTTGGAGGTGAATTTTGAATTAGTTTGTGCAAGATTTTAACAGAGTATGTCTCTATTGACAAGTATAGCCTGTTCTGTTAATATCTCCAAAATGTCTCAGTTAGCTCCAATGCGCGCCTGGAATCTTCATGAGCTAGGAAGCTAACATTTTGTGGAATGGTCATGTTCATAGCTTTGCGGACAAGAATGCAAGGTAAGGTCTCTCGCCCAGAGCAAGCAAAATATCGGAGCACCCACATTTAAAGGCAGTGCTGAAGCTCTTTATGACCAATGTTCCCAATGTGCATGTATTTATGGTCAATTCCCACCAATGTTATGAGCCCTCATGCACCTTACTAATGCATCTGTTCAGGCTATAATAAGACCATAGAACATTGGAACAGGAGTAGACCATTAGGCTCCTTGAGCCTGTTCCCACATTCCTTATGTTCACTTTCCTTCCCTTTCCCTTGATTCCCTCACTGATCAAGCTGCTCAGCCCTTAAATATACACAAGTGCTTTGCCCCCCTCTGTGGCAAGGAGTTCTCAAGACTCGCAGCCCTCCGAGAGAAGAAATTCCTCCTCATCTCAGTTTTCAATTGACAACACTTTATTCTGAGACTGTGCCTACTGGTCCTAGACTCTCTCATGAGGGGGAAACATCCTTGCAGCAATGACCCTGTCAGGCCCTGAAATGTTTCAATGAGATCACTTCTCATTCTACTAAACTCCAGCGAGTAGAGTCCCAATGTGTTTAACCTTTAAAAGCTAAAGACAAGACAACTCCTCCTTACTGGGGTTATAGAAACATAGTAGATATGAGCTGGCATAGGGCCATTCGGTCCTTTGAGCCTGCTCTGTCATGCATTGGGATTGTGGCGAAACATTGAGCTCAATACCCCGAATCTACCCTACCCTCCTATCCCTTCATCCCTTTAGCCCCAAAAGTTACATCTACCTCCTACTTGAAAACACATTCCTTTAATACTTTGGCTTGAACCGCTTTCTGTGTAGTGAATCCCACAGGCTAACCACTCCTTGGGTAAAGACATTTCTCCTCAGCTCAGTCCTAAAAGGTTTACTTCTTATCCTTAATCTGTGACTCCAGTTTTGGACACCCCAGTCACTAGGATCATTCTTCCTGTATTGATCTTGTCTAGCCCAATTAGAATTTTATAGGTTTCTTTGAGATACCTGCCCTCATTCTTCTAAACTCCAGTTAATATAGTCCTTAATGATCCAATCTCTCTACATCCATCCATCCTGCCCATCCCAGGAATCGGTCTGGGAAACCTTCACTACACTCCCTCCAAAGCCAGAACATCCTTCCTCAGATAAGGAGATCCAAAAGCAATGCTCCAGGGTGAGGTCTGGCCCTGTACAATCGCAGCGACTCATGGACTCCTGGAGTCGAATCCCCTATGAAGGCCAACATCCCATTTGCCTTCTTCACTGCCTGCTGTCCTGCAATGCTCACTTTCAGGCATGGTGTGCAAGGGACACCAGGTCTCATTGAACATTTCCTTTCTCTGAACTGCCTCCAACAAAATAACATCTTGCCTTAAAAGGAGGGGAGCAAAATTTATTACAGTTGAGGAAGTCAATAAACATTCAACCACAATCCCAAATATCCCTATGCACCAGATAAGATGCCACGACAAAAGTTAAGGAAGTGACACTAACCTGACAGGACTACTTAAACTGTGGGCCTTGGTTCTCCAGGGGAGATGAAAGCTAAGATGCTAGTACATCCACTCTTAAGAAGGATCAAAAGTTTGAAAACACATACCAACAGATACAAGATAACAAGCATGGGGCTGGATGAACACAGCAGGCCAAGCAGCATCA
>JAHRHZ010000172.1:1496878-1510009 GCA_024137785.1 Ginglymostoma cirratum
CCCCCTCTCTCCCTATTTATTTCAGAACCCTCTTCCCCTCCCCCATTTCTGATGAAGGGTTTAGGCCCGAAACGTCAAGTTTTCCTGCTCCTGTGATGCTGCTTGGCCTGCTGTGTTCATCCAGCCCCGTGCTTGTTATCTCGGATTCTCCAGCATCTGCAGTACCTTTTATCTCCAACAGATACAAGAACAGCTTCTTCCATGCTGTTATCAGACTTATGAACAGACCTCTAACATATTAGAGTTGATCTTTCTCTGCACTTTCTTGGGTGGCATGGTGGCTCAGTGGTTAACACTACTACCTCACAGCACCAGGGACCTTGGTTTGATTCCACCCTCAGGTCACAGTCTGTGTGGAGTTTACACTTCTCCCCGTGTCTTTGTGGGTTTGCTCCGGTTTCCTCCCACAGTCCAAAGATGTGCAGGCTAGGTGGATTGGCTATGCTAAAATTGCCCATAGTGTCCAGGTATGTGTGGTTATAGGGGGATGGGTCTGGGTGGGATGCTCTGAGGGTTGGTGTGGACTTGTTGGGCTGCTCTGAGGGTTGTTTCCACACTGTGGGGACTCTATTCTCTGCAGCTATAAAACTATATTCTGCATCCTGTTCTATTACCCTGATGTACATATGTAAGGTATGATTTGCCTGGATAGCACGCAAAACAACACTTTTCATTTTAATCTCGGTACATGCGACAACAACAGATCAAATCAAAAAAGTATGATTTTAAATATTAAAACTGTTCTCTACTTACTTTTCACAGACAGACAGACTGCCAAAAAGGCACAAATCAGAATAAGTGCTATAAAAGTTGTAGAAGCCAACGCTATTGTCACTATAAGGCTGGAATCTGAGAAAAATAATCAACAGTGTTCTGTAATTACACGGCTTTGAAACATTATCTCATTAACCTGCATCAGAGACGTTAATATATTTAGACCAGCTCTGGTACAGGTGGGACCTGAACATTCATCTCCTGGCCAAGAGGTAGGGACAATGACCACTGTGCCACAAGAGCCCCTACCAGGTATAATCATCAAAATTTTTAACCAGTCTGTTCAGATATGTTATGACAGATATCTGGAGCAGATGGGACTTGAACCTAGATCTCCTGGCTTAGAGCTTGGGGACACTACCATTGCATCACAAGAGGGACCCAGTACAGCAACAAGTTTTAAAATTTAACTTATTTTTCTAATCAACCTGCTCGAAGATGTTACAACACACCTCTGGAGCAGTTGGGACTTCAACCCAGGCCTCCTGGTCCAAGGATAGGGATGCTACCACTGTACCACAAGAGGGCCTTGTATTGTGATTTTTTAAAAAAAATTTAGCCTATTTTTCTGATCAACCTGCTGATATTACACAGCACTGGAGCAGGTGGGCCCTGAACTAAAATCTCCTGGCCCAGGGATAGGGACACTACCACTGCACTAGCCTCAGTCCCAGTTTAGTGATACTTTATAATAATGGCAATCATCTGCATCATCTATCTATCTATAGTTGGCCAGTCATCATTGACTATTATACTTTCAGGAGCCGTGGACAGATGCACAAACCAAATGAATTATTGATTGAGTAGTTTGCCTGGATAAGTGCAATTGTAGAACCCCGGAAAAATTGTGTCTTGCTTCAGCAATCCTCGGGCTACAAAAACAACATACTGCTTCTTAGAACACCACAATAAAACGTCAGAACTAAGTCAATAGTTGACTTACTTAGCTTCGTCACAGCTTCATCGGTTGGTTTTGGTTTTGGTTTTGGACGGTCTGAAACAAGAAATTGAAAGGCCTCGATTTTTAATTCGCAACATCAGAGTTAAAAGCTCGGCCACTGCTTTTGCAACACCTGGACTTTAATTCCTTGAGGTTTGACCATTTCCACTTCAAAGGACACAAGCAGCAGATACATGGGAACACCACCCCCTGCAAGTTCCCCTCCAAGCCACTCACCATCCCAACTTGGAAACGTATCTGCTGTTCTTTCAGTGTCGCTGGGTCAAAATCCTGGAATTCCATCCCTAAGGGCATTGTGGGTCAACCTACAGCACATGGACTGCAGTGGGGTCAAGAAGGCAACACACCACCACCTTCTCAAGGAGGCAATTAGAGACGGGAGCAATACATGCTTGACTCAGCCAGTGATGCTCGCATTCCATTCAGTGTCTCAGCATCCACCGGACTCCAGATAAGCTCAATACTGTATGTCAAAAATTCTGTTTAAATATTATTGTGAAAGATCTTCCCCATTCATAGAATCAAACTCCCTCTGATTGGGTCATATAGCACAGAAACAGACCCTTTTGCCCAACTCATTCATGCTGACCAAGTTTCCTAAACTAAACAAGTCCCATTTCCCTGTGTTTGGCCCACATCTGTCTAAACCTTTCCTATTCATGTACCTGTCCAAATGTCTTTTAAATGTTGTAACTGTATCTGCCTCTACCACTTCCTTTGGTAGTTCTCTGTGTGAAAAAGTTCCACCTCAGGTCACTTTTAAATCTTTCTCCTCTCACCTTAAAACTATTCTGCCTAGTTTTGGACTTGCCTACCCTGGGGAAAAGGCCTTGTCTATTCACTTTATCTATGCCCCTCACGGTTATATAAACCTCTACAAGATCACCGTTCAACTTCCTATACTCCAGTGAAAAAAATCCCAGCATATCCAACATCTCCTTTTAACTCAAACTCTCCAGTGCCGGTAACGCCCTTGTAAATCTTTTCTGCACCCTTTCCAATTTAATGATATCCTTCCTAAAGCAGGGAGACCAGAACTGAAATCAGTATTACAAAAGTAGCCTCACCAATATCCTGTACAACTGCAACATGACATCCCAACTCCTAGGCTGAGTGCTCTGACCGATGAAGGTAAGTATGCCAAACGCACTCCTCACCACCCTGTGCACCTACGATGCAACTTACAATGAACTAATGTCCTGAACCCCAAGGTCTCTCTGTTTGACAATGCTCCCTGCCATTAACTGTAGAAATCCTGCCCTTCCCTGCCATTTTTCACATTAAACATCACACAACAGAGTTCACCAATAATAAACTCACCTAACACAGTAACTCCCAACCAGTCACTCTGGGCAGTGTAGACACTTTTACCGTTGACATCAATGAGGCAGTGACATGAGTAATTCCCCTCCTCACAATAAGTCACATTCGCGATCGTGACAGTTGCGTTGCTCTTTGCTTCCGCAATTTGCAGATACTCATTTTGTTTGTGTGCACGATTGAAGATGAAACACTGACTGCTGGTAGTGGTGCGGCAACTCAGGGTGAAACTTTCACCTTCAAAGGGCTCAGCTGGAGCCAGTTGGAGGACACTCAAAGGTGCCTTGATCCCAGCTGGGAAACAGAGAGAAAGGAAATTAGTCACACCACTTTAAAGAACTGTGATAATGTCAACTTTTAGATCTTTAACAACTCTTTGTGGTTTCAGCAAATGAACAAAAGATAATCTGTTGCACAGAGGAAATAGCAGCAATAACTGTCCGAAATAACAAGGTGTAGAGCTGGATGAACACAGCGGGCCAAGCAGCATCAGAGGAAGGTTGACGTTTCCGGTCTGGACCCTTCTTCAGATTTTTGCAGAAGGGTCCAGACCTGAAACGTCAGCTTTCCTGCTCTTCTGATGCTGCCTGGCCTGTTGTGTTCATCCAGCTGTGCACCTTGTTATCTCAGACTCCAGCATCGACACTTCCTACTATCACTGTCTGGAATAAGTTGTTTTGCGAGATGAAAGGAGCGAGGAAAAGCTGTTATAAATTAATTAGAAGGAACATTCCAATTAACTATCCCTGGGAAGAATCACCATAAACAAGTTATTTTGATTTGATTTATTATTGTCACACCTACTTAGGCACAGTGAAAAGTACTGTTTTGTGTGCTAACCATCCAAATAATACTTTATGCAGAATGTAGTGTTACAGCTACAGCGAAGGTGAAAAGAAAAATCAACTCAAAGATATGAGAGGTACATTCAAAGCCTGGTAACAGTGGGAAAGAAGCTGTTCCTGAATCTGTTGGCATATGTTTTCAAACTTTTGTATCTTCTATCTGAGGGAAGAGAATATAACTGGGGTTGGGGGGGAATGTCTCCGATTATGTTGAATGTGTTCCCTAGGCAGTGGGAATTGTAGACAGGGTCTAAACTTGGAAGGAAGGAAGGCAGGTTTACATGACAGACAGGGCTGTGCTCAGAACTCTCTGTAATTTTTCGTGGTCTTGGGCAGCGCAGTTGCCATACCAAGATGTGACGCATCAAGATAGGATGCCTTCTATGGTGCACCTGCAAAAATTGGTACACATCACTGTGGACATGCCGAACTTCCTTAGCTGTCTGAGAAAGTGGAGGCATTGGTGTACGGTCTTGTCTGTATCGTCGAACGTGGATGTAGCAGGACAGATTGCCAGTAATATTTAGTCCTAGGAACTTGAAGGACTTGATCACTTCCACCTCGGCACCATCGATTCAGACAGGGGCGTGTCCTCCACTCTGTTTCCCGAAGTTGATCACTAGCATCGTCATTTTGCTGACACTGAGGGAGAAATGCTGTTTTTGCACTGTGCCGCCAGGCTGTCTATCTATTCTGTACACACATGATATAAAGCAATGTAAAATAAATGATTGCTACTCACCCAATATGGACAATCGAACAGGAGTACTCGGCCTTGATTTCTGACGCTGATCGAAAATGTTTTCATACAAGCAATGGTAATTTCCGGTATGTTTGGAAGTTACGTTGCTGATGGTGTAGACTACAGGTGAGCTTGAGGAAGATATAAAGTTGTAAATGACCTTATTGTTTTGAAACAGATAGACGAATATTGGATCCTCAGTGTGCACTTCACACTTAACAACGACAACCCCACCTTGTAGAGCCAGGTTGGATGCTGGTTCCAATGTTATGGTCGGGCTTGGAATGTTTCCTGGAAGTGCAAAGAATTCAATCATTCAGTTGTCCTTTAATTGAGCAGAAATACCTCAAAACCTCCCTTCGACAACTTGGACATTGTGTGGAATGGTGAGATAAGTTTGAATCACTCCCACATTTTCAAGGATCACTCTGCTAAACACATCCCATCTTCTGTAAGAGCATAAAACCACGAGAAATAGAAGGAATAGGCCATTCAGCCCCTTGAGCCTGCTCTGTCACTCACAGGATCGTGGCTGACCCGACATACCTCACAGCCACTTTTCCTGCCCTTGGCCAACATCCTTGATCCCATGACTGATCAAGGATCTATCAGTCTCAGCCTTAAATATACACAAGGACTCTGCATCATCCCTACCCCACACACAGCTCTCTGTGGCAAGGGGTTCCAAAGGTTCATAACCCAACATTAGAGAAGTGATTGTTTCTGAACAATAGGGATACAATAAGCAAAAGGTGTTTGCCTTCTGTGCTTAGATTTCTATAACTCTCTAACCAGAAGACCATTAGACAATAAAATACACAAACTGAATTAGATCACTTGGCCCACTGAGTCTCCTCTGCCGTTCGACCATGGTTGATATGTTTCTCAACTCCATTCTTCTGCCTTCTCCCTGTATCCTTTGATCAAGAATAAATCTATCTCTGTCTCAAAGACACTAATGACTTGCCCTTTTGTGGTAATGAGTTCCACAGATTCACCACCCACTGGCTGAACAAATTCCTCCTCCTCATCTTAGTTCTGAAGGATCATCCCTTATTCTGAGGCTATAGTCTCAGCTCATGGTCTCTCCTACTCATGGAAATATTTTCTCCACATTCACTCCATCCAGGCCTCTTGGTATTCTATAAGTTTCAAGATGATTCCCCGCTTCTGAACTCCATGGAGTACAGGCCCAGAGTCTTCAACCTCTCCTCATATGACAAGTTCTTCATCCCAGGATCTTTCTTGTAAACTCTCTCTGGAACTCCAGCACATCCTTCCTTAGATACTGGGCCAAAAACTGCTCGCAATATTCCAAATTAACTTGTTATAGAGTCATAGAGCCATACATCTTGGAAACAAACCCTTCGATCCAAACAGTCCATGCCGAACATAATCCCAAACTAACCTAGTCCCACATGCCTGCTTCTGGTCCATATCACTCCAAACCTTTCCGATTCATTTATCCTCCAAATCTCTTTGAAATGTTGTATTTGTACCCAGGAAGTTCATTCACATGTGAACCACCCTCTGTGTTAAAAATTTGCTTCTTATGTCTATTTTAAATCTCTCTCCTCTCATCTTAAAAATGTGTCCCCTAGTTTTGAAATTCCCAATCTTAGGGAAAAGACAACTACTACTAACTCTACCTATACCTCTCATTATTTTATAAACTCTTATCAGGTCACCTGAACCCTCTCCAGCTTGATAATATCCTTCCTATAACTGGGCGTCCAGAACTGGACACAGTATTCCAGAAAAGGCCTCACCAATGTCCTGTAAAACTTCAACATAACATCCCAATCCTGTCCTCAAAGGACTGAGCAATGAAGGCAAGCGTGCCAAATGCCTTTTTAAGCACCCTGTCTATGTGTGATGCAAACTTCAAAGAATTATGTACCTGCACCCCTAGGTCCCTCTGTTCTACAATACTACCCAAGGCCCTACCTTTAATTGTATAAATCCTACCCTTACTTGTTGTACTAAAATACAATACCTCGCATTTATCCAGATTGAACTCCACCTGCCATTTTTCAGCCCATTGACCCATTTGATCAAGATCCCTTTGTAATCTTAGAAATCTTCTTCGCTGTCTACTATGCCACCAATTTTGGTGTCATCCACAACTTTACTAACCATACCTTCTATATTCTCATCCAAATCATTTATATAAATGACAAACAACAGAGGACACAGAACCGATCCCTGTGGAACACTAGTGGTCACAGGCCTCCAATCCGAAAAGCAACCCTCCACCATTACTTCCTGTCTCCTGCCTTTAAGCCAATTATAGGTCCAAGTGGGAAGCTCACCCTGAATCCCGTGTGACCCAAAATTACTAATTAGTCCACCATGTGAAAGTCCTTATTAAAATATAAATAAACAACATCTATTGTCTGCCATCATCAACCTTTTTGGTAACTTCCTCAAAAAACTCAATCAAGTTTGAGAGACACTGTTTTCCTCACACAAAACCATGCTGACTATCCCTAATCAATTTTTGCCTCTCTAAAAGTCCATAAATCCCATCTTTTATAAACACCTCCAATAATTTACCCACAACCAAAGTCAGACTCGCAGATCTATTGCTCCCCGGTTTCACCTTACAACCTTTCTTAAACAAAGGTACAATATTTGCCACCCTCCAGCCATCAGGCACCTCACCTGTAGTTATAGATGATCCAAATATATCTGCAAATATATCTGTAATTTCCTCCTTTACTTCCCACAATATTCTCAGATACGTTAGATCAGGCTCTGGAGATTTATCCACATTTTTATTCTCTAATACCTCCCAAACTTCCACTTTTGTAATGTAAACTATTTTTAAAACATGAAAGCTTATTTCTCTGCATTGTCTAGACTCAATGTCTTTCTCCACCATAAAAACTGATTCAAAATATTCATTTAGTATCCCTTCTACTGAGGTTCAACACAAAGATGGCCTTCCTTTGATCTTTAAGAAGCCCAACTCTCTCTCCAGTCAACTCTTGCTCTTAATGTATTTGCAGAATCTCTTTGGATTATCTGCCAATGCTATCTCATATCCCCTCTTTTCCTTCCTGATTCCTCTCTTAAGAATGCCCCTACAGCCTTTATATTGATTAACAGATTCAATTGAAGCAAGTTGTCAATATCGAAAGTCAGATTCTCTTTTATACCGGACGAGAACCTCAATATCCCTAATTCATCCATTGTTCCTTAATCTTACCAGCCTTACCCTTCACTCTAACAGGAACAAAATGCCTCTGAATTCTCTCCATTGCACTCTTGAACTGCTCCCACTTGTCAGACATTCTTTTTACCTGTGAACAGTCTACTCCAATCAACTTTTGAAAGTTCTTGTCTCATACCATTAAAATTTGACTTATTCCAATTAAAATCTTTAACTTTTGTGGAAGGCTTATCCTTTTCCACAACCATTATGATCTCTAGACCCAAAGGTTTCCCCCACTTTTACTTCAGTCACCTGCCCTGCCTTATTGCCCAAAAGAAGATCTAGTTTTGCTCCTTTTCTAGTAAGAGCATCCACATATTGATCTAGAAAACTTTCTTGAGCACATCTGACAAATTCTTCACCATCCAAACCTTTAACACTATGGTAGCTCTAGTCAATGTTTGAAAAATTAAAATCCCCCATTATTACAACCTTATTATGATTACATATCTCTGAGATCTCCCTAGATATTTGTTTCTCATTTTCCCTCTCACCATTGGGGGGCCCATAGTACAATCCATCAATGTGATCTTCCCTTTTTTATTTGTGATTTCTGCCCATATATTTTCACTGGATGATTTTTCAAAAATATCTTCCCTAGTTACAGCAGTAATGTATTCCTTAATGAAAAATGCCAAACCCCCTCCTTTCCTATCCTTCTGATAGCATTTAAAATCAGGAACATTGAGCTGCCAGTCCTGTCTGTCTCTCAACCAAGTTTCTGTAATAGCTATGAGGTCTCATTACCATGTGCTTAAATTTAGAATCCCTACAGTGTAGAAGCAGGCCTTTTGGCCCAAGTCCACACTGGCCGTCAGAGAAACCTACCAAACCCATCTCCCTATAACCCACCTAATCTACACATCCCTGGACAGTATGGGCAATTTAGCATGGCCAATTCACCTAACCTGCACATCTTTGGACTGTGGGAGGAAACTGGAGCATATGGAGGAGACGCACACAGACCTGGGGAGGATGTACAAGCTCCACACAGACAGTCACCCGAGGATGGGATTGAACCTGGGTTCCTGGAACTGTGAGGCAGTAGTGCTAATCATTGAGTGACCATGCCACCCCTGGGTCCATCAGCCTTACCTGTGAGACCCCTTGCATTGAAATAAATGCAATTTAATTCTTCAGGCTTATTACTTACTCTGACTCTCTCTTGTCTTTCTTTTCTAATAGACGTCCTCTCCTCACATTCAGAACCTACCCCATCAATCCTTCCATTTACACTGTTACTTAGAATTCCTCAACCCGCCATCTTTATCAGTATGAAGTCTCCCTTCATGGAATGAGCAAATCTCTCTGCAAAGATATTGGTCCCTTTCCAGTTTAGGTTTGGCACATCCTGTTTGAATAGGTCTTTGCTATCCCAAAAAACAATCCATTTGTCCAAATATCTGAATTCCATGAGCAATACACCAGCTTTTCAGCCACTGATTTATCTCCTTCAATCTTTTGTTACTTCCCTCTTTTGAGCTTGGCATTAGGAGTAAACCAGAAATTACTACTTTTAAGGTTTTATTTTTCAATCTTCTACCTAACCTTTTAAATTCACTTCGTACTGCTTTAATCTTTTCCCTAAAAACGTAATTCTACTAATGTGTACAATAATTTCTGACTTCCCAATCTCACCTTTAACAATATGCTTGAAACATTTAGAAACATTCTTAATATGTGCGCCAGGAAGTATTTATGCTATATTTATGCTCACTGCCACAGAATTGGCTGTCTATGCCCCTGACAGGACAGTCTCCAATAACAATAATTCCATTAAATCTTGTCAAATGCTGTCTAACATAAGAATTGTTCCAAGTGTCCAATAACTGACTGGCCCTTTCATTTTCCTGGGAGCGATTTTCTCCCTCAACAGTTTCAAAAACTGAATATCTATTTGTTAGAGGAATAGCCAGTGGAGAATTTTGAACTACCTTCTCAGTTTTGCATACAGTCACCCATCTATCTGAAACGATCTTTCATTACCTATAGAAAATACTGTTAAAATGGAAGAAGAACTAAAATATATATCACACAAATTAAATAAAATCAACAGATTAGTTGATTAACTAAATAAAAACGATTCCTCTTCGAGAGATTCCTTGATGAAAAAAAAAATTTCCGAAGCTGACCACGTGTAGGACATTCCAGAATGAAAACACAACTCCTTATTTAAAACAATCTGTTGTTTTTCAAAAAAAACTTTGCAGTGTTAATAAAACCCTCTAAAACACACAGATTTTTTAAATTTCTGAATTAAGAAAAGAACAAATCATGAATTTTTTCCTTTTTTTGTTTTTTTTTGAATGATAGTAAAGCAACATGGAAAAAATCTTATATTAGTAAACTATAATGACTACAGTAACTGTAAAAAAAATCTGTAATAAATCTTCAACTAAGCCTGCAATCCCAGGAGCAGTTGCAAAATCCATACTGCTCTTGGTTCAGGTGTCTTGCAAGGGCTTAGACACGATATTACTTATCAACCCAAAGTAGCCCTTTGTATTGGAAAAGCATGAAATTGTGACTTGCCTGTCCCCTTTGTCACTGCAGACTGCAGCCTTGCCTTGCTTTGTTCTGTTCTCTGTTACTGCTGTCGCTTCAAATTGCTAGAGAGTAAAATGTGCCTGCACTTGGGCAAATTTATTAATTCTACTCCACGTGTTCAATACTTGCCCTAAATTCATTAAACAGATCTCCTTGTAACTCTCCTTGTAAGCAAGGTATCGTTGAGCCATTGCAAATCAAATGAGCATGTATTTCCAAATATACTCTAAAGGGAAATAAGATGTGTGTAATCTGTCCTATTTGGTGTTTGTCTCTGACGCAAGAATTCACCTAATTTCACAGACTCAAACTGTTCTTAAATCTTGACATCTTACTTGCTTCCAGCCTGTGAATTTTGAGCATAGATAGAGTCAGAGTCATACAGGACAGAAACAGACTATTCAGCCCGACCACCCCATCCATGCCGACCAAGTTTCTCAAACTAAACCAGTCCCATTTGCCTGCATTTGGCTCAAATACCTCAAACCCTTTCCTATTCATGTACTTGTCCAAATGTCTTTTAAATATTGTAACTATACCTGCATCTACCACTTCGTCTGGCAGTTCATTCCATATATACACCACCCTTTGTGTGAAAACGGTACCCCTCAAGTCCCTTTTAAATATTTCCCCTCTCACTGTAAAATTATGCCCTCTAGTTTTACAGTCCCCTACCTGAGGGGAAAGATCTGGGCTATTCACCTTAACTGAACCCCAAATGATTTTATAAACCTCTGTAAGGCCACCCCACAATCTCTTACACTTCAGTGAAAAAAAAACTCCTAGCACATTCAACCTCTCCATATAACACAAATCCTCCAATCCTAGGAGCATCCTGGTAAATCTTTGCTGCACCCTCTCCACTTTAATAACATCTTTCCGACAGCATGGTGACCAGAACTGTACGCAACATTCCAAAAGTGGGCCTCACCAATATCCTGTACAGTCACAAAGTGACATCCCATCTCCTACACTCAGTGTTCTGATAGATGAAAGCGAGCGTACCAGACGCCCTCTTCATCATCCTGTCTACCTGTGACATAACTTACAACAAAGTAACTACCTGAACCCCAAGCACTGTCCGTTTAACAACACTCCCTACTATTATCTGTGAAAGTCCTGCCCTTTTGTTGGTATGTTCCACATTAAATATTGCACAGCAAAGCTCAATAACAATAAACTCACTCATTACAGTTACTTCCGACCAGTCACTCTGGGCAGTGTAGACTCTTTTACCATTGACATCAATGAGGCAGCGACATGAGTAATTCCCCGTGTCACTATAAGTCACATTCGCTATCGTGACAGTCGCGTTGCTCTTCGCTTCCGCAATTTGCAGATACTCATTTTGTTTGTGTGCACGCTTGAAGATGAAACACTGACTGCTGGTAGCGGTGTGGCAACTCAGGGTGAAATTTTCACCTTCAAAGGGCTCAGCTGGAGCCAGTTGGAGGACACTCAAAGGTGCCTTGATCCCAGCTGGGAAACAGAGAGAAAGGAAATTAGTCACACCACTTTAAAGAACTGTGATAATGTCAACTTTGAAGCTTTAATAACTCTTTGCAGGTTAAACAAATCAACAAAAAATAACCTGTTGCACACGGCATAAAGCAACAGTAACTCTGCCTGGAATAAATTGTTTCCCGAGATAAAATAGGCAAGGAGAAATTGTTATAAATTAATTAGAAACAACATGCCAATTAATCATCCCTGGGAAGAATCAACATAAACAAACTATATTGATTTGATTTGATTTATTGTCGCATGTACCAAATACAGTGAAAATTATTGTTTTGTGTGGTATTCAAGCAGATCATACCCTACATGTACACATCAGGGTAATAGAACAGATTGCAGAATATAATGTGACAGCTTGAGAGAACCTGCTGAGAAAGAGCAACTCTAATTTATAAGAGGTCTGTTCAAACTCTGATAACAGCAGGGGAGAAGCTGTTCTTGAATCTGTTGGTCCGTATTTTCCATCTTTTGTATCTTCAGCCTGATGGAAGAGGGTGGAAGAGAGTATAACCAGGGTGGGAGGGGCTCTTTGATTATATTGGTTGCTTACCCGAGGCAGCAGAAAGTATAAATGGAGTCAATGGAAGGAAGGCTAGTTTTCATGATGGACAAGTCTGTGGTCACAGCTCACTGTAATTTCTCACTGTCTTGGGCAAAGCAGTTGCTATACCAAGCTGTGATTCATCTGGATAGGATGCTTTCTATGGTGCATCTATAAAAATTGGTACGCATCACTGTGGACATGCCGAGTTTTCTTGGCCTTCTGAGGAAGCAAAGGCATTCATGTACAGTCTTGACTCTATCGTTGACATGGATGGAGCGGGATAGATTGTGGGTAATAGTTAGTCCTGGGAACATCTAGCTTTTGACCACTTCCACCTCAGCACCATTAGTCCAGACGGGAGTGTGTCCTCCATAGATAACAAGCATGGGGCTGGATGAACACAGCAGGTCAAGCAGCATCATAGGAGCATGAAAACTTGACGTTTCGGGCCTAAACCCTTCATCAGAAATGGGGGAGGGGAAGAGGGTTCTGAAATAAATAGGGAGAGAGGGGGAGGCGGATAGAGGATGGATAGAGGAGAGGATAGGTGGAGAGGAGGCAGACAAGTCGAAGAGGCGGGGATGGAGCCAGTAAAGGTGAGTGTAGGTAGGGGGGGAGGGAGGAGATAGGTCAGTCCAGGGAGGACGGACAGGTCAAGGGGGC
>JAHRHZ010000172.1:1515009-1532589 GCA_024137785.1 Ginglymostoma cirratum
TGGGGGGATGGTGAAGTCTCGGCAGGGCTCAGTGTTGCTGTCTCCTCTGGAGCTGCTGGCTGTGGAGGCAGTGGGCGGAGTTACGTCTGCGTTGGCTGTGGGCGGAGTTACGTCTGCGTCGGGTGTTGTGTCTGCTTCGGTGGTGGGCGGAGCGGCGGCGGCGGCGGCAACAGCGATGACGGTGTTGGTTTCGGTGATGGAGGCGGTTGTTTCTGCAGCGGAGGCGTTCGATGTCCCGGAAGTGGGGTTCCCGGCGGTGGCGGATGTGACGTCATCAGTGGGTTCTCCGACAGTAGTCTCGTGGCCAATGGCGGCGGGTACATTGTGGGGGAGGTCCTGGGTCCGGCTGGGGGTTTGGGGAGTGGGGGAAGCCCGTTTTGGGTGGTGGGTATCAGTAAGTTTACTGTACTTACGGTTTTTGGTGTCCAATAAAGCTGAGTAGAATTGTGAATTCAGGCTGTGGATCCTACGGAGAATGAAAAACAGGAGAGGTCCTTTGCAGGTCTGGGAGAGGGAGGCTCTGAGCTGGGGGAGTCTTGATTGTAGTGCCTGGAAGTGCCTGCGCATTGCTGAAAGTGTGTGTTTCAGGAGTCGTAGGGAGAAGCGCTTCTGGAGGGTCTCAATGTTCTCCATGTAGATATTGTCATGGTTGGGGCCAAATTGGGAAGGCTTGAATGTGGATTGTAGTCCATTGGGGATGATCTGGTTCCGTAGGCAGGTACTAAAAAAGGTGATGTGACTGTAGTACCTGGTTTGCTTCAGGACGTGGTCGAGCAGTTTCAAGGCCGAAGAGGTGATGAGAGAGTTGCAGTGGGAGAGAGATTCCCTGAGGTTTGTCCGGAGGGAGGAGGGTTAGGGTTAGGGTTACTCTGTTTCCTGAGTTGATAACCAGCTCCTTCATTTTGCTGACATTGAGGGAGAGACTGATGTCTTTGCACTGTGCCGCTAGGTTGTCTATCTCTTGCGTACGTATGTGATATAAAGCAGTGTAGAATAAATAATTGCTACTCACCCAAAATGGACAATCTGACAGGCGTACTCGGCCTTGATTTCTGACGTCGATCGGAAACATTTTCATACAGGCAACGATAATTCCCGGTATTTCGGGAGGTTACATTGACGATGGTGTAGACTACAGGTGAGATCGAGACATGTACAACATTGTAAATGACCTTATCATTTTGAAACAGGTGGACGGTTTTTGGATCCTCAGAGTGCGTTTCACACTTGACAATGACAACCCCACCTTGTAGGGCTAGGCTGGATGAGGGTTCCAATGTTATTGTTGGGCTTGGAAAGTTTCCTGTAAGTGTAAAGAATTCAGTCATTCAGGAGTCCTTTAAATTGTGAGCAGAAATGCCTCAAAACTTCCTTTTGACGACACGGATAATTGTTTCTGACCAATGGGATGCAATAGGCTGAAGGGGCTTTTGTTCTGTGCTGTGGATCTCTATGACTGTCCAGCCAGAAGACCATTAGACCATAAGAGATAGGAGCAGAATTACACCTTTCAGCCCATCAACCTTGTTCTATCATTCAGTATTGGCTGATACGTTTCTCCTGCCTGCTCCCTGTAACCCTTGATGCCCTCACCAATCAAGAACCGATCTATCTCTGTCTTAAAGACACTACTGACTTGGCCTGCACAGCCCTCAGCAGCAATAAATTCCCCAGATTCACCCCACTCCGGTTGATCTCTCCGGAGTGAGATGAGAATCCCTCCTCATCTCAGTTCTATAGGGTTGCTCCTTCACTATGAGCCTGTGCCTTTGGGTGCTAGTGACTCCTACAAGGGGAAATATTTTCTCCTCATCCACCTCTCAATAGTTTCAACCAGATTTCCCCTCATCTTTCTAAACTCCATCAATTATGACCCAGAGTCCACAACCGCTCCTCATATGACAAGTCCTTCATTCCTGGGATGTTTCTTGTAAAGCCCCTCTGGACCCCCTCCAACACATCCTTCCTTAGGTATGGGGCCCATAACTGCTCACGATATTCCAAATTAACTTGTTAATTCAGGTGTCTTGCAAGAACCCAGACATAATACTACTGATCAACCCAAAGTTGTCTTTTGTATGGAAAACACATGTCATATTGACTTGACTGCTCCCTTTGTCACTGCTGACTGCTGCCTTGCCTTGCTTTATTTTGTTCTCTGTTACTGCCTTGCTATCAAATTGCTATAAAGTAAAATGTGCCTGCACTTGGGCAAATTTATCAATTCCTCTCCACGTGCTCCCTACTTGCCCTAAATTCACTGAACAGATCTCTATGTAAGTTCTCTGAGCGAGGTATCATTGAAATATTACACATTGAGGTTGCATGTATTTCCAAATATACCCTATAGGGAAATAGGATGTGCATAAACTATCCTGTTTGGTCTGTATCTCCCACACAATAATGCACCTAATTCCACTGTTCTCAAATCTTCATGTCTTACTTGCTTCAGCCTCTGAATTTTGGTCATTGATGCAGTCATAATCATACAGGATGGAAACAAACCCTTTGGTCCAACTTGTCCATGCTGACTAAGTTTCTTAAAATAAACCAGTCCCATTTGCCTCCATTTGGCCCATTTCCCTCAACCCCTTTCCTATTCATGTCCCTATTCAAATGTCTTTTAAATATTGTAATTGTACCTGCATCTACCACTTTCCCTGGCAACTTATTCCATACACACACTACCCTTTGTGTGAAAAAGGTGCCATCAGTCCTTTTTAAGTCTTTCCCCTCTCACCTCAAATCTATACTGCCTAGTTCTGGAATCCCCTGCATGTGGGGAAAAGGCCTTTGCTATTCACCCTATCTATTCCCCTCATGATTTTATAAACCTCTACAATGTCACCTCTCAACCTCCTATGCTTCAGTGAAAAAGGCCCAGCCTCTCCATCCAACTCATACCTTCCAGTCCCAGGAACATCCTTGTAAATCTTTTCTGCACGCTCTCTAGTTTAATAACATCCTTCCTATAGTAGGGCAATCAGAACTGTACACAGTACTCCAAAAATGGCCTCACTAATGTTCTGTACAACCACAACACGATCTCCCAACTCCCGTATTCAACGGTCTGAGCAATGAAGTCAAGCATGTCAAATGCCTTTTACCACTCTGTTTATCTGTGACACAATTTTCACAGACTGCAGAAACTCAATGCTCATCATTAACTTCTCTGGACATTCAATGTGCAAAATGTTATGAAAATTGCTGTCAATACTTCAATAGTTCTTTGCAACATAAAAAATCTATCAGAATCAATGTTTTTCCCTTCTATTATTCGTAAGTGGTTTCAATAGCTAAGAGTGTGCTCTTCCCAATTTTATCCCTAAATACCCCAGTGAAGGTGGCAGTGAGCTGGGAGTTCCAGGATTTTGACCCAGTAACACTGAAGGAACAGCCGGTATATTTGGGATGGTGTGTGACTCTGAGGGGAACTTGCAGGGGGTGATATTCCCATGTACCTGCTGCCCTTGTCCTTCTAGATGGAAATGGTCATGTGTTTGGAAGGTGCTACCTGAAGGTCTTTGGTGGTTTTCTGCAGTAACATACTGTTACTGTGCATGGGTGGTGGAGGGAGTGAATGTGTGTGGATGCAGTACCAATCAAGCAGTCTGTTTGACCCTGGATGGTGTCAAGCTTCTTGAGTGTTGTTGGAGCTGCACTCATCCGGGCAAGTGAGGAGTATTCCATCACACTCCTGACTTGTGCCCTGTAGATGGTCTACAGGCTTTTGGGAGTCAGGAGTCGAGTTACTCGATGCAGGATTCCCAGCCTCTGACTTGTTCTTGCGGCCTTGAGTTTATATGGCTGGTATAGTTGAATTTCTGGTCAATGTTGTTGGTAGTGGGCTATTTAGTGATGGTAACACATTAACTCTTTTTCTCTCTTTACAGATGCTGCCAGACAATAAGACCATAGACATAGGAGCAGAAATTAGGCTATTCAGCCCATTAAGTCAGCCCTGCCATTCAATCATGGCTGATAAGTTTCTCAATTTCATTCTCCAGCTTTCTCCCCGTAACCCTTGATCCCGTTGACAATCAAGAACTTATCTATCTCTGTCTTAGATATACTCGATGACCTGGCCTCCACAGCATTCTGTGGCAGTGAATTTCATAGATTCACCACTCTCTGGCTGAAGAAGTTTCTCCTTATCTCCGTTCTAAAAGGTCTTCCCTTTACTCTAAGGCTGTGTCCTTGGGTCCTAGTCTCTCTCCTAAATGGAAACATCTTCTCAACATCCACCCTGTCCAGATCATTCCGTATTCTGTAAGTTTCAATTAGATCCCCCCTCATCCTTCTAAACTCCATCGAGTATAGACCCAGAATCCCCAAATGTTCCTCATATGTTAAACTTTCCATTCCTGGGGCCATTCTCGTGAACCTCCTCTGAACCTGCTCCAGGGCCATTACATCCTTCCTGAGATATGGGGCCCAAAACTGCACACAATACTCCAAATGTGCCCTGAGCAGAGCCGTATAAATTCTCAGAAGTGCATCCCTGCTTTTATATTCAAATCCTCTCAAAAATGCCAAAGTTACATTTGCCTTCCTAACTACTGACTCAACCTGCAAGTTTACCTTAAGAGAATCCTGGACTAGAACTCCCAAGTCTCTTTGCAATTCAGACTTCTGAATTTTCTCCCCATTTAGAAAATAGTCCATGCTTCTATTCTTTTTACCAAAGTGCATGACCTCACACTTTCCCACATTGTACTCCATCTGCCACTTCTTTGCCCACTCTCCTAACCTGTCCAAATCTTCAGCAGCCGCTCCATCTCCTCAATACTACTGTGCCTCTATCTATCTTTGTATTGTCTGCAAGTTTACCCAGAATGTCCTCAGTTCCTTCATCTAGATCATTAATATATAAAGTAAAAGCTGTGGTCCTAACACTGACCCTTGTGGAACACCACTTGTCACTGCCTGCCATCCTGAGAAAGACCCTTTTATCCCCACTCTCTGCTTCTTTCCAGACAGCCAATCTTCTATCCATGCTAGAACCTTGCCTCTAACACCATGGACCCTTATCTTACTCAGCAGCCTCCTGTGCGGCACCTTGTCAAAGGCTTTCTTGAAGTCCAGGTAGATAACATCCATTGGGTCTCCATGGTCTAACCTGCTCATTACTTCCTCTATGTTTATAACCTGTAACGTTAACTCTGTTTCTCTGTCTCTCCACAGAGGTGGAGATTGTGAGGTGATGCATTTTGCGGGTACAAGTGTAAGGTGTTGCATTTTGGGAGGTCAAATGCAGGTGGAAAGCATCCAGTAAATAGCAGAACCTTTAGGAACATTGATATACAGAGGGATCTCTGGGTGAAAGTGGCAACACAAATGGTGAAGAAGGCACACAGCACGCTTGCCTTCATCAGTTGGAGCATTGAGTATAAAAGTTGGCCAGTCATGCTGCAACTATATAAAACTTTAAGTGAGGCCACATTTGGAGTGTTATGTGCAGTTCAGGTTGCTACACTATAGGAAGGATGAGGAGGCTTTGCAGAGGGTGCGAAAGCAACTTCGCTGGATTTCAGTGCATTAGTTATAAGAAGAGGTTGAACAAACTTGGATTGATTTCAATTTTGATTTTCACTAGAGCATTGGAGGCTGAGGGGTGACCTGGTTGAAGTATATAAAATTATGAGAGATATGGATAAGGTGGATAGTTTGAGTCTACTTCCAAGGGTGGAAATGTCAAGTACTGGAGGCCATAGGTTTAAGGTGAGAGGGGGAAAGATTAAAGGAGATATACAAATAAGTCTTTTTTACACAGAGGGTGGTGAATGCTTGGAACATGTTGCCAGGAGAGGTGGTAGAAGCAGGTATGATAGCAAAATTTAAGAGGCATTTAGGCTGACATGTGAACAGGCAGGGAATAGAGGGATACAGACTGTGTGCAGGCAGATGTGAGTGGCTTAGAATGGCATCATGGTCAGCACAGACATGGTGGGACAAAGGCTGGACTGTTCCATGTGCTATAACCAGCAGCTGAACAGGAGGGAATTGGTCCTAAGAGAGACGCAACAGCCTCGATGTTGCCCTTGGCCAGTCAATAAAACCCATCTACCGAAACCATTTAAATTATTTTTAGTCAAAGATGCATTCAGTGCAGTAACAGAGACAGAGACTTACCGTAATGTCTTCCACGTCCTGGAGAAACAGCTAGAGAAATTCACAGGGAGACAAAAAATGGGAAAACACATTACTGTTAACGTACAAAACATTGGTCAGTTTGAAAATCACAGACTCATTTATGGGCAACGGGCAAGAGGGAAACTGCAAAACATTAGGGGATCATAAATGATGGTGTCAGACCAGTGTGTGATTCATGTGGTTCCATCCCAAGAGAAGAGAAGGGAGAAGAGAAGCCAGATAATTGAGTACAGGTGCTGGGCTGTCGCGTTGCATTGTAGGATTGATCAGGTAAGTAAGTGGGCAAAAATTTGGCGGATGCTTCCCTTATATGGGAAAATGTAAAGTTGCGAAGGGAGGACAAAAGAGCACACTATTAATTAAATGGAAAGAAACTGTAAGAAGATGAAATGCAAAGGGACTTGGGAGGGGTGACTTATGCATGAAACACAGAAAGCTAGCACACAGAGGCAGTAGTTAATCAGGAAGGGCTAATGGAATATTAGCCCTTCTTTCAAGGGGGTTGGAGTACAAGAGTAGGGAAGTCTTACTGCAACTGTACAAGGTGCTGGGGAGACCACATCTGGAGCATTGTGAGCAGTTTTGCTCCTCTCATTTAAGTAAAGGTATCATTTCATCAGAGGCAGTTCAGAGAAGGTTCACGACGATGATCCCCAGGATGGAGGGATTGTCTTACGAGTAAAGGGTAAACAGGGTCGGACTCTGCTCACTGGGGTTTAGAAGAATGAGAGGTGATCTCATTGAAACATGTAGGGGCTTGATAGGGTCAGTGCTGAGAGGATGCTTGCCCCTCATGGGAGAGTCTAGGACCAGAGGGCACACATGGGGAGGTGACAGGCTACTGGTATTATTGTCAGACTATTAATCCAGAAACCCTGGTAACGTTCTAGGGAGCTGGGTTTGAATCCTGCCATGGCAGATGGTGGAGTTTGAATTCAATTGATATCAGCAATTAAGAGTTTAATGATGACCTTGAATCGATTGTTAGGTAAAAACCATCACTAATGTCCTTCAGGGAAGGAAACTGCCATCCTTACCTGGTTTGGCCTACATGTGACTCCACACCTACAACAATGTGATTAATACCTAACTACCCTCTGGGCAATTAGGGATTGGGTCATAAAAGGTTGCCCTGGCCAATGATGCCCTGTGAATGAATGAAAAAAAAAAGCCACAGAATAAAGGGATACCATCTGAAGACTAAGACAAGGAGGAATTTTTTCTCTCAGAGCATTGAGAGTCTTTAGAACTCTTTGCCACAGAGAGCTGTGTGGGATCAGATTCCTTGTGGATATTGAAGGCTGAGACAGATTGATTCTTGATCAGTCAGGGAATCAAGGGAAAGGGCTGGAAAGTGAATGTGAGGAATGTAGAATCAACCACTGTCCTGCTGAATGGCAGAGCAGGCTCGAGGGGCTGAAGGGCCTACTCTTGTTCCTATTCCTTACAGCACAGAGAGGTAGATTGTTAAACAACTCAGATGTGCCTTCCATGATGGTAGTTAATGGAGCAAGTGAACAAATTAAGACTGCACTCTCTGAATGTTATATGTTGCTGAACAAAAAATAATGTGCAAAACATCCTCCACTGTTGTTCACCATTTATACAAATAGTTTGGATGAGAATATCGGAGGCATGGCTAAGTTATTTTGTAGATGGCACTAAAACTGGTGATGTAGTGGACAGTGAAGAAGGTCCTCTAAGGGTCCAACAGGGCGTTGATCAGACCATAAGACCATAAGACATAGGAGTGGAAGTAAGGCCATTTAGCCCATCAAGTCCACTCCACCATTTAATCATGGCTGATGGGCATTTCAACTCCACTTACCCGCACTCTCCCCGTAGCCCTTGATTCCTTGCGAGATCAAGAATTTATCAATCTCTGCCTTGAAGACATTCAACGTCCCAGCCTCCACTGCGCTCCGTGGCAATGAATTCCACAGGCCCACCACTCTCTGGCTGAAGAAATGTCTCCTCATTTCTGTTCTAAATCGACCCCCTCTAATTCTAAGGCTGTGCCCACAGGTCCTAGTATCCCCACCTAACGGAAACAACTTCCCAGCATCCACCCTTTCTAAGCCATGCATTATCTTGTAAGTTTCCATTAGAGCTCCCCTCAACCTTCTAAACTCTAATGAATACAATCCCAGGATCCTCAGCCGTGGACGGGCCACTGGGCTGAAGAGTGGCAAATAGAGTTTAATTTAGATAAATGCAAAGTGTTGCATTATGGTAAGGTAAACTAGGACTAGAGTTACATAGCTAATGGTGGGGCCCTGGAGAGCACAGTTGAGCAGAGAGACCTAGGGACACAGATGCCTAGTTCCTTGGAAGTGGAGTCACAGGTAGACAGGGTGGTGAAGAAGGCATTTGGCATGTTTGCCTTCATCAGCCAGATAATTGAGTACAGGTGCTGGGCTGTCGCGTTGCAGCTGTACAAGACATTGATAAGGCCGTGTTTAGAGTACTCCATACAATTTTTGTCACCCCGCTATAGAATGAACGCTATTAAATTAAAAGAGTGCAGAAAAAATTGACAAGGCTATTGCCTTGAGTGTTAGGTCTGAATTATAAAGGGAGGCTGAATTGGCAGGGATATTCTTCCTTGGAGGGTTGGACGCTGAGAGGTGACCTTATAAAGGTGTATAAAATCATGAGGGATATAAATAAGGTGGATAACCAAGGTCTTTTCCCCAGGATAGGTGAGTCCAAAATTAAAGGGATCCAAGGGGCAATCTTTCTGTACAGAGGGTGACGCATGTATGGAAGGAACTGCCAAAGGAAGTGGTGGAGGCAGATACAATTAAAACATTTAACAGGCATCTGGACAGGTACGTGAATAGGAGAGGTTTAGAGGAATATGGGCCAATTGCAGGCAAATGAATCTAATTTAGTTTAGGAAACCTGGTCGACATGGACGAGTTGGTTTGAAGGTTCTGTTTCATGCTGTATGTCTCTATGACATATATCTTGGCTGTTGTGATGTGGTTGCCTCTTAACTGGGCAATTAGGGATGGGTAATAATAGCTAGCCTTAGCCTGTGTGACACCCTGAATGAACTAAAAAAAAACTTATATTTTGCCTACTTGCTGAGATTCTAATTGGATCCCCTCACACATAATTTGGCCTTGATGTTAAAATTACTGTGCATTACTGGGTTTGAGGAAGGCAAGAATATCCTTTACAGACCTCTGTTTCTGACACAATGAATGAAATGACTAATACATTTGGAATATTGTGGGCAGTTTTGGGCCCCTTCTAAGGAAGGATGTGTAGGACTTGGAGGGGGTCCAGAGGGGGTCTGCAAGAACGATCCTGCGAATGAAGGGCTTGTCACATGAGTAGTGGTTGAGGACTCTGGGTTTGTACTCAACGGAGTTTCGAAGGATGGGGGTGGAATCAGTTTGAAACTTAGAGAATACTGAGAGGATAGCGTGGACATAGACAGAAAATGTTTCCATGGGTAGGAGAGACTAGGACCCAAGGGAGCAGCCTCAGAGTGAAGGGATGATATTTAAGAACTGAGATAAGGAGGAAGTTCTTCAGCCAGAGGGCGGTGACTCTGTGGAACTCATTGCTGCAGAGCATTGTGGAGGTCAAGCCTTTGAGTATTGTTAAGACAGAGATAAATAGGTTCCTGATTAGTAAGGGGATCAAGGGTTGCAGGGTGAAGGCAGGAGAATCAGAAGCAATTGTGTTAAGACTGTGACGGAGAAGTGGTTATAAAATGTTTATTTTAGTCGACTGGATGTGTGACGTCTCAAGCCACTGGGAAATCCACACAGTGAAGTTTCAGTTTGAGTAATGAGAATGCATGCTCTGGCTGTTCTGGGGCTGAAGATGATGCTTACCAAAATCCAAAGTAACTGGCGTTCTATGCTGGAGTGGAGACTTTGAGAATGATGAGTTTGGTCATTGCAACTGCTGACATTTAATTAAATAAACTATGTAGGGGCAGCACTGTGCCTCTCAATGCCAGGGAAATGGGTTCGATTTCAGCCTTGGGTGACTGTCTGTCTGTGTGGCGTTTGTACATTCTCACCATGCTTGTGTGGGCTTCCTCTGTATGCTCCAGTGTCCTCCCACAGTCCAAAGATGTATAGGCTAAATGGGTTAGCCATGGGAAATGCAGGGTTACAGGGAAAGGATACGGGTGTTGAGTCTGGGTAGAATGCTCTTTCGAGGGTTGGTGTGAACTCGATGGGCTGAATGGCCTAATTCTACACTGTAAGGATCCTATGATTCTATGAAACATATCAGCTATGATTGAATGATGGAACAGACTTGATGGGCTGAATGGCCTAATTCCACACCTTTAACTTAAGATCTGATGGTCAATATTTACTCTATTGATAAGAGTGGAGAGAAAATATTTAGTGTATAAATGTTGACTTTCAACAGAGGCCTACAAATCCAATGAGGTGTTGATGTTCCTTAAGGGCTTTTGTTGACTAACCTGACCACTGAAATTATGCAAATGTTGTGGCTGCCAATTCATTTTCAATTGCTTGACACTCAATTAGTTCCTCTCCTAACTGAATGCAAGGAGTAAAATAGTATTAGACTGAATAATATTTTGGGGCTGGGGGACTGAATCACCAAATACCAATGAAGATGGGTATTCTGAGGGGACTGAAAGTGGGCATGCACAGGCTGAAATGCAGGTGACTGATTTCTTGTTACAATGTGTGTCTTTGCTCAAAAGGCACTATTTTAGAAAAGATGAGACTTGAACCCAGGCCTCCTGGCTCAAAGGAAGGGCATACTTTTCATATTCTAGGAGGGATGTAACAGCAATAGGAGAGGTGCAGAGGGAGGTTTACCAGGATGTTGACTTGGGGGCTGGAGAGTTTCACGGATGGAGAGAGATTGGACAGACAGGGGATGTTTGCCTTAGAGCAGAGGAGATTGGGGGGTGGGGCGCTGCTGCGACATGACTGAGATGGATTGAATGATGAGGGGCGTAAATAGGGTAGACTGGAAGAAACCTTTTCCCCTTGAGAGAGGGATCAATGACCAAGGGGCGGAAGCAAAGATTAAAGTTAAGGGGCAGGAGGTTTAGAGGGTGGTGGGGAATCTGGAACTCCCTGCCTGTCAGGGTAGGAGAGCAGAAACCCTCACGACATTGAAGAAGGATTTAAATGTGCACTTGTGATGCCAAGGCTATGAGCCGAGTGCTGTGAAAATGGGGATTAGAGGATCGTGGCGTAGTTGTTTTTTGACAAACCACAGACTGAAGGCCGCTTATTTTCTACGCTGTAAACCTCTATAACTCCACGCAGCAGTAGCCAGGATATTAGCTGTTTTGACATCCTCTCAATATCGATTATCGAAGAATATTACTGATCAGATACATGAGCTGGGGGCCTCGAAGTCTGAATACTTTGAATAACGTATAGCCTCAAGGAAAGAATGCGAATGAAAAGAAAGGAAAAACAAAATGAAAACGAATCTAGATTCAGTTTACAACTTGGTAGACAAACATAAATAGTTTTTCAAACCAAAAGGCAGCAATATTTTGAAAGCTTACCCATTAAAAGCAGACAAATCTGTCGGAACATTTTATCCGCTAGATGCGACATGACATCGAGGAACAGCTTACGGCTGGTTCAGAGTGACTGTACAGCTTGAGGGCTGAGTAAAAAGTGAAGTTCAAGAGCACCGCTAAGTTGACAGGAAGTATTCAGCTGCAAAGTCAGACAATGGGGAAGAGATAACAAGGTGTAGAGCTGGATGAACACAGCAGGCCAAGCAGCATCAGAGGAGCAGGAAGGCTGACGTTTTGGGCCTAGACCCTTCTTCAGAAATGGGGAAGAGATGCTTGTTTGGCTGGTACACTGCGCTCCCAGGATGTCAGCCCGTGACTCAAAGAAACGAGGAAGAAGGAACTGCAACCAATGTTCGCATAAATCAAATGCTGCCTCAAAAGCTCCAAGGACTGGGACCATAATAAACAAGGCAGAAACAAAGCAAGTGAGGCCCATTTCATAGACTCATAGAGAGTCACAGGGGGTCATAGAGTTGTATAGAATTATAGAAAGGCATAGAGAGTCACAAAGGGGATAATAGAGAGAAATCGAATTATAGAGAGTCATGCAGCACAGAAACTTTGACCCACCATGTCTTAAATTTGTATAAAACATGGAATTCTATCGTTCCTCAGTTGCGATTATTTTGCTATTTTCTCAAATTGGGTGCCTGACCTCCAGCGGGGTGGGCTTTAGGAGCCATTTACTTCCTTTTGTTTCTCTTTGTCTCCCCACAGCTGAGCTCTCAGATTGCTGAGTTGTATTTCATTCTGCTGCCCATGAGGCTCAGAGAGCAGTTACTGTGCACTCCTCATTGCTCTGACTCCAGATCCCTGTGAGCGTTCAAATGTGGGGAGCTAAGGCACTCCATGGTGGGGTACTTACTCTCCCAGTACAGCCAGGAAGGGGAATCTGCAGGATTTGAACACAGTGCAAGCAGAGGAACATTTGCTATATATCCACATCCTGAAGCTGTGAGGCTCGGAGCAGACTGAGCAGCGGGGCTGCTCCAGCAAAGCCCCTGCCCTCGCCCTTGCAGATAGTAAAACGTCACAGTATCCAGAGGTAACACTGAGAAAGTCTGTATTAATCGTTAAGATGCACAGTATTTATGGTACACACTGCTGCTCCTCTGTGTGTGTATGTGACTGTTATTGCGTGTGTGTGTGTGTGTGTGTGTGAGAGAGTCGATGTCTGTGCATTACTGCCTCTGTGTGTGTGTGTATCTGTGACTGTATGTCTGAGTGTGTGCATGTGTGAGTATGACTGTATGCATGCGTTTCTGTGTGAGTATGTGTGTGTGTAACTGTGTGTGATTGTGCACCTGCGTATATGAGTGTGTCTATCCGTACGAGTGTGTGCATATGTATGAATGTGTGTGAGTATGACCGTGTCTGCGTATGTGAACATAGAACATAGAACATTACAGCTCACCGCAGGCCATTTGGCAATCGATGTTACGCTGACCTGTGAAACCAATCTGAAGCCCATCTAACCTACAATGTTCCATTATCATCCATATGTTTATCCAACAACCATTTAAATACCCTTAAAGTTGGCGAGTCTACAACTGCTACAGGCAAGGCATTCCATGCCCTTACTACTCTCTGAGTAAAGAATCTACCTCTGACATCTGTCCTATATCTATCACCCCTCAATTTAAAGCTATGTCCCTCATGCTAGCCGTCACCATCCGAGGAAAAAGGCTCTCACAGTCCACCCTATCAAATCCTCTGATCATCTTGTATGTCTCTATTAAGTCACCTCTTACCCTTCTTCTTTCTAACGAAAACAGCCTCAAGTCCCTCAGCCTTTCCTCATAAGACCTTCCCTCCATACCAGGCAACATCCTGGTAAACCTCCTCTGCACCCTTTCCAATGCTTCCACATCCTTCCTATAATGCAGTGACCAGAACTGTACGCAATACTCCAAGTGCGGCCGCACCAGAGTTTTGTACAGCTGCAACATGACCTCGCAGCTCTGAAACTCAATCCGTCTACCAATAAAACCTAACACACCTTCTTAACAACCCTATCAACCTGGGTGGCAACTTTCAGGGATGCACGTCTGTGTGTATGTCAGTATGCGCAAGTCAGTATGTGTGAGTCTGTGTGTGTGTGTGAGTGTGACTATGTGCTTGGGTGCACGTGCGTTTGTGTCTATGCGCGTGCGTGTGTCTGGGTGTGCACGCATGTATTGGTGTGTAAGTGTGTATGCAGTGTGTGTGCATGCGAATGTAGAAGTGCTTCTGCAAATCTCCCCTGAATGGGCTGGCCCTATTTCTCAAACTATGCCCTTAGTTCTAAAATCCCCAGAGTGGAGGCAGTCTTTATCTACTGTCTTTTCCTGTCAATATCTTGAAGACTTCAATCAGATCTCCCCTTAACCTTCTGAGTTGTAGAGGAAACAGGCCTCATTTGTATAATAACTCATCATAACTTAACCCCTGAAACCCAGGTGTCATTCTTGTAAACCAACGTTGCACTCCCTCCAAGTCCAGTCTATCCTTCATGAGGTGTAGTGCCCGGATCTGCTCTGGCGTGGGGGGTGGGGTGCTTAACCAGGGTTTTGTATAACTGCAGCATAACTTCCATGTCTTTGTGCTCCAATTATTTTTCATTGTTGTATTCCATATATTTTCTTTTGACCACTTGCTAAATTTCATTGTTTTACAAACTTACCGCCTCCTCTATTCATTCTGCTAAAAGTGGCAAATGTAGCTGTGATGTAGAAGGCTGATTCAACCTCATTATTCACATAAATTTAATGACTTGGGATAGAATTGCATTGGAGGCAGTTTAGAGGAAGTTCACCAGCTGATTCTGGAGTGAAGGGTCTGTCATGAGGAGAGATTGGACAGTTCAGGCCGAAACGCTCTGGAGTTTAGAAGAATGAGAGGGGGTCCAATTGAGGGATATAAGATAATAAAAGCAGGGGTGGGGGGGCAGGTGTGAGGGGCATGGGGGTGGGATATGGATTGCCAAAGTAGACAGAGAGATGATGTTTCCTCATGTGGGGCAGTCTAGAATGTGTTTCAGGATAACGCGCTGGGGCAGATTTAAAACAGAGGTGAGAAGGAATAGATAACACAGTGTGGAGCTGGGCGAACACAGCAGGCCAGGCAGCATCAGAGGAGCAGGAAAGCTGACATTTCAGGTTGGGACCCTTCTTCAGAAATGACTTCTCTCAAAGAGGGAGGAGGGTGTGAATCGGTGGGAATTCACTCCCCACAGAGTATGCAGGGGATACCGGCACATTGAATAAATTAAAGGAAGAGACAGACAGATTTTTAATCAGTGACAGGTTAAAGAGAGCAGGGGCAGGGGCGTGAAGTTGAGGTCGAGATGAGATCAGCCAGGGCCGCATGGAATGGGGGAGCAGTCCCCAAGGGGCTGAATGGCCTCCTCCTCTTCTAGTCCTCATTTTTCACTAAGCCATCGATGAGACCCTGGTCGATATAGTCACTGAATGATTTTCCTTTCAAGTCAATTAAAAAAAAATCAACATTTTAGCCCTTCGCTATGTGGTTGCCTGTCTATGCAGAATGCAAATGTCCAAATTGCACTGATTGAGTCTCACCATTAGTCACATTGTAACCTTGTGTCATTTGACAGTTCCTCAGATGACAGGTGAAGCAATAATTTCATCCCAGCTACAATTAATAACTGGGAACCAGTGAACCAGTGTCAAACGAGACGGTAACAGTATGACAAGAAATGAAACAAGACATCGGTGAGGCCAAATTCGTAGTACTGCGTACAGTTCTGGTCACCCTGCCACAGCAAGGATGTGGTTAAACTGGAAAGCGTGCTGAAAAGGTTTAAAAGGATGTTGCCAAGATGGAGGGTTTAAGCTATAAGGAGCGGATAAATAAACCAGGACATTTTTCCCTGGAGCATAGGAGGCTGAAGGGTGACCTTATAGAGGTTCATAAAATCACGAGGGGTATAGAATAACGTTGTGGTAGCAGCCTGTGACTGAGTTGACAAGACGGCCACTTGGGGTATTTAGCAAACACAAAATGGCCGAAAGGATTTGACAGTTACATACAGTAGATGCTCACAGCTAGACGTGTGGTCTCCATACAGATATACTAGATGAGATTCTCCGTCGGAAGAAACATTAGGCAAGTTAATCAGGTTTCTGTCAGCATGCAGTTCTAAACATATAAGCATTTTAATAAGGGGCTTTTGTGTAAGGCCTTTTTTAACCACAGTCTCAAGCTTGTTATTAAGGAAAAAGTAGAAGGAAAGTCTGATTCTACAGTATTTTAAACTGTTTACATAATTGTAGAATTAGAAAAGCAAACAACGAATCAGTGAAAAGGTTAGTTGCCTTCCTTGAGCAAATGTTTCTTGGTAATAAAGAGGCCCAATGCATTATTTGAGAAGGTAAAGTAATAATTGCTGGAAACATGACCTCCAGAAACAACCATTGTCATCGGAGGAGGGCATTGGAAAGGTTGTGAAAAAAGAGGTCACGATGAGGAGAGATAAACAATTGAAGCTTAGTGCAAATAGAGATAATTTGAACAAATTCTTACATCCAATGATCAAGGGAAGTTACAAGACATGTTACAAAATACAAAATGAGGGTATGGCTGTTCCCTTGTTGTTTGTGGAATCTAAACAAGTTTCATTTAATAGCTTGGTAAAGTTGAAAAGGCCAGAAATCACATGACACCTGGTTATAATCCAACAGGTTTATTTGAAAACACAAGCTTTCGGAGCCTTACTCCTCCTTCAGGTGTTAGTGAGAGAGATAGTATCCGACACAGGATTTATAAGTAACAGATCAAAAGGTCACACCACTGATGAGGATGTATTAAACAAACCTAAGATACTGTTAAAACTTTAATCAGTTAGAAGGTTTTAATTGATTAGTATGTATATGTAAATCCCCAAATTCTTTTCAAGTGACTGTCCTGAGAGTACTAAAGGTTTTATCAGTGTAAAGAAGAAGTGACATTTTAGGTCAGAGGCCTCATAGCTGACATGCATTGTCTGATCTAAAAAGTGAACTGAGGGGCAACTTTTTCATGCAGAGGGTGGTGTGCATATGGAACAAGCTGCCAGAGGAAGTGGTGGAGGTGGGTACAATTTCAACATTTAAAAGACATTGTATGGGGACATGGATAGGAAAGGTTGGAGGGATATGGGCCAAATGGAGACAAATGGAGCTAGTTTGGTTTGGGAAACCTGGTCGGCATGGACGAGTTGGACCGAAGAGTCTGTTTCCATGCTGCATGACTCTATGTCTTAATGCCTCATGATTTCTTGTGAAACTGGGAAGGAATTAAACTGTGCTGAGGAGACAAAGAATGAATGAATGAATGATGATTTATTGACACTTGTACTCTACAATGAGCAAAACAGTAAAATATAAAATATAAAAGTAAAAAGCTTCAACCGTTGCTACAATTTAGCACCTTTTGTATATTTTAAGAATAAAAAGATAACACTGAAAGAAAGTCTATCTTTGTTCCGCAGCCTCTACCATAAGCCCTGAGCCGCTTGATCAATGATACCTGCGCTGCTGCCTGTCTGCCGCCTCCGCTGGACCCATCAACGTAGGAGTTGCCAATGCTCAGACACCATCTCTGTGTCGCTGGGCCCATTTCGCTGATGGGCTGCTGAGACTGGCTCCTGTGCTGGAATCACACTCACCCAGAAACCAGTTGTCCCTGGTTCTGTTGCTGCCACTGCCGCACCGATAACCAGAAAGACCCTGGTTCCAGGCCTACCACAACCAGGGATAAAAGGTACTGCAGATGCTGGAGAATCCGAGATAACAAGGTGTGGGGCTGGATGAACACAGCAGGCCAAGCAGCATCATAGGAGCAGGAAAGCTTGACGTTTCGGGCCTAGACCCTTCATCAGAAAATGATTTTCTGATGAA
>JAHRHZ010000172.1:1532989-1546950 GCA_024137785.1 Ginglymostoma cirratum
TTCATCAGAAAATCATTTTCTGATGAAGGGTCTAGGCCCGAAACGTCAAGCTTTCCTGCTCCTATGATGCTGCTTGGTCTGCTGTGTTCATCCAGCCCCACACCTTGTTATCTACCACAACCAGAATCTGCCGCCATGCCAATAACCAGGGGCCCCTGGCTCTGCTGCCACTGCTGAGTTGTCAACCAAGAGAACCCAGCTGCAGGCCTACCACAAGTAGGGGAACCCAGCTCCGACCTACCACAATCTAGAGACCCCAGATCCAGGCCTACCATAACCAGAAAAACCAGGCTCCAGGCCTACTAAAACCAGGAGAACCCGGCTCCGGGCCTACCACCAGTAGAAGAACCCAGCTTTGCGCCTGCCACAACTGGGAGAACTCGGCTCCGCGCCTATCACAAGCAGGAGACCCCGGCTCTGGGCCTACCAAAACCAGGAGAACCTGGCTCCGGACCTACCACAACCAGGAGAACCCAACTCCAGGCATAACCAAACAAGGAGAACCCAGCTCCAGGCCTACTACAATCAAGAGAACCCAGCTCCAGGCCTACCACAACCAGGAGTCCCTAGCTCTACTGCCAGGCCAAGCCACCACCTCGTCACCTGGAGTCCCTGCTCTGGGCTTACCGCAACCAGGAATCCCCGGCTCTACATGCCAGACCAGGTCACTGCCTCGCCAAGAGTCCTGTTCTGGCTGGTCTCTTCCACAATATCACCTTCTCCGCCACCACGGCAGGAAGATGAAGAGAAAGGGGAAAGCAAAAGGAGAAAATGTTTAGCACGAAGGGAGCAAATGGGTCCAGGAGCCTGAATGCTGCCTAACGTGCCGGTGCCGCCATCTTGAATGCGCGAGTGTCACTATCAATACTGTCAGGTTCTGCTCTGTGAATATGTGGGTATTCACATTCACATATTATCAAACTGTTCATGTCAGCAAATGCTATGTGAATCTGGGAGTGTTATTATCAATCTGTTTCTGTCAGTTTCTGCTATGCGGATACATGAGTGTAGTTGTCTTTCTCTGCCAATGCGAACATCAGAGTGTCAGCAATCTGTCCCTGACAGTTACTGCAATGTGAGTGTCTGACTGTAGTTATTAATATCAGCTTCTGTTACATCAATGTTTGTGTATAGTAATCAATGTATTCGTGTGAATGTGTAAATCTATTTAGCATTCTGAGAGTTAGTTATCAATGGGTGCTGTTCTTGAGTGAAGTTATCAATCTGTCCCTGACAATCCCTGCTGTGTAAATATAGTAATCACTCTGTACCTGTCAGTTTCTGAAATATGAATATGAGATTGTAGTTATCAGTCTGTACCTGCCAGCTTTGGTTATGTGTGTGAGTGCACTTATCAGTCAGCATCTGTCAGTTTCTGCCATGTAATCATGCCTGTTTATGTTTCAATATGTAACTTTCAGGTTTTTTTTCATTCATTCTCAGGATGTAGGCATCACTGGCTAGGTCAGGATTTATTGTCCGCCCCTATTTGCTTAGAGAGCTGTTATGAGTCAACCACATTGCGGTGGGTCAGACAAGGAGGTCAGACTAGCTAAAGATGGCAGTTTCCTTCCCTAAAAGACATTAGGGAACCAGATGGGTTTTTCCAACAATTGACAATGGGTTTATGGTCATCATTAGGCTCTTAATTCCAGATTTTTATTGAATTCAAATTTCACCACCAGGATTTGAACCCAGCTCCCCCGAACATTACCTGGGTCTCTGGATTAAGCGAAGCAATAGTAACATGAGTCTGTTGCCTCCCCCTGCTATGTGAATATGAGAGTTTACTTATCAATCTATTTCTGCCAGTTCCTGTAATGTGCATGTTTGTGTGTAGTTATAAATCTCTACCTGTCAGATTCTGCATTGTGAATATTTGTGTGTAGTTATCAATCTGTACTAGTCAGTTTCCATTATATGAATGTGTGTGTGATAGTGTGTGTAGGTATCAGTCTGTTCCTGTCAGTCTCTGCTCTGTGAATATGTAAAAATAGTAATCAATCTGTAGAGATAGTAAATCAATCTATCTGTTTGGTTCTGCTTTTTGAATAAGTGAGTGTAGTTGTCAATCTATACCTGTCAGGTTCTACTTGGATTGTATATATGTACACTTATCAATTTGCTCCTGTCAGTTTCTGTTATATGTATATGTCAGTTTAGTTTTGTGTGATGTGTAGATGTGAGTGTAGTTATCAATCTGTATGTATCAGTTTGTGATGTGAATGAGTGAGTTTAGTTATCATTCTGTTTGTCAGTCTCTGCTATGTAAATACTTAAATATAGTAATCAATCTGTCCCTAACAGCATTTGCTATGTGAAAATGTGAGTTTAAGTATAAATATATACCTGTCAGTTTCTGCTGTGTGAATTTTGTATCAATATGTATACCTGTCAGTTTCTGCTGTGTGAATGTGTGAGCTTAGGTATGAATATTGAATTGTCAGTTTCTGTGATGTCGGTGATTGTGTCTAGTTATCTATCTCTAACTGTCAATTTCAACAATATGAGTATAGTTATTAATCTGTAACTGCCACTTTCAGTCATGTGACTGTGCGTGTATAGTTAACAATCTGTATCTGGCAGTTTCTGCGATGTGACTTTGTGAGTTTAGTTGTGGATCTACATCTGTCAGTTTGTGTCATGTGAATGACCACATTTCATTAATGTAAATATGGGAGTATGGTTATCCATCAATGCTGTCACTTTCTGCTCTGTCTATATATGAGTTCAGTTATCAATGTGTATCTGTCATTTTCTGGTAGGTGAACTTGTGAGTTTAGTTATCAAACTTTAGCTGTGAAACTCCCCTCTGTGAATGTTCAAATGTAGCTGGCAGACTGTTAGAATCATAGAATCCCTACAGTGTGGAAACAGGCCATTTGGCCCAACTAGTCCACACTGACACTCCAAACAGCATCCCACCCAGACCCCTTTGCCTGTAACCTTGTATTTCCTATGTCTAATCCACCTAACATACTCACCCTGGACACTATGGGCAATTTAGCATGGCCAATCTAACTAGCCGGCACACCTTTCGACTCTGGGAGCAAACCCATACAGACCTGGCAAGACTGTGTGAGCTCCACACAGACATTCCACCCTGAGGCAATCGACCCAGGTCCCTGGCACTGTGCCACCCAGTTCCTGTATGTCTTTTTTTCTCTGTGAATATGAGAGGATGGTTGTAAATCTGTATCTGTTAGTTTAGGAGATGTGAATGCATTTGTCAATCTGTACATTTCAGTTTAGGTGATGTGAATGTGTGTGCAATTCCCATTCTCTCCCTATCAGTTTCTACAGAGTGAATGTGTGAGTGTAGGTATCAATCTGTTCCTGTCATTCTCTATTGTGTGAATATGGAAACATATTTACCAGTCTGTCCCTGTTAGTTTTTATTGACTGTATTTATCAGTCTCTGACTGTCAGTATCTGCTGCGTGAATGTGAATCTAGTTATCAACCTTTACCTGTTAGTCTCTGTCATGTGAACATTGTAGGGCGTGCTGCCTGGTTCAGTTTACCAGCTCTCTAGTTCTGACACTGGGCTTATGTGTGTGATGTGGTGTGGTGGAAAAACACTGGAGGCAGATGTTTCAGAGGGCAAGAAAACTGATTTTATAGAACAAACAAGCAAAATTGATATATTTACAAAGCAAGAAAGTTAATTTCAAATTGAAACCCTCCACCTGTCTCTGACTGAGACTGTCTCCCAGTTAATTAATACAGTGGGTAAAATAAATACAATGGGTCACTGTTACTGTACTAATCGGGGAAAAGAGAGAAAGAAAGAGAGTTACCTGTTCTAATCCACTTCCCTTCCTCAGATGTGCCCTACATCATTGACCCCCCCCCCCCCCCCCCCGCTTTCCCTGTCTATGACTAGCCCAGCTGGGTTAGAGGTCTCAATGACCTTAGGCTCACCCCTGGTGTGAAAACCACGACTTCGACTGGCTCTGGCCGTAATCGCTTGCCGTAGTTGGGGCTCTGCGAAGGGCTGTAGGTACCGACAATGGTCGGTTGGGCAGTGTCTGTCGATGCGGTTGGACATGTGGGATCGACCTAGTCAGTACCTTGGTTTTTCTCCTCCTCCAGGAGGTTTTGCGAGCAGGTTGGTGTTGCTGCTGGTGGAGAATGTTGCTGGTGTGTTGCATCTCGGGATGCCTTCGGTCGCCTCTGGACATCGAGACTGTGCTTTCCAGGGAGCAGACACCTAGGCACCAAGTTGTCAAGACCCCTCTTCAAGAGAAACGGGACAGAATAAGTCTGTCTTAAAGTCACACCTCATCACAAATTCTACACCCAGATGATTGACCTGCATTCTGGATTACTCAAATTGTCAGGTTGAGGAGGTGCCCTTCGCTGTGCTCTGAGATATGTTTCTGAGGGCATCACATTGTAAACTTATGTTGTACTGAACATTACTGTCGCCTTGTGCTAAGGATCACCCACGTTGTCAACAACGTCACACGAGCATCTGCAGGCAGAATTCAAGAATGAGGTTTGTAAATAAGTAAAAAATATTGGATAATTAAGAAGCTGACTGGGCTGAATGTTGGTTAGGCCACACACCGAAAGTATTGTGTGCAGTTCTGGAATTCAGATTCAAGGAGGGATGTGATGGTACAGGGAGAGGGTGCAGAGGAAGATATACCAGGATGTTGCCTTGGGACTGGAGAGTTTCTCTGATGCAGAGATATTGGACAGACTGGGAAAATGTACAATATAATGTTCTGAAGAAGTTTTGCTGGGCTTGGAATATTAACTTTTCTGCCTGTCCACAGATGCTGTCAGACCTGCTGAGTTTCTCCAGTACTTTGTGTTTGTTTCAGTGGAATTATTGTCCATGCCCTTCATAACCCAGCACACCTAAATCAGGTACCCCCTCAACCCTCTCTATTCCAAACAGAACAAGCTGAGATTATCCAGCTTCTTTGTAGCTGAACTTATCCAAGCCAGGCATCATTCTGGTGAATCTCATTTTCATCCACTCCAGAGCAATCACATCCTTCCTATAATGTGGTGAAGGAAACTGCACACAGTGCTCCATCTGCAGCCTAGCCAACCTTTCTCCTCACTGTCAAACACCCAAATAAACTTTGTCATCCGCAAATTGACCATCTCTCAATTCTTATCTACATTGTGTATGAATATCACAAACAGCACTGATCCCTGTGATATGTCACTGCGTGCTGGGTTCTAGTCACCCAAACAGCCTTCTACCACCACCCTGTTTCCTGTCACTGAGCCAATTTTACATACATCTTGGCAAGTTACTGCATATCCTTACATTTATACATGGACACGCCTTTATCAGTCAAGACATTGATTATGCATTCCCACCTTCGTGACCTCGAGCTCTTCTTCTGTCATCTTCACCTCCATGCCCATTTCTTTCTATAAGAGTCCTCTCCCTGACCCACAGACCCCTTTGCCCAGTTCCAACACTCTGTCTCCACCTGGACCCCTCCCTCTGGCCTCTTACCTGCACTTGATCTGTTCACTGAGAACTGTCAATGTAACATTGGTCACCTCAATTTCTCTTGCCCCCTCGCCCAATAGGATCTATCTCCCTCTGAACTGACTGCACTCCGTGTGCTTAGATCTAACCCTGACTTCGTTATTAAGCCTGCCGGTAAGGGTGGTGCTGTTGTAGCCTGCTGTACTGACCTCTACCTTGCAGAAGCTGAGCGCCAGTTCTCAGCTACTCCCTCCTATCTTCCTCTGGACCATGACCCATCAAGCCGTTGTATCAACTACATTTGCCAGATGACATCATTTCATCTGGCAATCTCCCCCTGCCACTACCTCCAAGGTGATGATCCCCCAGCCTCGCACAGCTCGTTTCTACCTCCTTTCAGAAATCCACAAACAGAGCAGCTTGGGCAGACCCATTGTTTCAGCCTGCTCCTGCCCCACAGAACTCACCTTTTCCAACATTGACTCAGTCTTTTCTCCCCTGGTCCAGTCCCTGCCCACGTACATCCATGATTCCTCTTAGACTGTACACCAGTTTCGGAATTTTCAGTTTGTAGGTCCCAGCCACCTGCTCTTTACCATGGACGTGCAATGCCTTTACACATCCATTCCCCACCAGGAGGGTCTTAGGCTCTCCAATTCTTCTTGGTGCAAAGACATAAACCATCCCCTCCCATCACCACCCTCCTCTGCTTGGCCAAGCTCATCCTCACCTCAGCAACTTCTTTTTTTAACTTCTCTCATTCTCTTCAGGTCAGAGGGGTGGCCATGGGTACCCGCATGGCTCCAGTTATGCCTGTCTGTTTGTGGGGTACGTGGAACATTCCTTGTCTCAGTCCTATTCTGGCCCCTACCCACAATCTTTCTCCGAAATGTCAATGATATCATCGGTGCTGCTTCTGTCTCTCGCCCGGTACTGAAAAAGTTCATTGATTTCATTTCCAATTTCCACCCTGCCCTCACTTTCACCTGGTCTATCTTTGACTCTTCCCTTTACTTCCTTGACATCTGTTTCCATTTCTGGGTATATACTGGCCAATAATATCCACTTTAGACTCACTGACTCCCACAGCTACCTGGACTATACATCCTCGCACCCTGTTTCCTCTCAAGACTCCATTCCATTCTTCCAGTTCCTCCGTCTCCATTGCATATGTTCCAAGAGGCCAACTTCAACAAAGGAGCCTCCAAAATGACCACCTTCTTCCTCAACTAAGGATTCCCCAGCACTCTTGTTGACAGGGCCCTCAACTGGGTCTGATCCATCTCCTGCACTTCTCCCCTCACCCTCTCTCGTCCCTCCCACAACCACGATAGGGTTTCCCTTACTTACCATCCCACCAGCATCCACATCCAGAATCAAACACCATTTCCATGTAGGGGGATGTCAGCACCAAACACATATTCCACTCCCCTCCCTTGCCTGCCTTCCGCAAGGACCATTCCTTCTGAAACACCCTGGTCCACTCTTTCTTCACTGCCAATACCCCTACAGCCCCACAGCACCTTCCACTGCAACCACTGAAAGTATAAGATCTGCTCATTTATCTCCTGCCTCCTCAGTATCCAAGGACCCAAACATGCCTTCCAGGTGAAGTAGCACTTTACCTGCACTTCCCACAATCTCGTCTACTGCATCTACTGCTCACAATGTGATTTCCTCCGCATTACGGAAACAATGTGTAGACTAGGTGACCCTTTGCAAAAGATCTACAGTCTGCCGGAAGAAAATACCCTGAACTTCCAAATAACTGAGATGGCAAGAACTGCAGATGCCGGAGTCAGAAGAATGGTCCCGACCCGAAATGTCATCTTTCCTGTTCCTCTGTTGCTGCCTGGCCTGTTGTGTTCCTCCAGCTCCACACTGTGTTAACCCTGAGTTTCCGGTTGACAGCCACTTTGACACATTACCATGTTCCCTGGCCAATATCTCTGTCTCAGGCTTGCTGTATTGCTCCAGCAAAGCTCAGCACAAGCTGGAAGAACAACACCTCATTTTCTGCTTGGCGACCCTACAGCCCTCTGCACTCAATATCGAGTTCAATAATTTTAGGGCGTGAACTCCCCCATGTCCTAGCCCCCTACCACACATTCCAGGCCTTGTTATCACAGTTTGCTATTACACACTACATATTGTTAGCCACTAACAGTCTCCATAAACAGCTATTCACCCTCCTAGCCAGACTGTTATTGACTCCTTTGTCTGTTCAACTGTTCTCCTCTCTCTTTGGTTTCTATCCCTACCTATCATTTATTCCTTCCCCCCCTGTCATCTGCATATAAACTGACATTTTTCTAGCTACCATTAGTTCTGAGAAAGGCTTACCAGAGCCGAAATGTTAACCCTGATTTCGCTCCACATATGCTGCCAGACCTGCTGAGCTCTTCCAGCAACTTCTGTTTTTATCATAGATTATAAGAGTGTGGAAGTTATGTTGAACCTGTACAGAATTTTGCTCAGACCACAGCTAGAGTACTGTGCACAGTTCTGGTCAATACAGGAAAAATGTGACTGTCTGTAGGTCACAGGGTCAATTGATGGTGTTGTTGGTAGTGAGGAGGATGGTCTCAGGAGAGTCCGATATTGATCAACTGGTAAATTGAGCAGACCGATGGCTGTGAGGCGATGCATTTGGGAGGTTTAATGAGGGAAGGATCTACACAATGAACAGCAAGTTCCTCAGGAGTTTTGAGAAACAAAGGGACCCTTGTGTACAAGCCCATAGATCCCTGAAGATGTCAGGGCAGGTAGACAAGGTGGTGAAGAAGGCATATAAGCCACTTGCCTTCATTAGATGTGGTGAAGAATGTAGGAACAAGGAGGATTTGTTACATCGTTATAAAACATTGGTTAGGCAACAGATAGAATACTGTGTGCAGTTCTGGTCGAAACACTATCATGATTGCACTGGAGAGATGCAGAGAAGATTCACTAGGATGTTATTTGGGATGGAAAGTCTCAGTTATGAGGAGACATTGGATAGGTTGGGTTTGGTTTCCCTGCAGCAGAGGAGGCTTAGACAGGGTGGGTGTGTTTGTGTCAGGTATACATAATTGAGAGAGTTATAGACGGCATAGATCATGAGAATCTTCTCCTCACAGCAGACGTTACTAAGACCAGAGGGCATAAGTTTAAGGTGAGGAGTAAGTGGTTTTGAGGCCATCCAAGAAAAGAGAATTCACCCAGAGGGTGGTAGAAATATCATGCACAGGCTGAGCGGGTGGTGAAGGTAGGTTCTCCCACAACATTTAAAAAGCTTTTGGATGAACACTTAAAATGCCACAGCATAGTAGTCTGTGGACCGAATGCAGGTCAATGGGATTAGTAAAGTCTGTTTGATGGTCGGCATAGACACGGTGGGCCAAAGGACCTATTTCCATGCTGTATAACTCTATGGCTCGCTGTAACTGTATTATATGGGCCAAAGGCAGTTTTACGGAGTTAGATGACAAATTAGCATTGAGGGTCTGAATGGTCTACTCGTGTTCCTATAAGATTATGAGGGGCATGGACAGGGTGGAGAGAACACATCTGTTCCCTTTAGTTGAAGGGTCAATAGCATATTATTTCAAGTGAAAGACAAGAGATTGAGGGAATTTGATGAACTTTATCTTTTTCATCATGAAGGCGGTGGGTATTCAGAATGCACCACCTGAGACGGTAATTGAAGCAAGAAACCTCACAACATTTAAAAAAATACTTGAATGATCACTTGAAATGTCATAACTTTTAAGACTATGGGCCAAGTGCCAAAAAGTTTGATTTGTGTAGATCAAGTCAATAAATATGGAGCTGGAAAAGCATAGCGGGTCAGACAGCATCCAAGGAGCAGGAAAGTCAACATTTTGGGCCGAAACCCTTCATCAGGAGTTCTGGTGGTCCTGATGAAGGGTTTTGGCCCAAAACATTGGCTTTCCTGCTACTTGGATGCTATCTGACCGGCTGTGTTTTTCCAGCTCCAAATTTATTGACTCTAGCTTCCAGCATCTGAAGTCCTTTCTGTCTCCAAGTCTCTGAAAACCATGCTGTGTAGCCTCGGCTAAGGATGCCCACCTTGAAGAAGTTTTCCTCCTCCCTCCAAAGAGAGCTCAGTGAGTCTCTTTTCTACTGCAACACCACCACCCCGCCCCCTGTTATCTCCTCTGCCTTGGAGCCCTGATGAAGCATTTCGGCCCGAAACATTGACATTCCTGCTCCTCAGATGCTGTATGACCTGCTGTGCTTTTCTAGCTCCACATTTATTGACTCTAGCTTCCAGCAGCCTTTACAGTCTCCATGTTAGTGTAGATCAAAAGGATTTCTTGACACAGACTCGAAGGATAAAAGTACTTCTTCTAAACTGTATGATTCTATGAGTCTGTGCCTCTGACTAGACAGTCCCCTATCACAATCGATCGCTGAGAACCTGGCGTACTTCTTGTTACATTAGAGCCAATCTTGGTACCAGAAACATGGCTGTCAGTGCTACATTCCCCTGAGAGTCCCTCATACGTATGTTTTCCAAGACAGCATACTTCTTTTAGAAGGGGATAGTCACAGGAGACTCCTGCACGACCTGCCTCACTCTCCTATCTTTTTGAAGGTCACCCATATACCTGACTGTATCAAATAAAAACCAAAAAGAACTGCGGATGCCAGTTCTGAGGCAGGGTCACCGGACCCGAAACGTTAACTTTGATCTTTTTTCTTCACAGACTTGCTGAACTTCCAGCAACTTTTGTTTTTGTACCTAACTGTATCTTTGGTTTATCTGCCTTCCTGTAACTGCCATCCACCACCCTCAGCTCCTTTAAATTTCTCATTGCCTCTAACTACTGCTCCGACGGTCCATGCAATCTGATAGGATTCGCAACTAAACTTCCTGCAGACATAATCATCAGTAACATGGAAACTCTCCCTCATCTCCCACATCCAACAGGAAGAGCTATCACTCTATTTTTTTCTGAATAAGGGTCCAGAACCGAAACATCAATTTTCCTGCTCCTCTGATGCTGCTTGGCCTGCTGTGTTCATCCAGCTCTACTCTTTGGTTATCTCACTCTACTAAAGGCCATCTTTACACCTAAAGAATCTGCAGGCCCAGAAAATAGCACATCTTACTGCTCTAAAAACACTGCTCCAGGCTAACTTAGTACCTATGTTTTATATTTTTAAAGTTTAATCGAGAGACAGATGTCAATAAAAATATATATAACCAAAAAGAACCCACTCCACTCAGTATTGTAGGTTTAAAAAAAAACTGAGCCACTTAGCAGCTCCCCTGCTATGATCTCCCTCCACCGGTTTCTCTAAGGTCAGCCGTGAATTTCGCTGTTTGTTTATTTTTCTCAGATGGACTGGGATGTCCAGAGGAATTTGAAATCAAACAGCAGAGGCAGTATTTGTGAAGGTTCATTGCTCGGTCAGACAGCAGTGTCGGCTTCTTTCTCCATTGATTCATTTCCACAATGTGGTCACTGCCTTTGTCTCCCTTCCTCCTTTTCCAAAGTGCCGTTGTTTTGATCCTTTTTTCCCCCCCACAATGTTCCAAAAGAAAATAACAGCTTATAAAATAATAATTACTGCACCTAGAATTCCAGGAAATCAACTCCAACTCTGAAAATACTTCAAAAAAGGAGCAGCCACAACTTTTTTCCCACCCTCCATCTAGTCAAAACATTGCTGTGGGTTTAAAGTCACACTTAGGCCAGACCAGCCAGGGATTGATAGACTTCCTTCTCTGAAGGATATTAGTGAACCAGATGGGTTTTCCTGATAACTGACAATGGTTTCTTAACCATTAGTGGATTCTTAATTTTGTACTGAGAGGCCCTCTTCTGTGCTGTAGATCTCTATGACTAGGACTATGATGATGAATAGACAAATTCATTTACATTTTATAGAATCGAATTAGTTCATAGAATCCCTACAGCGTGTGGAAACAGGCCCTTCTGCCCAACAAGTCCACACCGACCCTTAGAGCATCCCACACAGACCCGTCCCCCTCTTACCCACCTAATCTACATATCCTTGAACACTATGGGCAATTTAGTATGGCCAATCCACCTAGCCTGCGCATCTTTGGATTGTGGGAGGAAACCAGAGCACCTGGAGGAAACCCACACAGACATGGGGAGAATATGCAAACTCCACACAGACAGTCACCTGAGGGTGGAATCGAACACAGGTCCCTGGCGCTGTGAGGCAGCAGTGCTAACCACTGAGCCACCATGCTGCCCCTTTGGAAGAAAAAAACAAGACAGTTGGACTCCAGAGTCCTACATGGATCCCATTACAGGCCTACTACATTCATGGGCATTGTAACTTTGCAGGCCCCAAAAGAGGCAGACATTAAAGTAAATCAGAAAAATATGGGCACAATGGAACTACCATAGCTTAAATATGTGGGACGTTGAATTAGTCAGGGGTGAAAGACTCTACCCAGGGAAGGAAAATGGCTATCAAAAACACACCACAACCAGTCACTAGCCAGTGAGGTGAGGAAGATATTGGGACAACTTAATGACTGGAGAAACCAGAACCTCATGTTGCAGCAACTGTATTGTGGAGCCAATACAGTGGTTAGTGAAGGGAGGAAGGCTGGCAACAGAAAGAAGAGAGTGGGGACCAAAACAGGATAGGGCTGATGCAGAGTCAAAGTCTGCCCTGACATCAGTCCCCACCGTTAAGTCGATCAATACGGCCTGACTGTTCCACTTGCATTACAATCTGGATGGAAACTTTTACAAGGCAGTCTTATCACAGCACTATGGTGGGGAACACGAGGGTTATAATTGAAAAAGGCTGGTGAAAACGAATGTAGGCCCCCTTACAGTCAGAATGAAGAACAAAGAGTTGGCTGACGAACTTCACTTTTGTCTTCACAAAGGAAGACACAAATAATGTCCCGAAATGAAGGGGAACATGGGGTTTTGTAAGAAGGATAAATTGAAACAAATCTGTATCAGTCGAGAAATGGGTTGGAGAAATTAATGGGATTGAAGGCTGATAAATTTCCAGGGCCTGAGATAACAAGCATGGGGCTGGATGAACACAGCAGGTCAAGCAGCATCATAGGAGCAGGAAAACTTGACGTTTCGGGCCTAAACCCTTCATCAGAAATGGGGGAGGGGAGGAGGGTTCTGAAATAAATAGGGAGAGAGGGGGAGGCGGATAGAGGATGGATAGAGGAGAGGATAGGTGGAGAGGAGGCAGACAAGTCGAAGAGGCGTGGATGGAGCCAGTAAAGGTGAGTGTAGGTAGGGGGGTAGGGAGGAGATAGGTCAGTCCAGGGAGGACGGACAGGTCAAGGGGGCGTGATGATGTTAGTAGATAGGAGATGGGGGTGTGGCTTGGGGTGAGAGGAAAAACAGGTTAGGGAGGTGGAGATGAGCTGGGCTGGTTTTGGGATGCGGTTGGGGGAGGGGAGATTTTGAAGCTTGTGAAATCCACATTGATGCCATTGGGCTGCAGGGTTCCCAGGCTGAATATGATTTGCTGTTCCTGCAGCCTTCGGGTGGCATCACTGTGGCATTGTAGGAGGCCAAGGATGGACATGTCATCTGAGGAATGGGAGGGGGAGTTGAAATGGTTCGCGACTGGGAGGTGCAGTTGTTTGTTGCGAACTGAGTGCAGGTGTTCTGCAAAGCGGTCCCCAAGCCTCCGCTTGGTTTCCCCGATGGAGAGGAAGCCACATCGGGTGCAGCGGATGCAGTATACCACATTGGCAGATGTGCAGGTGAACCTCTGCCTGATGTGGAAAGTCTTCTTGGGGCCTGGGATTGGGGTGAGGGAGGAGGTGTGGGGGCAGGTGTAGCACTTCCTGCGGTTACAAGAAAAAGTGCCGGGTGTGGTGGGGCTGGAGTGGAGTGTGGAGCGGACAAGGGAGTCGCGGAGGGAGTGGTCCCTCCAGAAGGCAGATAAGGGTGGGGAGGGAAAGATGTCTTTGGTGGTGGGGTCTGACTGCAGGTGGCGGAAGTGTCGGAGGATGATGCGTTGGATCCGGAGGTTGGTGGGGTGGTATGTGAGGACGAGGGGGATTCTTTTTTGGTTATTGTTGCGGGGACGGGGCGTGAAGGATGTGTTCCGGGAAATGCGGGAGACACGGTCGAGGGCGTTCTCGACCACTGTGGGGGGGGGAAGTTGCGGTCCTTGAAGAATGAGGACATTTGAGATGTGCGGGATTGGAATGTCTCATCCTGGGAGCAGATGCGGCGGAGGCGAAGGAATTGGGAATATGGGATTTTTGCAGGAGGGTGGGTGGGAGGAGGTGTATTCCAGGTAGCTGTGGGAGTCAGTGGGCTTGAAATGGACATCTGTCTCTAGGTGGTTGCCCGAGATGGAGACAGAGAGGTCCAGGAAGGAGAGAGAAGTGTTAGAGATGGCCCAGGTGAACTTCAGGTTGGGGTGGAAAGTGTTGGTGAATTGGACGAACTGTTCGAGCTCCTCGTGGGAGCACGAGGCGGCGCCGATGGAGTCATCAATGTAACGGAGGAAGAGGTGGG
>JAHRHZ010000172.1:1557139-1627289 GCA_024137785.1 Ginglymostoma cirratum
CCAGCTCCACACCTTGTTATCTCAGATTCTCCAGCATCTGCAGTTCTCACTATCTCTGAATAAATTCCATAACCTGACTTTGAAATATGTGAAAGATGTTTTCCTTACTTCACTTGGTGGAGCCAGTTTGATGGGCTGAATGGCCTACTTTTATTCTTATGACTTATCACATCCACCCTTGCTTCATTTGCACACCATTTTCCACCTATGCTCCTTCTTGTTATTGTTCCTTTTTGAGTTGGAACAGCTTCGCTCTATCCATTCTCTTCATCCTACATATGATTTTAAAAACCTTAAATCAAATCACTTCTCATCCTTTTTCTCTCCAAAGAGAGCAGCCCCAACTTCTTCAATCTATCCTCATCACTGAAAATTCTCATTCCTGGTAATTTCCTAGTAAATTGATTCAGCACTCACTCTAATGTGTTCACATCTTTGCTTTCATGTAGCACCCAAAATTGTACACAATACTCCAGCTGAAGTCTAACGAGTGTCTTGTATGAGTTCAACATTACCTCCCTGTTCTTGTACTCTGTGCCCCTATTAAAAATCTGAATACAGTGTGTGTTTTTCCTGCCATCTTCTGTGCACATATATACCCAGGTCCCTCTGCTCCTGTGACATGTTTCAATTTGTACTCCCTATTTTATATTGTCTTTCTTCTAATCACAGTGCTTCATCTCACACTTCTCTGCATTGAACCTCATTATTTTGCTTCATAGACACTCCAACAAGTCAGTTAAACAGGATTTCCCCTTTATTACTCTCATTTATTCAGTATTGATTTAGTACCCATCTTATTCCACAATATTACCAATTTGATTTGGAATAATTATTTCTGGAAGCTTTCTCACCCGGAATTTAAACTGACTGGTCTGTAATTGCAGGGATTATCCTCACAACCTTTCTTGAACCAGACTGTAATATTTGCAATGTTCTAGTCTTCTGGCATTTCCCCTGAGTCTAGGGCAGGCTGAAAGTTCATGGTCATTGCGTCTGCAATTTCTACTCTCACTTCCTTCGAAATCCTGCTCGTCATGGTGCCTTATTGACCTCAAATACCAATTCTTTTGATCCCTGACCCTCAGTACTGCCATTTGCCCTTGGTACCTTGAGAGCATTGTTGAACAGATGTCCGAGGTTTTGGAAACAGCCCGACTCCAGTTGATGCCTCTGGAAGAATCTGACAGTGTCTTCGAGGATGTCATTATCAATGAAGATGTACTGACGAGCAGTTGCAAATGATTTCATCACAAAGGCTGTCAACCTGCAAGAAAGGGCTAAGATTATGATATGGAGGAAGCTGAAAATTGACAGTTCCTTATGTCTTCTTCCTTAGTATTTCGTATGTTCTCTGTATTTTCTGCTGTCTGTATCTAGCTCTGTCTCTTCGTTGCTGATCCTCTCTTTTACCTGGTGTTGGTCCCTCTCCTTCTGATAGCTCCCCATACCCCGTCTCTTTGATTCAATCAGTCTCTTAGAAATAATCTTGGTGAAAACTAGGTTGTTAAAATTCTTTGTGTGCTGCTTTCAGTCGTTTGTCCATGGACTACCATCACCATATTCTGGTGAAATTTGTATGTGTGTGTGTGTGCATGTCTGAGAGAGAGAGAGAGAGACTCCATCTCTCTTTGCTTTGCAATTACCATTTCCCCAGGAGTTCCCATGTGTGAGACTCTGCACATCATTTCCCAGTGAATCCCAGTATGGGGTTGGTTGGTTCACCGAGCTGACTGGTTTTTGTGCAAACATTTCATCCCCGTTCTAGGTGACATCTTCAGCGCTGTCTGGACTGCTGTGTTCATCCAGCCCCATGCTTGTTATCTCGGATTCTCCAGCATCTGCAGTAACTTTTGTCTCCATTAAAGCGCTGTTGTTCTGTTCCATTCTGAATTTATATGGTCCGATGTGATATGGTAGGTAGTTCTGTTTCTGGTTTTGCTCTGTAATGGTATCTGTATTTCAACATGTTTGTTCATGGTACCAGTGACTGAAAACCTGGCTTCTGGGAACTCGAGCTTGTCTTTGTTTTGCTTGTCCTAGTACTGTAACTTTGTCCCAGCTAAACTGATGTCCTTCTGTGTCGGAGTGAATAGAAACGAGGGAGAGTTGGTCGTGCCATTTTGCTGTGAGTTGGTGTTCGTGTATTCTAATGGCAGGTTTCCTGCCCGTCAGTCTATGTATTGCTTCTTGCAGTTGCTGCCTGGTGTTTTGTATGTCACATTTGCCCTGCTCATTTTGGGTGGGGAGTCTTTCATCTTTGAGAGTAACTGGCAAAGTGCGGTTGTTGGTTTGTGTGCTATTATTATTCCAAGAGGTCTGAGGAGTCTTGTAGCCAGTTCCGATGCGTTTCTAATGTAGGGTAGGGTGGCCAGTGTGTTGGGGCATATAGTGTCTCCTTGGTGTTGTTTGTTTGCCAGGCATTGGCGAATGAAGCTGTTAGGATAACCCATTGTTTGCAAAGACTTTGCAGAGGTGTTCCTCTTCATTTTTGCACAGCTTCGGGGTGTCACAGTATGTTATCGTTCGTTTAAACAGAGTCTTCACACAGCCCTGTTTATGGGCACTGGGGTGGCCACTGTTGTAACTCAGGATTTGGTCTGCATGTAAGATCACAAGGTGTAGAGCTGGATGAACACAGCAGGCCAAGCAGTATCAGAGGAGCAGGAAGGCTGACGTTTCGGTCCTTGACCCTTCTTCAGTATGGGTCTTTTCTGAAGAAGGGTCTAGGCCCAAAACATCAGCCTTCCTGCTCCTCTGATGCTGCTTAGCCTGCTGTGTTCATCCAGCTCTACACCTTGTTATCTCAGATTCTCCAGCGTCTGCAGTTCCTACTATCTTAGGTCTGTATGTGTAGTCTTTCTATATCTGCTGGTGAGGAAATCCCATTGTTTGTTCATTCCGTCATTACATCCAGAAATGGGAGTTGATTGTTGTTTTCCTCTTCCCTGCTGAACTTGATCCCAGTGAATATGCAGTTAATAAGGTGGTGTGTTTCTTCTAACTTTGCTCGTTCAATGATCACCGAAGGTATCATCCACATATCTAACCCATAGTTTAGGATGGATCTGGGGGAGGGCAGTGTGTAACATAACAGTTATGTTTGCATAACAGTTTCCGCTATAAGACCCAAGATGGGTGAGCCCATGGGTGTCCCATTAATTTGTTCATATACCTGCCAGTGAAGACAAAGTGTGTGGTAAGGTATAGCTCAATTTCAGCATATTGTCCTTGCAGATGGTTTCTCTGGAGGTCTGTGTTTTCAGATTATCTAGTAATATGGCTAATGTATCCTTTGCTAGTGTTATGTTGATCAAGGTGAATAGAATATAAATTCAGAACGGAATAGAATGACAGCACTTCAACCAAACAGTATTGAATACCTAGAAGGGGGACAAGACGTTTGTACGAAAGCCAGTCAGCTCAGCAAACCAACCAACAAGTTCAACCACAACTGAAGCTACAGATCTTCGCTACAACATGAAGTTCACTAAGTTTGTGCCACTTTCAGCTTTCTCAAGGCATGCTGTGATCACGATTTCCAAGTGAATCATGATGAGGGTATAAGGTTTGGCTTTCTCTGTGCATAAAACTACTTTCCAATGAGTCTTTGTGCGTGTATGACTTCCAGCTTTCTAGGAATATGTATGGACGTACACACACAGAATGCTGTATACACCACACCAAATGTACTGCAGCAGTTCAACAATGCAGATCACCATCACTTTCACAAGATCAATTAGGGAGAGGTAATAAATGCAGACCCAACCAGCAAAGCACACTCCCCTAAACGATTTTTTTTCTTTCCCCAGTGAATCTGTGTGTGTGTGTGTGTTTATGTACGTGCATGTGTACACGTGTGTGGGTCTGTGCGTGAATTTAGTTATGGGTATCTATTTTATGGGTATCCAGTCTCTATTTTCTAGTAGATTTTGACGTTTGTAACTTTCATCTTTCTGAGATTGTTAAGATTACTACTTAGTGAATCCAATGTATGTGTGAGCGGCTTTCAGCCCCCTCCATGTTTATAATGATCACTATTTCTCCAGAGAATCTGTATGAGAGACATAGTTTTAGCCCATTCTATGTGTATTATGATCACTATCTCTCATTGAATTTGGTAAAAGCTTGGCTTTTAACTTCTTTATATACTCGTTGTGATCACTAATTACTCAGTGCGTGTGTATTGTGCATGTGCGTGAGGTGTGCCAGAGAGGCAGGAATGTGGAAATTGATAATTTCCCTTCATCTGTACCAGGTATTTCCCTCAGGATCTCCTTCTCCAAATGCACTGAAGGATCCATCGTGATGTTTGTATGTCAGCTGGTTCTGGTATCCTGTGGAGTAGTGAGCAAGTTAATAGAAGTTAAACAAGCCACAGAAAGTTATAGTGCAAAGTACATTAAGAAAGGTTAACTCATATACACACACATGGACTCATGCACTCACTCAGACTCAGGTAAAGCACTTCCACACTGCATAACACACAAGAATTATACATTCACCCACACACTACCACACACATTAACTCCCACCCAGAGTAATACTCACATCCAGCGTAACATACACACACAGACCCAGAGTAACATACTCGTACACACAACCACAGTAGAACACTCATCCGCACATCCAGACTAACACTCTCCGACAACACAGAGTAACACAATCACTCATACCCAGAGTAACAGATACACAGTTACACACATGGACACATACAACATACACAGATAACTACAGGCACAGCCACACAATGTAACACATTCCGGCAGAGATCTACCTGTCTGTAGGTAGTTAATTGCTTTTTCCTGAATTTCCCGAGTGAGCTGATCTGTTTTATTCAGGTATCTCAGCACGTAGATGTTTGGGACAAATTTCACCATGTTCTGTTCTCCACACCCTGTGGGCAGTCTCAATAACCCATCCAGATTCTGCATCGCAGAACTCAGTATGTCCCCTGGAGAGAGAACACATTGCTCACAGACTCCTCTGACAGAGTTCAAAAGGCTCCAACCAAACCAAACACTTCACCCAAAAACTGAGTACAATACAATGGAACATTAAGAAAGGAATCTTGTGGGATTTTAATAACCAGCATATGAATTGGACTGAAGAGGTAGCTGAGGGGATAAGAGAATGTAGTTCCTATAATGTATATAGGAATCACTCTGAACCCAAAGTGTAAAATTTGCCAAAAAGGAAGATTGATAGTAATGGAGATCAAAACAGAAAAGATAGCAATTTTTACTGTGGAGAAAGTGAGAGAGAGATTAGGGAACTGGGGCAAATAAATATTGATGCCTTGAAAAGAGTCCACATTACAAAAGTGGAGGTCTTAAAAACATAAAGGTGGATAAATCTCCAGGACCTGATCAAGTGTATCTTAGGACATTGTGGGAAGTTAAGGAAGAGATTACTGGGATCCTAGCAGAGACATTTGTTTTATCTACAGCAATGGGTGAGGTGTCAAGGACTAGAGGCTGGCTAATATTGTGCCTTTGTTGAAGAAAGGCTGGAAGGAGAAGACTGGGAACTATCGACCAGTGGGTCTGGCATCAGTGGTGGGTAAGATGTTGGAGGGGATTTTGAGAGATAGCACTGGCAGAGTATTCAAGGTGGTGGCAGAGTTGCATGGTGGCTCTTGAGTCCAGTGTTCAACCATTCCTGTTTGCCTTCTTTCTTTTTTGAAACAACCCTTCAGAGGCCAGTATCCCATTACCAAGTAACCCTTTATTTACTTATGTACAGTACACTGGCTGTAGCCGGCCAGCTCGGAGTCAGACCCCTGAACAGAAGAGATTCTAAATCCCCTGTTAATATTGATCAGCCAAGGCTTCCTGATTGTCCCAGGTTAACAACCTCAATCAAGGACCTCATAGTCGACGAGGTCCACCTCGTTCTAATCACTACAATTTACTTTTCGTTTATTTCTGCTCTTATTCTTTCATTGTCACAATTGTTTTCTTTAAAACTTTTAGTGTCGGGTTAATCGATGGCCTTGACATGACAGAAGCAGAGGGCCGTTTGCAGGATGACAGCAGCCTCCCAGCCTTTGGAGGTGACGGCGGGAGACATGACTCCTCCCAGCGATTTGAGGGGCCGGCAGTGAACCATTCAAGATGGCGGCACCGGCGAGTCAACATCTCGGAGGAGAGCAATTGAAGCAATACTCTTTGTGAGGGATAACACAGTGTGGAGCTGGAAGAACACAGCAGGCCACGCAGTCTCAGGGGAGCAGGAGGCTGAGTTTCGGCTTCTCGGTGAAGCATCTGTGGCATGGCCTGGCAGTGGAGGTAGGGACTTCTGGTTGCAGTAGGCCCAGACCTGGTTTTGGCAGCAGCATGATATGCCTGGAATAGGGACTCCTGGTGTCATTGAGATTGCACCTGAACTAGAGCATCCTGGTTGTGGTATTGGCAGGTCCGGAGCAGAGATTCTGCATTATCAATGAGGCAGTGGTGGCAGAGAAGCCGAAGACTCCTGGTTGTGGGGCAAGTACGGGTTCAGTGCGTGGCATGGCATCTGTAGCCACATTGGGGAGGTGGGCCCAGCAGCGAAGAGATAGCGCCTAAAGAGTAGGTGCAGCGCAGGTGGAGATGAGGTGTTGGAGGGGAGGTGGAGGCTAAATTGTGACATCGGTTGAATCTTTTAACTGTATTTAACTGTTTTATTCATTGTAATACGCAAGTGTCATTAAATCATTCAATTCAACATGGCATTCAGGGAAAGCTTGCCAATTGGACACAAAATTGGCTCGACAGTAGGAGACAGAGGGTGATGTGGAGGGTTGTTTTTTGGACTGGAGGTGTCCTGCAGGAATCGGTGCTGGGTCCGCTGTTTTCTGTTTATATAACTGATTTAGGTGAGAATTTAGGAGGCATGGTTAGTAAGTTTGTGGATGACACCAAAATTTGTGGTACATCAACAGTGAAAAATGTTATCTAAGATTACAAAGGGATCTTGATCAGTTAGGCCAATGAGCTCAGGAGTGGCAGATGGAGTTTATTTTGGATAAATATGAGGTATTACATTTTGGTACAAAAGCGAGGGTAGGACTTATACAGTTGATGGTAGGGCCCTGGGTAGTGTTGTCGAACGAAGAAACCCAGGGGTTCAGGTACACAAATCTTTGGAAACTGTGTCACATGTAGACAGGGTGGTTAAGGACGTGTTTGGCACGCTTGCCTTCATTGCTCAAACCATTGGATATAGGAGTTAGGACGTCATATTCAGGTTTTACAGGATGTTGGCGAGGCCACTTTTGGAGTACTGTGTATAGTTCTGGTCATCTTGTTATAGAAAGGATATTATTAAATTGTAGTAAGTTCAGAAAAGATTCACCAGGATGTTGGCAGGACTGGAGGGCTTGAGTTATAAGGAGAGGCTGGGTAGACTGAGACATTTTTCATTGGAGTGTAGGAGGTTGAGGAGTGACATTGTAGAAGTTTATAACATCATGAGGGGCATGGATGAGGTGAATAGCAAAAGTCTTTTTCCTCAGGTGGTAGAGTTCAAAACTAGGGGGCATATTTTTATGGTGAGAAGAGAAAGATTTAAAAGTGACAGGAGGGGCAACCTTTTCACACAAAAGGTGGTTTGTTTGTGGAATGAACTGCCAGAGGAAGTGATAGATGCAGGTACAGTTAAAAGACATTTGGACAGGTACAAGAATAGGAAAGGTTAAAAGGGATATAGACCAAACACAAGCAATCGGGAAACTTAGTCAACATGGACGAGTTGGACCAATGGGTCTGTTTCCGTGCTGTATGACTTAATGACTCTAAGAGTAGTAGAAGTTGGGGAGGACATAGACAACAGTGATAATAGCATAATAAGTGTGAAGATAATGATAGATAAGAATATTCATAAGGTGAAAACCAGCTTTATCAACTGGAAGAAAAGTTTTGTTTTGATCTATAATACTGATAAACAACAACGTACAATAACAATGAGAAACATTCAAAAATTCAAAACAATGTTCAGGGTGCAGGAGAACTCTCCCCTTTGAAAAGACTAAAGACAATTGCAGACAGTTGATATGCTGGTACAGAAAGTAGTTAGGAAAGCTAATCATTTCTTGCGAGGGTAATTAAATACAAACAGAGGAAGGTTATGCTTCAAGGTTCTGGTGAGACTGCATCTGGAGGACTGTGTAAGGTATTGGTCTTTGTTGAGGTTGGTTGGCTCACCGAGCTGTTTTGTTGTTCCACAGACATTTTGTTACTGTGCTGGGTAATATCCTCAGTGCAGCCTCTGATGAAGCGTCGGTGTGTTTTCCCACCTGGTTTTTAAACTCTGGGGTCCGTTGCGATGGATTGCCTCACTTCCAGGTTTCCTCCTTAGTGGAATGTATATGGGGTCAAGTTCAATGTGTTTATTAATATCCTGCTTCTTCGAGACAAGCACGGAAATTCCTGGAAGCATGGCACTCCACGAAGCAGGCTATTAATAAACACATTGAACTCGACCCCATATACATTCCACTACGGAGGAAACCCGGAAGTGAGGCAATTTTCCCAGGTGGGAAAACACACCGACGCTTCATCAGAGGCTGCACTGAGGATGTTACCCGGCATGGTGACGAAACGTCTGCGGAACAACAAAACAGCTTGGCGAGTCAACCAACCTCAACACCCACAACCCGAGCTACAGATCTACTCCAAAACCTTATTGGTCTTTGTATTTGAGGGAAAATAGAAAAACATTGGAGGCAGTTCAGTGAAGATTTACAGACTAACATCTGGAATGGAAAGGCTGTCTAATGAGGAAAGGTTAGACAGACCAGGCTTGTACCCATGTATAGCTTGAGGGGTCTTGACAGGGTGGTTCTGGAGAGGCTGCTTCCTCTGGTAGGATCTAGAACTAGGGGTCACCTATTTATAATAAAGATGAGGGGATTGCTTTCTCCTTGGGGCTGTGAGGATTTGGATCATGACTCCTCAGAGATGGCAGAAGCAGATTCTTTGAATTTTTTTAAGGTTGAGGTAGATATGAGGTATGAAACAGTGAAAGATGTAAGTAGATTTGAGGTTTTAATGATATCAGCCTGTGGAGCAGGTTGGATAAGCCAAGTAGACTAGATACTGGAGCATTGTTCTAGTGATTGTATGTCAGAAGATTTCAAGCTCCTAATCTCAGCCCCGATAACAATCCCAAAGCGCATACCATATTGTCATTCCCAAAACACAAACCATATCTCAATTCCAAATCACGAACCATATTCAACCCCAAAACACCGCTCCCAGTTTCAGTCCCAAAACAGAGAGAGAGAGAAAAAGTGAGGGAGGGAGAGAGTGAGACAGTGATGTGATCGTGTTTCTCTCTCATCCTTGTGGAGGTCAGTACCACACTGGTTGTGATTATTCTTCAATACAGGACATGACTTGAGCCTCACCTTTCCAGAGTTATGTACAAGCCTCAGTCGGATTGCTATGAGATTCTTACCCAGCACAGTGACATAGGCCCTGCTTGATCCTTTGATGACATCATTGGGAAGCTCAAGCTGGATCTCCTCAGTGATGGTCTTGCCTGGATCGAAGCACATCATGAGATCAGATGTGAGAAATACTGGTTAATCTCTGCCAACCCACATAATCAACATTGACAGTGCACTGACCCCCACCTCCTTCCAGGATTACCGCTGTTGTCTCAATCACCAGCATCAACTCCAATCTCATTCCCAGAGTGATGTCTCCTCAGAGAGAGTGACAGCAGTCTCCTGCCCATTGGACCATCTGATTCCCCAACACCTCAACCACTGTCAACAAATCTCTGACATGCAATCACTATCACTCTGTGTCACTATCTCTCTCTCTCTCTCTCTCTCTCTCTCACACATATCTGTCTTTGTGCCTGCCTTTGCCATACACCCTCTCTCCCTCCTGCAGGCCCAGTGCTGAAGGCAGTCCCTCATATACTGTCTATCTCCAAACAGAGCTGAGGGATACACGCTCATACGTATTCTCGCCCTTCACGCAGAATCAGAGCTGAAGGACACTCTCTCGCTGTCTCCCTCCCACAGAGCCAGAGCTGAGGGACACTCTCTCGCTGTCTACCTCCCCACAGAGACAGAGCTGAGGGACACTCCTTCACTATCTCTCTCCCCTCAGACAAAATGTTAAGGACGCTCAACTGGTCATTCAGACTGTTTCATTACCCAGAATGTAAACTGGAGTCCTGTACCTGCTGGACACATCAAAGAGCTGTGGGTCAGTTCAATCTCAATGCCCTCAGGCTGCAAGAGAAAACATGTGTCAGGGAAAGGGAATAGGCAACAAAAAGATTGAGAATTAGGAAGGCAGAAAGGTAGGGAGGTGGGGTGAGAGAGAGACAGAGACAGGGGAAGAGTATGACAGAGAGAGAGGGAGAGTCAGATTGACAAAGAGAGGTAGGGACAGAAAGATTGAGAAAGAGAGACAGAGAGGGAGGGCAAGAGGCAGACAGGGAGTGGTAGAGAGGATGAAACAGCACAATAGACAGAGTCAGCACAAGGGAGTGAGACAGAGCAAGAGGGGGAGACAGAGAGGAAGAGAGAGACAAAAGGGAGTAACAAATGAGAGAGAAACAGAATAATAGAGAGCGGGAGCAAGATAGCGATGGAGAAGAAAGGGGGGCAAGAGTGGGGAGAAGAGAGAGAGGAGATGGAGACAGATGGACAGAGAGGGAGGTAAGAGGGAGGAGAAAAGAGAGAGAAATCAAGTGATAGTGGGACAGAGATGGATTTCAAGAGTGAGGAAGAGAAAAAGGGAGACAGAAACAGATGGCAGAGATTTCGAAAACAGAAAGTGAAAGGCAGAGGGAGATTGAGGGACAGAAAAAGCAGAGATATAGAGAGTGAGAGAGAGGGTGATTATGTTATGATTCCATCATGGAAAGCAATAATGTAAAAGAAAACCATCTTACGACCACACAATCCATGATTACTTGGCAGGTTTAATCTGTTTACTTTAATGATCAGATTCCAGATCAATCTGAATTAAACATGAATCAGTAAAATATCTTTAAATTGTAAGGTTCCATTTTGATTAACTAGCTGACCCAAAGGGAGATCAGGCATATTTACTGGCATTCAGTCCTCTAAAAGCATTCAGTAATGCACACAGTCACAGAGCCCACCAGAAGAGTGGATGCACTTCTGCCAAGTGAATGTCTTTTGCTTTTTACCTCGTCTGCTATGTTAGAAACACATCTTGATGTGGAAGGCTAATATGTGGATATTGGGAAAGGAATGTTGAATGTTAAGAATTTCTGGATTAATAAGAATTTACCAGGATTGTGAAGGAATGTGCATAGTTCAACAGTAAAGAGAGCTCTGACTCACCTGCTAGCTAATGAAAAGTTTAGTAACTTTGGAAAATAGGCAAGCAAAGCTTTTTAAGAGAAAGATAAGATATGGCTTCTGACTTTGCTGGGCATACTTCGGCCCCCTTTCTTCCAATTTTATTCTGAAGGTTGCCCAGCAAGACTGTTCTCAATTTGGATCCTATTTGTGCAGGACATCTGAATGTATCAGTCAAAGAGAGAAGACCTCCTGCAGCTAGATAATCTCTCTCCTTAAAAAAATCAAGGAGAAATCTTAGAACAGGACAAGCTGCACAGATTGCACTCTCTCTCTCACAGAAGTATTTCTGTGATCCAAAGAAAGTTTCAGATACGAGTATCTCCGACTACTTCATAAATGCTAAAATCTTGAATCACCACATCCACTCAAAGCCCTAAGCCTAATTGCCCTTTCTTGTGAACTGAAGTGTGCCTGAAGATATTCCATCACTCCACATTAATGAGTATTTTGATTTCATCAACAGGAAATTCAAGGAATTTAAAGATCACATTTACCTTTTGTGTTCCGTCCACTGGCCCACAGATGGTGTTTTTTTCTTCCTTTCTGCATTTTTTACCTTTGTTTTCTCTGCCTGTCTGTCTCTCTTTCTCTCTATCTTCCTCTCCCCCTTACTCACACTCTCCCTTTCTCTGTCTGCAGCATATAGCTTAGTTGCCAACCCATTCTGTAACTTAAAGAATTGGTTTATTTTGTGATAAATGGGATATGTCTGCGTTTATTAAAGAAATTCATTGAAAGTCACCTTTGTTCTGATGATGAGATAAAAAGGTACTGCAGATGCTGGAGAATCCGAGATAACAAGCATGGGGCTGGATGAACACAGCAGGTCAAGCAGCATCATAGGAGCAGGAAAACTTAAGTTTTCCTGCTCCTATGATGCTGCTTGACCTGCTGTGTTCATCCAGCCCCATGCTTGTTATCTCTTTGTTCTGATGATAGTCACTAAGGAAAATAATTTGTCTATTTTACCAGTTGAATTAAGACTTTGAGACTTTAGGCAGGGCCTGGGGAGACCCCAGCCTTCATTTCCAGTACATTCCTCCATCAGAGTCAAATCACAGGTACTCTCTCTGTACTGGGAAGACTAAACACAGGGACTCACTCAGTTTTAAACTCTTATTCCTATTTTATCTCCATTTCCTTTCTTCCTTGGATTTGACATCTTTCAGTCAGCAGGATACCTGCTCCAGGTACATCTTGCGTTCCCTAGTAATATTTCTTGACCCAATCACCAGTCCATTTGACCCTGGAATGTTCAGCCCTCTATCAGTCCATCTCTCCCTTCTGCCCAATCACAGCCCTCCCTTTACCCTGCACTCACTCAGATTACATCTCGATCAGTACCCGGTTCTGACCTTGATCAGGAGGGATTTCTGAATGACATCCATGGCTCCTTTAGCAGGTACAATCGCAAACTCATTCCCGCACACAGTCTCGGAGGCAATTGATTCAGCTTGCACTGTCAAATTCTGCTGGCCTAGATCATTGAGAGAGAAAGGAAAAGAAATGTGAGCCAGTATCAGGGCTGATTTTGTCCCTCTCTATCCCTGTGACTGAGCTGGGATTAGGAGCAGGAACCTGGGATGATGCTCCCAATCCTTCCCTAACCCAGAGATCGCTGGGCAGTGATTAGGTATCAGTGCACAGACTGAATCACCTTCTTTCTCTTTAATCTAGGGATCACTGCATAGGGATTAAGAGTGGAATCCTGTGCTGGTTCTCCCCCTCCCTCCCTCCCTAACCCAGGGATCGGGAGCAGGTACCCAGGCTGATTCCACTCCCCCACCCCCACACTCAGGCATTGGGAACAGGTACCCAGAATAATTCTCCCCCTCTCTCCCTCACCCAGGGATTGGAAGCAGGTTCCTGGCCTGACCAGCCTCAGCCTTGGCCGAGGTTAGAGCCTGGTGCTCAGTAAATTACTAACCCAGTCCAGTGGCGAGTAGATGCCAGCTGAAAGTTTGACTGTCTTGGGGGCAGATGCAAGTCGTATGGTCGGTGTCACTTTCAGCTGTTACAGTAAATCCCTGGGCATTCAGAAGGATCACCTTCACCTGAGGACAAGAAAGAACAGGAAGGGGGTAAATGTGCCACAGCACAGGACTCAGCCTAAACGTTCAGAAATTACTGCCCCGTCAATCTATTGTCGAATATCAGTAAAGGGATGCAAGGTGTCATCAACAGGGCTATCAAGCAGCAACTGCTCAGCAATAACCTGTGCGCACTGCCTACAAGATGCACTGCCAAAATTCACTAAGGCTCCTGAGATAGCACCTTCCATACCCACGACCAATACCGTATGGAAGAACAAGGGCAGCAGCCACATGGAAACCCCACCTACTGTAAGTTCCCTTCTGAACCACTTACCATCCTGAGTTGGAAATGAAAGAATAGCCAGGATGAATGCGTGGCTTGAGAGATGGTGCAGGAGGGAGGGGTCCAGAGTTTTGGGACATTGGGACTGGTTCTGGGGAAGGTGGGACTACTACAAATTGGACGGTCTACACCTGGGCGGGACTGGAACCAATGTCCTTGGGGGTGCTTTTGCTAATGCTGTGGGGGAGGGTTTAAAATAATGTGGCAGGGGGATGGGAACCAAATACTGGACAGAAAGGAGGCACTAACTAAAGCCTGTAGGGAACTAGATAATGGAGTCAGCGAGACTAAAGGGAAGAGTAGGCAGGGAGCAGATGATGAACACAAAGGGACAGGTGGTCTGACGTGCATTTGTTTTAATGCGAGAAGTGTAGTAGATAAGGCAGATGAACTTAGGGCTTGGATCGGTACCTAGGAGTATGATGTGATTGCTATTACTGAGACTTGGTTGAGGGAAGGGCATGATTGGCAACTAGATGTCCCAGGATATCGATGCTTCACGCGAGATAGAGAGGGAGGTAAAAGGGGTGGAGGAGTTGCATTACTGGTCAAAGACGATATCACAGCTGTACTGAAGGAAGGCACTATGGAGGACTCGAGCAGTGAGGCAATATGGGTAGAACTCAGAAATAGGAAGGGTGTAGTAACAATGTTGGGGCTGTACTACAGGCCTCCCAACAGCGAGCGTGAGATAGAGATACAAATATGTAAACAGATTATGGAAAGGTGTAGGAGCAACAGGGTGGTGGTGATGGGAGATTTTAATTTTCCCAACATTGACTGGGATTCACTTAGTGTTAGAGGTCAAGATGGAGCAGAATTCGTAAGGAGCATCCAGGAGGGTTTTCTAGAGAAATATGTATGTAGTCCAACTCGGTAAGGGGCCATACTGGACCTGGTGTTGGGGAATGAGCCCGGCCAGGTGGTTGAAATTACAGTAGGGGACTACTTTGGAAATAGTGACCGCAATTCTATAAGTTTTACAATACTCATGGACAAAGATGAGAGTGGTCTTAAAGGAAGAGTTGTAAACTGGGGGAAGGCCAAGTATACCAAAATTCGGCAGGATCTGGGGAATATAGATTGGGAGAAACTGTTTGAAGGTAAATCCACATGTGATATGTGGGAGGCTTTTAAAGAGAGGTTGATTAGCGTGCAGGAGAGACATGTTCCTGTGAAAATGAGGGATAGGAATGGCAAAATTAGGGAACCATGGATGACAGGTGAAATTGTGAGACTAGCTAAGAGGAAAAAGGAAGCATACATAAGGTCGAGGCGACTGAAGACAGATGAAGCTTTGGAAGAATATCAGGAATGTAGGGTGAATCTGAAACGACGAATTAAGAGGGCTAAAAGGCGACATGAGATATATTTAGCAAACATGGTTAAGGAAAATCCCAAAGCCTTTTATTCATATATAAAGAGCAAGAGGGTAACTAGAGAAAGGATTGGCCCACTTAAGGACAAAGAAGGAAAGTTATGCGTTGAGTCAGAGAAAATGGGTGACATTCTTAATGAGTACTTTGCATCGGTATTCACTGAGGAGAGGGACATGATGGATGTTGAGGTTGGGGATAGATGTTTGATTACTCTAGGTCAAGTCGGCATAAGGAGGGAGGAAGTGTTGGGTATCCTAAAAGGCATTAAGGTGGACAAGTCCCCAGGTCCTGATGGGATCTATCCCAGGTTATTGAGGGACGCGAGAGAGGAAATAGCCGGGGCCTTAACAGATATCTTTGCAGCATCCTTAAACATGGGTGAGGTTCCAGACGACTGGAGAATTGCTAATGTTGTCCCCTTGTTTAAGAAGGGTAGCAGGGATAATCCAGGTAATTATCGACCTGTAAGCCTGACATCAGTGGTAGGGAAGCTGCTGGAGAAGATACTGAGGGATAGGATCTATTCCCATTTGGAAGAAAATGGGCTTATCAGTGATAGACAACATGGTTTTTGTGCAGGGAAGGTCATGTCTTACCAACTTAATAGAATTCTTTGAGGACATGACAAAGTTGATTGATGAGGGAAATGCTGTAGATGTCATATACATGGACTTCAGTAAGGCGTTTGATAAGGTTCCCCATGACAGGCTGATGGCGAAAGAGAAGTCGCATGGGGTCCAGGGTGTGCTAGCTAGATGGATAAAAAAACTGGCTAGGCAACAGGAGACAGAGAGTAGTCGAAGGGGGTTTCTCAAATTGGAGACCTGTGACCAGTGGTGTTCCACAGGGATCTGTGCTGGGACCACTGTTGTTTGTGATATACGTAAATGATTTGGAGGAAGGTATAGATGGTCTGATTAGCAAGTTTGCAGATGACACGAAGATTGGTGGAGTAGCATATAGTGATGGGGACTGTCAGAGATTACAGCAGAATATAGATAGATTGGAGAGTTGGGCAGATAAATGGCAGATGGTGTTCAATCCGGGCAAATGCGAGGTGATGCATTTTGGAAGATCTAATTCAAGAGCAAACTATACACTAAATGGAAAAGTCCGGGGGAAAATTGATGTACAGAGAGATCTGGGTGTTCAGGTCCATTGTTCCCTGAAGGTGGCAACACAGGTCGATAGAGTGGTCAAGAAGACATACGGCATGCTTTCCTTCATCGGACGGAGTATTGAGTACAAGAGTTGGTAGGTCATGTTACAGTTGTATAAGACTTTGGTTCGGCCACATTTGGAGTACTGCGTACAGTTCTGGTAGCCACATTACCAAAAGGATGTGGATGCTTTAGAGAGGGTGCAGAGGAGGTTCACCAGGATGTTGCCTGGTATGGAGGGCACTAGCTATGAAGAAAGGTTGAGTAGATTAGGATTATTTTCATTAGAAAGACAGAGATTGAGGGCGTACCTGATTGAGGTCTACAAAATCATGAGGGGTATAGACAAGGTGGATAGCAAGAAGCTTTTTCCCAGAGTGGGGGACTCAATTACTAGGGGTCATGAGCTCAAAGTGAGAGGAGGAAAGTTTACGGGAGATTTGCGTGGAAAGTTCTTTACGCAGAGGGTGGTGGGTGCCTGGAACACATTGCCAGCAGAGGTGGTAGACGCAGACACGTTAGTGTCTTTTAAAATGTATCTGGACAGATACATGGATGGACAGGGAGCAAAGGGATACAGACCCTTAGAAAATAGATGACAGGTTTAGACAGAGGATCTCGATCGGCGCAGGTTTGGAGGGCCGAAGGGCCTGTTCCTGTGCTGTAATTTTCTTTGTTCTTTGTTCTTTGTATATCGCTGTTCCTTCAGTGCTGCTGTGTCAGAATCACTGAATTCCCTCCCTAGAGACAGTGTACTGTAGGTAGACCCAGAGGGATGCCAGCAGTTAAAGAAAGGAGCTCAGCAATGGGTAACAAATGCTGGCCCAGCCAGAGACAAACACATGTATCTTATGCAGGAATAAACTAATACTCTGCTCTGAGTTTGGCACCCAATGCGAAGAGCAGGAAATATGGACAATTTGTCCCTGGCCTGTATTCAGTTAACATGATGCCGTAACTGCTGTGATGCTGGGGGCCAATGGCAGGAAAGAGGTTGGTGCTTCATCCCACAGTGGAAGAACAAGCAGGAAAGCTCACTCACCACGATACATTGCGTCAGGTAGTTGAAGACTTTGGCCTTGAGGGCGAAACCCTCAGTTCTGACAACAGAAAAGGGGAGAGCCAGTTCGACAAAGAATGGTTTGAATGCTTTAAAGGTGACGGTATCAGAGATTCCAATTCCCACGTGGCTAGTACAGAACATGCTGCCCTTCCATTCTGTGATAGAGTCTGGAACTGTGACGGGGAGAGAGACACTCCCAGAGGATCTGAGATGAAAGTAAGGCAATCAAAGAATAGGACAAGACAGTGTGCACTGAAATAAAAAACACTAACAGTGAGATCCTCCAACAGTGCAGCACTCCTTCAGTACTGACCCTCCGACAGTGCAGCCCTCCCTCAGCACTGACCCTTTGACAGTGCGGCAATCCCTCAGCACTGACCCTCCGACAGTGCGGCAATCCCTCAGCGCTGACCCTCCGACAGTGCAGCATACCCTCAGTGCTGATAAACCAGCAGTGTGACATTCCCTCAGTACTGATTCTCTAACTGTGCAGTAATCCCTCATTACTTAAAGTTTTGGCAAAGACCTATAGCTCGGGTTGTGGGTGAGATTGTTGACTTCCTGGCCGAGCTGGCTTATTCTCCTTCAGACGTTTCATCACCATGCTAGGTGACATCATTGGTGGAACCTCTGATAAAGCGATGTTATTCTAGTCCACTTGGAATTTATACTGTCTTGTCCGTTATGGTGAGTAGTGTCATTTCTGGTTTGATCTGTACAGGTTTCTATATGGGGTCCAATTCTGTATGTTTGTTGATTGCATTACAGGTGGAGAACCATGCCTCTAGGAATTCCCGTGCAAGTCTATGTTTGGCTTCGGCTACAATGGTTACCTTGTCCCAGCAAATTGATGGCCTTCATTGTCTGTGTGTATCGATATTAAAGAGAGGTCGTCGTGCCGTTTTGCTGCTAGTTGATGTTCATGTATTCTGATGGCTAGTTTCCTTCCTGTCTGTCCGATGTAATGTTTGTGGCAGTCATTGCAGTATTTTGTAAACCATGCTCGTTCTGCATGTTGTGGGAATCGGGTCTTTAATCCTTGTAAGTGTTTGTTGTAGAGTAGCTGTGGGCTTGTGGGCGACCGTGATTCCCAGTGGTCTTAGGAGTCTTGTTGCCAGTTCTGATATGTTCCTGATGAATTGGCAGTGTGGTCAGTGTGTTAGGGTGTAATCTGTTCTCCTGTTGTAGCCTGTTTAGTAGTGGCGGGGATATCTGTTTACAGCAGAGACTTTGTAAAGGTGCTCTTCCTCTTTCCTGCATAGTTCTGGAATGTTGTAGTGTGTCCTGGCCCGTTTAAATAGTGTCCTAATGCAGCTTTGTTTGTGGACGTTGGGGTGGTTACTGTGGCAGTTGAGGGTTTGGTCAGTGTGGGTTGCTTTTCTGTCTACTCCCCGTTGGTCATACGCTCAACTTCAACCTGAACTGTGGATCCGGTACATAGATGACACATTTGTCATTATTAAATGCAATGAATTAGAAGAGACCCACCACCTCATCAACAGTGTATTCACAGGGATTAAATTCACAGGGGAAGAAGAGAGCAACAATCAACTTCCGTTTCTGGATGTTAAAGTTGAGCATAGAATAACATCACTTCATCGGAGGGTCCTCTGATGATGTCACCTAGCATGGTGATGAAACATGTGAAAGAGAACAAGCCAGCTGGGCAAGCAAGTCAACAACCTCATCCCTCATTACTGACCAACTCCTTCCCATACAACCTTGCCTACTCTATCACCTCTGAAATCCCCAACATCACAACCAATATCAGTAACTTTCTCCAGCACCTACAACCCACCCTACCTCTGTTATGTCGTACAGCCCTGAACCTGAACCAAACTCAGTAACATCCTCTATCTGCTGCAGCCCCATATATCTGTTACATCCTCCAGGCCCTACACTCCTCAATATCTTTATAACCTATTCCTGCATTAACAACCCTTTCTGACTTCTGGCAGTTCTTACAACACTTCCTATCTGAAACCTCCTCCAGCATCTAGACCCTACTACTAATGTACCATGCCATCCGCTAGATGCTATCTAATCCAGATCCTTTGAGGTTCCATATCTCTGCAACCTCATCCAGGATACACAATTCTCCCTATCATTGTCACCTCGCCCAGCATCCACACCTCTCCTCATTCATCCTACATTCATCCCAATCTCTATTAAACTCCTCCTGTTACCACACTCACCATATCTCTGTAACCTCCTCCAGCCCCTGCCACGTTCCCTAACTCTTCTAACCCCTACCCATCTTTCCTTCTCTGTAGCCTCCTCCATCCCTGAAAACAAGCCCTATTCTTGTGATTTCCATCAGCTCTTACAATCCTTCCTATCCTTGTGAAATTCTCCAGCACCTACACCCCTCCTTATCACTGTTATCTCATCCAGTAACTATATTCCTCCCTTCCTCTGTAACATCCTCCAGTCCCTACAATGATTCCTTTCTTTGTAAAAACCAAAAGAACTGCATATACTGTAATTTAGGAATAAAAACAGAAGTTGCTGGAAAAGCGTAGCAGGTCTGGCAGCATCTGTGAAGAAAAAAGTCAGTGTTAACGTTTCTGGTCCAGTGACCCTTCCTGAGAATGTTCTGAGGAAGGGTCACTGGAACCGAAACATTAACTTTGTTGTTTCCTTCAAAGATGCTGCCAGACCTGCTGAGCTTTTCCAGCAACTTCTGTTTTTGCTCCCTTTCTTTGTAACCACCTCCACTCTCCAAACACCACCCTATCCCTGTAATTTCCTACAAGCCCTACACCACTTAATACCTTTGTAAACTCCTGCAGACCCTGACCCCTCCCTACCTCTGTAACCTCCAGCCCAGACAAACCTCCTTATTTGTGAACTCGCCTCCAGCCCCAATACTCTTTATTATTTCTGTGATTCCTCCAGTCCCTATAACAATCCACCTTTATTTTACCTCCTTTAGCTCCTACAAACCTCCCTATCCCTGTGACCTCCTCTAGCCCCGTCAATCTCCCTTTCAATAACCTCCACCAGCACCTACAAACCCCTTTATCTGTGTATCCTCCTCCAGTCCTTACATTCCTCCCTACTTCTGTAACCTCCTCTGAACCCTGCAACGCTGCCTTTCTGTAAGCTCCTCTAGACCCTATACCACTCACTATCTCTGTATCCTGTTCCAGTCCCTCCACCATGCCTATCTCTATAATCCTCCCAAATCCCTACAAACTTTCCTATCTCTTTAATCTTGGAGTCCCTACAACTCTCTCAATCTCTGTAACTTCCTCTAGCATCTACAACCCTCCTTATCTCTATAACCTCCTCCAGGTGCTAAAATCCTCCCTATCCCTGAAACCACCTCCAGCCCCTAGAATACAGCCTATTTCTGTAAACTTCTCCAGTCTTTACACAGCTTCAAATCTCTGTAACTCCTCCAGTCCCTACACCCCTCACTATTTCTGAAACATCCCCCAGTACCTTCAGCCTTATCTCCGTACACTCTTCGTGCACCTACACATCTCCCTGTCTCTGTAAACTCCTCCAGTCCCTACACCCCTCACTATTTCTGAAACATCCCCCAGTACCTTCAGCCTTATCTCCGTACACTCTTCGTGCACCTACACATCTCCCTGTCTCTGTAAACGCCTCCAGTCCCAATTTCCTTTTCGATTCTTGCACTTCTCCAATCCCAGCCTATGTGTACCACCCCACACCAAGCTCTAGGATTCCCCTGAACCAGCAGATTAATTCCTTGCTCACCCAACAGGGACAAGATCCCAAATCCATGTCTCTGGAAAGTATTTTCGGATTTTGACGATGCGTCTGGGACTGATGTGGGGTCGAATGCTGTCTGTTCTAGCTTTGTTTATGAGTTGAATAGGCTCTTCTTCCAATGCTATTGAAAACATTGGCATTAGTTCCGCCTCCACACTGTCCATTTCTAAATTCATTGCATATTCTGACATCAAGAAGTCACAGTTACACATTGAAGAGGTGAGGAGTCCCATATTTTGGGGGTGGCTGTGAATGGTTCCAAAATTTATTGGGAGAATGATCCCATAGCCTAGGATGTGAAGGCAAGGGGTTTATAGTTTGGGGAATGTGAGGGGATCCACCATTTGTGGAAGTGGAAGGGGTCATCAGGCTTTTTTTTTTCTCTCTGTAATGCATTCAGAGAATGTGCAAGTTACTAACTGATGACACATCCCTGGTTGTCCCTTGTGAAGGTGTTGTTTGACTGCCTTCTTGAACACTGCAGTCCATGTGCTGTAGTTAGATAATGCCCTTAGGGAGGCAATTCAGCATTTTGACCCAGTGACACTGAAGGAATGGCAATATATTTCCAAGTCAGCATGGTGAGTGGCTTTCAGGGGATCTTGCAGAGGGTGGTGTTCCCATGTATCTGCTGCCCTTTTCCTTCCAGGTGGAAATGTGCAAGGGTTTGGAAGATGTTGTTTAAACATCTTTTGCAAATTTCTGCTGTGCATCTTGTAGACAATACACACTGCTGCTTCTGAGTATCAGTAGCGGAGGAGGGGATATTTATGGATGTAGTGCCAATAAAATAGGAGCTTTGAACTGGATGGTGTTGAGGTTCTTGAGTGTTATTGGGGCTGCAAACATCCAAGCAAGTGGGAAGTATTCCGTCACACTCCTGACTTATGCCGGAGCCAGGAGGAGAGATACCCACTGCGGTATTCCGAGCCTCTGACTTGTTCCTGGAAGCACTGTATTTATATGGTGAGTCTAGTGCAGTGTCGGATCAATGGTAACCCCACAGTGGCGACAGTGGGGGACGCAGTGATAGCGATACCATTGAATGACAAGGAGGAATGGTTAGATTCTTTCTTGTTTGGGATAGGGGAATGAGAAATTCAACAGCTTAATAGGTAAGAAGAAAACATGATGGATCCCATATTTTTGGGAATCACATGAGGGGACCTACAGCCTGCAGTGGGAGGAAGGGAAAACAAAGATCCTGGAACTTTACTGGCTGCAGATGGGGATAATGAAATGTTTTAACATACATTTGACTCCCTCCCTGCTGCTCTGCTAGAATAGAAACATAGAAACAAAGATGATAGGACCAGAAGGAGGCCATACGGCCCTTCAAGTCTGCTCCTCATTCATCACAATCATGGCTGATCGTGCAACTCAATGGCCTACTCCTGCTTTCTCCCCAAAACCTTTGATCCCATTCATCCCAAGTGCTACATCTAGCTGCCTCTTGAATACATTCAATGTTCTGGCATCAACTACTTCCTGTGGTAATGAACTGCAAGGATCACCACTCTTTGGGTGAAAAAATGTCTCCTTCATCTCCGTCCTAAATCGTCTACCCGAATCCTCATACTGTGACCTCTGCTTCTGGACACACCCACCATCGGGAACATCCTACCTGTATCTACTCTGCCTGGACCTTATTTAGAATTTTATCAGTCTCTTTGAGATCCCCCTCTCATCTGAGCTCCAGCGAAAACAATCCTAACCTAGTCAATCTCTCCTCATACGTTAGACCCACCATCTCAAAATTGATGAATCTAGAGCAAAAAACAATACAGTACAGGAACAGTCCCTTCAGCCCTCTAAGCCTGCACTGACACATTTTGCCCTTCCACATTAAAACAGTCTTCACTTATAGGATCTATCTCCCTCTGTTCCCTTCCTATTTAATTATTCATCCAGGTGGTTCTTGAATGCTGCTATTGTGTCTGCTTCCACCGCTTTCTCTGGCAATGCGTTCCAGGCATCACCACTTGCCTCAGTCATCTCTTTCACACTTCCCCCCCATCGCATCTTGAACCTGTGTCCCTCAGTATTTCACCCCTCCACCCTGGGGTATAAAAACCTCATACTTTCCACCCTATCCATGCTATTCACAATATTATAAACTTCTGTCAGGTCGCCTCTCAACCTTTTGCATTCCAGTGAAAATGAACCCAGTCTATCCAAACTCTCTTCATAGCTAAAATCCCCCATACCAGGCAATATCATGATAGACCTTTTCTGTGTCCTCTCCTATACATCCACATTCTTCTGGTAATGTGGTGACCAGAATTGTACGTAATATTCCAAGTGTAGCCTAATTGAAGTTCCATAAAGCTGCAGCATAACTTGTTTATCCTCATACTCAATACTGCAAGGAAGTGTACGGACAACTGAATAACCCCGGACACTACAGACAACTACCCGCAGATCTGACCTAAGAATACACCCATCAACTGAACAGACTGGTCAAGACTTTTGATCCGGTCCTTCAGAGTATCCTATGCACTCTCAACCTGAAGGCTTCTTGCTTTCAGTGGCGGGAGTGGAGAGAACGCGAGCCAAGAAGGAACTAATATATTCGGGCATTGGGTAAACCCAAAACCAAAAAAAAAAAGTGTGGAGGGTCGGTAAGGCTTTTTTTTTAATTCTTCTGGAAATCTAAAGTAGAGGGAATGGAAGCCAGGGCAGTTGCATGCTCCTCTTGCAGGATGTAGGAGGTAAGGGTCACTGCTGGTGTCCCCTCTGACTTCACCTGCGAGAAGTGCACCCAACTCCAGCTCCTCACAGACTGCGTTAGGGAACTGGAGCTGGAGCTGGATGAACTCCGGATCATTCGGGAGGCAGAGGGGGTGATAGAGAGGAGTTAGAGGGAGGTGGTCACACCCAAGGTACAGAAAAAAGGTAGCTGGGTGACTGTCAGGAAGGGGAAAAGGGATAGGCGGACAGTGCAGTGATCCCCTGTGGCCGTTCCCCTCAATAATAAGTATACCGTTTTGGATACTGTTGGAGGGGATGACCTACCAGGAGAAGGCTATAGTGGACAGGCTCTGGTGCTGAGCCTGGCCCTGTGGCACAGAAGGGAAGGGGGGAGAATAGGAAAGCAATTGTAGTGGGGGATTCAACAGTAAGAGGCACAGATAGGCAGCTCTGTGGACGCGAACGAGACAAATGGATCGTATGTTGCCTCCCAGGTGCCAGGGTCCATGATGTCTCGGATCGTGTCTTCAAGATCCTTAAGGGGGAGGGTGAGCAACCAGCAGTCATGGTACACATCGCTACCAATGACATAGGTAGAAAAAGGACTGAGAATGTGAAAAACGAGTACAGGGAGTAGTTTGGAAGCTGAAGTCCAGGACAAACAGGGTAGTTATCTCTGGATTACTACCAGTGCCACGTGATAACAAGGTAAGAAATAGGGAGAGAGTGCAGCTCAACACGTGGCTACAGGGCTGGTATAGGAGGGAGGGCTTCAATTATGTGGATAATTGGAGTACATTCTGGGGAAGGTGGGACCTGTACAGTAAGGACGGGTTGACCTGAACCGGAAGGGCACAAATATCCTGGGAGGGAGGTTTGTTCAAGATATGTGGGATGGTTTAAACTAGATTGGCAGGGGGTGGGGAGCCGGATTTGTAATTCAGAGGATGAGGTATTTAGGCTTCCAACAGGGAGTGAGGTTGTTAATAAAGAAATGCAGTTGATGGAACGTAATTGTGGACACAGGGGTGGTTTGAGGTGTGTATACTTCAATGCTAGAAGTATCAGAAATAAGGCGGATGAACTTAGAGCATGGATCAGTACTTGGGACTACGATGTTGTAGCCATTACAGAAACTTGGGTAACTCAGGGAGAGGAATGGTTGTTGGTATTTCCGGGATTTAGATGCTTTAAAAGAAATATGGAGGGTGGTAAAAGAGGTGAGGGAGCGGCGTTGCTAGTCAGGGCTAGTATAGCAGCTACTGAAAGGCAGTTTGAGAATGATATGTCTACAGCGTCAGTTTGGGTTGAGGTCAGCAACAAGAAAGGACCAGTCACTTTGTTGGGGGTTTTTCACAGACCCCCTAATAGTTGCAGAGAAATAGAGGAGCGGATTGGGAGGCAGATACTGGAAAGGTGCAGAAATCACAGGGTTGTAGTCATGGGTGACTTCAACTTTCCAAATATTGATTGGAAACATTTTAGTTGTAATAGTTTAGATGGAGCAGAATTTGTCCAGTGCATTCAGGAAGGATTCCTGACACAGTATGTAGATAGACCAACATGAGGAGAAGCCACTTTGGATTTGGTGCTTGGCAATGAACCGGGCCAAGTGGCAGACCTGTTGGTAGGACAGCATTTTGGCGGTAGCAACCATAACTCTGTTACTTTTACAATAGTCATGGAAAAGGATAGGTACATACAGCAGGGTAAGGTCTATAATTGGGGGAAGGCTAATTACAATTCTGTTAGGCAAGAACTGGGTAACAAAAATTGGGAACAGATGCTGTCAGGGAAGAGCACTAAAATGTGGAGATTGTTTAAGGAATGCATACTGTGTGTGCTCGATATGTTTGTCCCTCGCAGGCAGGGAAGATGCGGTTGAGTGAGGGAGCCTTGGTTCTCAAGAGAGGTCGAACGACTGGTTAAGAGGAAGAACGATGCTTATGTAAGGTTTAGGAAACAAGGAGCGGAAAAGCCTCTAGAGGGATACAAGTTATCCAGGAAGGAGCTGAAGAGAGCGCTTAGAGAGCTATAAGGGAGTATGATAAAATCTTGGCAGATCGGATCAAGGAAAACTCTAAGGCTTTTTACATGTACGTGAGGAATAAGAGAATGACCAGAGAAAGGGTAGGGCCGATCAAGGATTGCAAAGGGAATTTGTGCATGGAGCCTAAAGAGATGGGAGAAGTCCTTAATGAATACTTTTCTTTGGTATTCACAACTGAGAGGGACCTAGTTGTAGCGGAGGACAGTGTGAAACAGACTGTTAGACTAGAGGAGGTGGATGTTAGTAAGGAAGATGTACTAGGAATTTTGAGGAATTTGAAGATAGATAAGTCCCCCGGGCCTGATGCGATTTAGCGAAGGATTCTATGGGAAGCGAGGGAAGAGATCGCAGGGCCTTTGGCAATGATCTTTTCGTTGTCACTGTCCACGGGTGTAGTGCCGGAAGATTGGAGAGAGGCAAACGTCATTCCCTTGTTCAAAAAAGGGAATACGGATAACCCCGGAAATTACAGGCCAGTTAGTCTTTCTTCAGTGGTGGGCAAATTATTGGAAAGGGCTCTCAGAAATACGATTTATGATCACTTGGAAAGGCACGGTTTGATTCATGATAGTCAGTATGGATTTTGTGAGGGGTAGATCATTCCTCACAAACCTTATTGAATTCTTTGAAGAGGTGACCAAACATGTGGATGAAGGTAGAGCAGTGGATGTGGTATACATGGATTTAAGTAAGGCGTTTGATAAGGTTCCTCATGGTAGGCTCATGCAGAAAGTAAGGAGGCATGGAATAGGCGGAAATGTGGCAGATTGGATTCAGAATTGGCTGACTCTTAGAAGACAAAGGGTGGTAGTGGACGGAAAATATCATGGTGCTCAGTTATGAGTGGTGTACCACAAGGATCAGTTCTGGGTCCTCTTTTATTTGTGATTTTTGTGAATGATTTGGATGTAGGAGTGGTAGGGTGGATTAGCAAGTTCGCGGACGATACAATGGTGGGTCACGTTGTGGACGGTGCTGAGGGCTGTTCTATGTTACAAAGGGGACATTGATAGGATGCAGAGCTGGGCTGAGAAGTGGCAGATGGAGTTTAACCCTGAAAAGTGTGAGGTGATTCATTTTGGAAGGACAAACTTGAAAGCAGAATACAGGGTTGACGGAAAGAATCGTGGCAGTGTGGAGGAGCAGAGGGATCTTGGGGTTCATGTTCACAGTTCCCTGAAAGCTGCCACCCAGGTGGGTAGAGTTGTTAAGAAGGCCTATGGTGTGTTAGCTTTCATTAATAGAGGGATTGAGTTCAAGAGCCGTGAATTTATGCTCCAGCTATACAAAAGCCTGGCTCGGCCACATCTGGAGTGTTGTGTCCAGTTCTGGTCGCCTCATTACAGGAAACATGTAGAAGTGTTTGAAAAGGTGCAGACGAAATTTACCAAGATGTTGCCTGGAATGGAGGGAGGGTCTTAAGAGGAAAGATTGAGAGAGCTAGGGCTTTTCTCTTTAGAATGACGAAGGATGAGAGGTGACTTGATAGAGGTGTACAAAATGATCAGAGGTATAGATAGAGTAGACAGCCAGACACTTTTCCTAGCGTGGAGGTAGCTATTACGAGGAGGCACAGTTTTAAAGTGAGTGGAGGTAGATATAGGGGAGATGTCAGAGGTAGGTTCTTTACTCAGAGAGTGGTAGGGGGGTGGAATGCATTGCCAGAGAGGGTAGTGGAGTTGGCCTCATTAGGGGCATTTAAGCGGCAATTAGATAGGCATATGGATGATAGTATAAGGTAGGGTTGGAGGTTAGATAGACCTTAGGTTTTGGGTAAAAGTTCGGCACAATATCATGGCCTGAAGGGCCTGTACTGTGCTGTTCTGTTCTATGTTCTATACTTTTCACGTAGGGGACTTCTACTGCCTTGCAAAGATACACAAAGCCAATACACCTGATGGGACCCTGTGTGATGGAACCTCTCCAGAAATGTCAAGGGCGTCTTGAAACCCATTGTACAGGGAAGCCCCAGCTACTGTCACTACACTTACAGAAACTTGGCACCCACAGACCAGTTGAACCAGGAACATTCCTCTTCGCAATGAATGCTTCTGTCCTCTACACCAGCATTCCCCACAACAACAGCATTGCTGCAACAGCCTCAGCACTCAATACCACCAACTGCCAATTTCCAGACGCCATCCTCAACAACAGTGTCTTCACCTTCAACAACCAGTTCTTCATCCAGACACATTGAACAGCCATTGGGACCACATGTGCTCCCCAGTAGGCCAACGTTTTCATGCACAAGTTCTGCACAGAACCTCTGACAAATGCTGAACACCAGATACACTGATGACATTTTCTTCCTTTGGACCCATGGCCAGGAATTACTGAAACAACTACATAGCGATATCAACAAGTTCCATCCCACCGTCAGGAATGCTCGTAAGAATCAATCTCACTCTTGGACACACGTATCCCCATCAGGGACGGAGACCTAAATACCTCACTCTACCGCAGGTCTACAGATAACCTCATGATGCTGCACTTCTCTCGCTTTGACCCCAAACAGGTTAAAACAGCCATTCCCTACGGACAAGCCATATGCAAAAAAGCCCTGGGGAAAATTGATGCACAGAGAGATCTGGGTGTTTCGGTCCATTGTACCCTGAAGGTGACAACGCAGGTCAATAGACTAGTCAAGAAGGCATACGGCATGCTTTCATTCATCGGACAGGATATTGAGTACAAGAGTTGGCAGGTCATGTTACAGTTGTACAGGACTTGGGTTTGACCACATTTGGAATACTGCGTACAGTTCTGGTTGCCACATTACCAAAAGGATGTGGATGCTTTGGAGAGGGTGCAGAGGAGGTTCACCAGGATGTTGCCTGGTATGGACGGTGCTAGCTATGAAGACAGGTTGAGTAGGTTAGGATTATTTACATTAGAAAGACGGAGGTTGAGGGCGGACCTGATTGAGGTCTACAAGATTATGAGAGGCATAGACAGGGTGGATAGCAAGAAGCTTTTTCCCAGAGTGGGGGACTCAATTACTCGGGGTCACGATTTCAAGGTGAGAGGGGAAAAGTTTAAGGGAGATATGCATGGAAAGTTCTTTACGCAGAGGGTGGTGGGTGCCTGGAATGCATTGCCAGCGGAGGTGGTAGAGGCGGGCACGATAGCATCCTTTAAGATGTATCTAGACAGATACATGAATGGGCAGGGAGCAGAGGGATACAGATCCTTGGAAAATAGGCGACAGGTTCAGATAGAGGATCTGGATCGGCGCGGGCTTGGAGGGCCGAATGGCCTGTTCCTGTGCTGTAATTTTCTTTGTTCTTTGTTCTTTGTTCTTTGTTCTCCGTACATGATCTGTTCAGATGAGGAGGAATGTGCTGGACACCCGAAGGTGTTGAAGGACACCCTCATAGGAATGGGATACGATGCTCAACTCATCGATCACCAGTTCTGACTGCCACAGCAAAAGACCATAATGACCTCCTCAGAAGACAGACACGGAATACGTCCGATAGGGAAACCCTTCATCGTCCAGTACTTCCTGGGAGCAGAGAAACTACACCATGTTCTTCGCAGCCTTCAACATATCATCGATGACGATGAGCACCTCACCAAGATCTTCCCGACGCCTTCACTTCTCACTTTCAAACAACTGCCAAACCTTAGACAGAACATTGCTTGCAGCAAACTACCCAGCCTTCAGGACTGCGTGAACCACAACACTATCCAATCCTGTCATGGTAAGCTCTGAAAGTCATGTCAGATCTTCGACATGGACACTGCCATCATATATGGGAACACCATCCTGCACGTTCACAGCAGATACTCATGTGACTTAGACAATGTTACCTACCTGCAGGCAAAGATGCCCTAAGGCATGGTTTATTGGCAAAGCCATGCAGACGCTATGACAACAGATGAATGGACACCGTGCAACAATTGCCAGACAGGGATGTTCCCTCCCAGTGGGGCAACACTTCAGCAGTCAGGGACATTCAGCCTCCAATCTTCCGGGAAACATCCTCCAAGGTGGACATCGGGATACACCACAACACAGATTCGTCGAGCAGAGGCTGATATCCAAGTTCAGTACCCAATAGAACGGCCTCAACTGGAATCTTGGATCTTGGGTTCATGTCACACAACACCCTCTTACATATGCACACGCACATGCACATACACATGGTCTCCCTCTCTCCCTCACACACACACACATACACTGTCTCTCCATCACACATGCATGCACATACATATACATACACACTCTCCCTCTTTTTCCCAAATCTACGGCGTGAATTTGCACTTTCATCCTATTTTGGTCAAAAAACAACACAATTTTGGGACAATCAGTCAATGTGGCATTGTACAAACTCCTCCTTTAGAAATAAAACCAGTCTGACTCCAAACCAAAACACAAACAGATTCTAAACAAGGCCTCACAGCTAACATGCATTATCTACCTAAAATGTCACCTCTTCTTTACAATGATAAAACCTTTAGTTCTCTCAGGACAGTGACTTGAAAGGAATTCAGGTAATTACATATACATATTAATCAATTAAAACCATCTAACTGATTGAAGATTTAACAACATTTTAGATTTATTCAGTTCATCCTCATCATTGGTGTGACCCTTTGATCTTTTACTTATAAATTCTGTGTCTTGATACCACCCCATTAACACCTGGAGAAGGACTGAGATCCAAATGCTTGTGTTTTCAAATAAACCTGTTGGACTATAATCTGGTGTTGTGTGATTTCTGACCTTCCAATGAAGGCAAGCATGCCATAAGCCTCTTTTACTACTTTATCTACTTGTGCTACCACCTTCAACGATCTGTAGACCTGGTTACCCAGATCTCTCTGCATAACAGTACTCCTAAGGTTGTTGCCATTCACTGTGTAATTTTCAACTGTAACCTGACCTTCCAAAATGCTTCACATCACACTTGTTCGGATTAAACTCCATTTTTCATTTGTCTTCCCATGCCTAATTGACTGATCTACTTCCTGCCGTATGCTCTGACAATCTTCCTCACCATGCACGTCATCCGTAATTAGACCAGCTGCATTTTCCTCCAGATCATTTATGTAGACCACAAACAGCAGAGAACCTATCACTGATCTGTGTGGAATACCACTAGTCGCAACCGTCCATTCTGAAAAGCATCCTTCCACCGCCACCCTCTGTTACCCTTTATGACTAAATCAGTTCTGTATCCATCAGTCCTGATGAAGGGTCCTGACCTGAAACATCAACTTTCCTGCTCCTCTGATGTTGCCTGACCTACTGTGTTTTTCCAGCTCCACACTGTGTCGACTCTGTATTCATCTTACTAGCTCACCCCGATACCATGTGACTTTATCTTTTGTACCAGTCTGCCTTGAGGGACCTTGTCAAAACCTTTACTGAAGTCCATGTAGACAACATTAGCCACTTTTCCCTCATTAATCATCTTCATGACCTCAAAATACTGGATCAAATTCGTGAGCCATGACCTCACCCGCACAAAACCATGTTATCTATCGCTAATAAGTCCATTTGCTTCTAAATGCATATACATCTTGTCCCTCACAATCTTTCCAATAATTTCCCTACCCCTGACATGAGAGTCACGGGTATGTAATTTCCAGGATTATCCCTGCTACCGTTCTTAAACAATGGGACAACATTGGCTCTTCTCCAGTCCTCTGGGACCTCACCTGTGGCCAAAGAGGATACAAAAATGTCTGTCAATGCTCCAGCAATTTGCTCTCTCGCCTCCCTCAATATGCTTGGATAGATTCCATCAGGACTCAGGGACTTATCTACCTTATTACTTTTTAAGATTCACAACACCTCTTTCTTTTTCATAGCAACTTGGCTGAGAACCTGACACCTCTACCAATTCCTTCTCTTTGGTGAATACCAACATAAAGTATTCATTTAGGACCTCCCCTTCCTCTTCTGGCTTCACATGTTAATCCCCTGCTTTGTCCTTGAGTGGGCCCACCCTATGCCTGGCTACCCTCTTAAGTTCTTTTATATAATATATAAGCCTTGGGAATCTCCTTAATCCTGTTTGCTAATGACTTATCATGACACCTTTTAGCCCTTTTAATTCTTTGTTTAAGTTCTTTCCTACTTTCCTTATATACTTCAAGCACTTCATCCATTTCAGTCCTCCTAGACCTTACGTATGCTTCCTTTTCCTTTCTGACCAAGGTCAACCAAGGTTCACGTAACTTACCATACCAATCCTTCATTCTCGCAGGAGTATGCCGCACCTGAACTCTTATCAACTGCCATTTGAAATACTCCCACGTGACCAATGTAGATTTACCCTCAAACCCGCCTCTAATTAACATTCTCCAGTTCCTGCCTAATATTGTTATAGTTTGCCTTACCGCAATTTAACACCTTCACCCGAGGACTGCTGTTATCCCTATCCGTGAGTATCTTAAAACTCATAGTATTATGGTCACTACTCCCGAAATGCTCCCTTACTGAAACTTCACTCACCTGACTGGACTCATTTCCCAAAACCAGGTCCAGTATTTCCCCTTTCCGGTTTAGACTGTTTACATACTGTGTCAAGAATCCCTCCTGAATGGTCCTGACAAATTCTGCCCCATCCAAGCCTCTAATACATAGTGAGTCCCAGTCAATACAGCAGAAGTTAAAATCACCCACCATAACAACACTGCTATTTTTACACATTTCCAAAATCTGTCTACATATTCTTTCCTCTAAGTCCCACTGGCTATTGGGAGGCCTGCAGTATATCCCTACCATTGTGATTTCACCTTTCCTATTCCTGAATTCTATCCATAATGCCTCGCTGCACGAGTCCTCTGATGTATCATCCCTCAGTACAGCCAAGATATTCTTTTACCAGTAATGCAACTCCCCCACCCATTTACTTCCCTTTCTATCACACCTGAAGCATCTAAATCCTGGGATATTCAGCTGCCAGTCCTGTCCCTCTTTTAGCCAAGGCTCTGTAATTGCAATAATGTCATAGTTCCACGTAGTAACCAAAACTCTTAAGTTCATCTACCGTGCCTATTATACTTCTCCCATGGAAATTCATGCATTTCGGACCACCTCCCCTGCACTTTTCTGCAGTGTTCCCTGCCTGTTCTTTTACTTCGTAATGTTTGCTTTGGTTTTTCCTCTCCCTCAATTTCTGCATCTACTAACCTACCCCTCTCATTCCCATCCCCCTGCCACACTAGTTTAAATCCTCCGCAACCACTCTGCCAAGTATCCTCCCAACTTCTTTACTCAGAGAGTAGTAAGGGCGTGGAATGCCCTGCCTGCAACAGTAGTAGACTCGCCAACTTTAAGGGCATTTAAATGGTCGTTGGATAAACATATGGATGATAATGGAATAGTGTAGGTTAGATGGGCTTCAGATTGGTTTCACAGGTCGGCGCAACATCGAGAGCCGAAGGGCCTGTACTGCGCTGTAATGTTCTATGTTCTATGTTCTAACAACATCGGTCCCAGTCTTGCCCAGGTGGAACCCATCCACTTTGCACAGGTCCCACTGCCCCCCAGAACCGATCCCGGTGCCCCGTGAGTCTGGAACCCTCCCCGTCACACCATCTTTTCAGCCATAGAGCTACAGAGAATTTCTCATAGGTTCAGAGTAATATTTGGAGGGTGCAGTGAACATACCTAAACTGAAAAATAGTATATCATTCACGACAATACCATCAGACTCATCGAACAAACACTTGATGGGTTTGTGAAATTCAGTGTCTGTCAGAATTTGCAGTCCCATATTCTGTTGGTAGATCAGAGAAAATCATTGATGTCACAGGAGAGGGAGTGTGACAGAAGATGAGAAGGAGAGAGAGAAGGGGAAAAAGGGAGCGGGAAAGGGAGTGAAATGGGAAGAGAGATAAAGGGAGGGAAGATTGGAGTAGATTGGGCAGAGAGCAGAGGAGTAGGGAGGGTGGGTGTGAGAGGATGAAGGGGGGAGTGATAGAGAGGAAGAAAGGGGTCTGGCAAAGGAAAGGAGAAGAGGAAGAGGGAAAGTGGGAGAGAGATAAATAAGAGAGATAGATGAGAGCGTGAAGAGGAAGAACGGAGGAATAGAGAGAGAGAATGAAGTGAAAGGAGAGAGGGAATGAGATAGAGAGGGGGAACAGTGAAGTGAGAGTTGGGGGAGACAGAGAGAATGACAGATAGAGAAAGTGAGAGATAGGGGAGAGGACAGATGCTGTGAATTATACATCCCTGCACTGACCAATCCTCCATTCCTTCATCAACTCATCAATTTGACTACAATTCCATGATCTCCCTGCATCCAGCCTTCTTGGTCTCCAAATGACCTTCCAGGCTTCCATCCGCTCCACCTTCAATCCTTCCGTCTGCCAGTCCCTCAATCACCTCCCATCCTCTTTTCATCTGTCTCTCCACCCTCTACTTTGCTCACTTCACGTCTTCATTTATTGCTCTACCCTTCCCTCCTCTCACCCCTTTTTGGCTGTTTCTCCATTCATCTCACTCTGTCTCCATATCTTTGTGTTGCACTACCTCTTTCTGTATCTTTCACACTTTCTGTGCCTCAACACTTTTCCTGTCTCAATTGTTTTTTCTCTGTCTCTCCTCTGCCTCTGCCTCATTCACTGTCTGTCTCTGCCTTTCGATTCTGTCTCTATTTTTCTCTCTCTCTCTCTCTGTCTCTCTCCTTGTCTTTGGTGTCTCTGTCCCTCTCCCTATCTCTCTCTCTTTGTACCTCTCTCCCTGTCTGTTTCACTCTCTGTCTCCCTGTCTGTATTTCACTCTCTACCTCTTTTTCTGTCTGTGTCTCTGTCTGTGTCTCACTCTGTCTCGGTCTCCTTCTCTTCCTCTGTCAGTCTCTCAGCTTTCTCTCACTCACTCTGTCTCTTTCACTAGCTCTATCCATCTCTGTCTTTCTCACTTGTGCGTCTTTTCTCAGCTTGTGCATCTGTTTCTGTGTCTGTCGCTTGCTCTGTCTCTCATTCCTCCTGTATGTCTCTCACTCTCCCTGTCTGTCTCTCCATGTCTGTGTGTCTCACTCTCTGTCTCTCTCACTCTCTGTCTCTGTCTCATTCTTGCTTCTGTCCATCTGTCTCTCTGTCTCAGTCAGTACCTCTACCCATCTGTTTCGTGCTGTCTCTCTCTCTCTTCCTCTGTCTCTCTTTGTCAGTTAGTTGCTCTGTCTCTCATTCCTGCCGTCTGTCTCTCACTCTCCCTGTCTCTCTCTGTTCTGAGGAAGAGTCACCAGACCCGAAATATTAACTCTGATTTCCTTTTCTTCACAGATGCTGCCAGAACTGCTGAGATTTTCCAGCAACTTGTTTTTGTTGTCTGTTGCTATGTCTGTCTCACTCTCTCTCCCTCTTTCCCTCACTCTTCTCCGTACTACCCCTTATCCAGCCAAGGGTCTTGATTTGTGATGGGAAATTGCGAGAGGTTACTGGCCAATGGAATGACCTTGAGAAGTTGTCCGAGGTCTCCCATTGCTTGGTCACTGGGTTCAGGCTCTGCCAGGGGATTTTGGAGCTTGCAGTAATGTTGTTCATGGCTTTTGAGCTCATTTGAGTAATTCTGCAGATCCTGCACTGGCAGCAAGGAATAGATCTGGTGAGCAAGTGTAAAAGATCACGTCAACAGCCGGAAGATCTGAAGATCACATTTTCATCAGTAAGCATGTCGGAGGAGCTGTCAGCCTCACTAAAGGGCATTTGACAGCAGTTCAACCAAGGAATTCGTCCCACAATAGAAACCCAAGTCAAAGTAGCCCACACTATCCAGAACCTCAGCAGGAGCAGGAGCACAAAATCAGGCTGAGGCAGTCACTGGCTTACCCAGATTTTGCCAGTGTTGCTGTGTTTCTCCATTAATTTCTGTTACTGTCTTATCCAGGGATCACTGGACAGGAATCAGAATCAGATTAAGCTGGGCTCATTCTTCCCCTCTCTCCCTTGTATATGACATTGGTGAGATCAAATCTGGAGTACTGTGTACTGAATTGGTCAATGTACTTACACAAGGAAGTTAGTATGTTGGATGCAGATCAGACGTTTACAAGATTAATAACTCGAATGTGCGGATATCCTTATAAGGGAAGACTAGACAGGCTAGGCCTGTATCTTCACAAGTTTAGAAGAGTCAGAGGTGACTTAATTGGGACATATAAGATCCTGAGGGGACTTCACCAGGTGTATGTGTAAAGGATGTTTCTTTGTGGGAGAATCTAGATCTCGGGTTCAGAGTTTAAAATAAGGGGCCACCCACTTAAAACAGAGATAAAGAAATATTTTCTTTCTCAGAGGGTTGTAAATCTTTGGAATTCCCTTCCTCAAAAGGCAGTGGACATCAAATCTTTAAATATTTTTAAGGTAGAAGTAGAGAGATTCTTGATGACCAAGGAGATGAAAGATTCTCAGGAATATGCAGGAATGTGGAGTTGAGGTTAGAATCAGTTCAGTACATGATTTTACTGAATGGCAGAGCAAGCTTGATGGGCAGAATGGCCTAGTCTTGTTCTTTGTCCACAAGTACTGTCTAGGTGAGGGGTGGTGGTGTGATTACTTGTAAAGTAGTTGTGACTGAGAGGTTAATTACTGTCTGTGAACTGTAATGTATGAGTTGTAGGAAATGTATTTGCGTTAAATTAGGGTTATATTAAGGTAATATTGAGCCTCGTTTGATTATTTCAGCTCATGTCTGAAATGTAGGGCAATCTGATGGGACAGATGGCTTCAGAGTGCCAAGGGATTTGCTGCCCCAGCCAAAAACTGAGTGTAGTTGTGTTCTGCATCTTACACTGCCTCGGGAAAGCTCTGTCTCAGGTTTCAGCAGTAGCACACTGCGATCGACCACTCGCAGCCCACAGAGAGAGTCTGGCTCAGCACGAAGATCGAGGCTGATGTGGCTTTTGGGCAAGTCTTCAACCACAGAGAAGTGGAGAGTCACCTAAACAGGGGAAGAGAGAATGTAGATCAGCACAGGTGATAGAGAGAGAGAGAGAGATATAGATAGATAGAGAGAGAGAGAGATAGATAGAGAAAGATAGATAGAGAGAGAGAGATAGATAGATAGATAGAGAGAGAGAGACAGAGAGAGAGGAATGGATAGACAGACAGTGTGAGGCAGAGAGACTGAAGGATTTCAAAAATCACACAAACACAGAAATGTTACAGAAAGGAAGGAGGTCATTCGACTGGCTGTCCAACAGGCATGATGACTTAATGCCATTCTCCTGCCTTCCCTGCACACCCCTGCACAACCATCCAATGCCCTCTTGTATTTCTCATTAAACCTGCCTTCGCCATATTTCCAGGCAATGCATTCCAGACGCCGACTATGTGCTACATGAAAAACCTTTTCTTTCAAATCACTCTTCCTTCTTTTTCTCAATCCTTTTATAATTGCAAACAGTTTCTCCTTAGCTACTCTGTGTAGGCCCCTCATGATTTCAAAAGCCTCAATCAAATCCCCACTCAGCTTTCTTCCCTCTCAGGAGAGCAGTGCTAACTTCTTCAATCTATCTTCATCCTGAAATGATTCTAGTAAATGACTCCTGCACTCTCTCCAATGCACTCACGTCTTTCCTATAAATGTCGTACCCATAACTGTATGCAATACTCCAGCTGAGGTCTTACAAGTGTCTTCTACAAGTTCAGCATCTCTTCTTGAGCTCTATGCCCCTATTAATAATCCTGGGGATATGAAGAAGGGTCCCGATCCAAAACGTTAACTTTCCTCCTCCTCTGATTCTGCCTGGCCTGCTGTGTTCCTCAAGCTCCACACTTTGTTATCTCTGACTCCACCATTCTGCAGTTCTTATTATCTCTGGTGATATGATATTCTTTATTTAATGTTTGTTCTACCTATCCTGTCATCTTCAATGATCATGCACGTACGCCCCAGGGCCCTCCTGTACCCTCTTTAGAATATAGAACATAGAACAGTACAGTCCCTTTGGCCCATGATGTTATGCCGAACTTTTACCCTAAGCCTAAGGTCTATCTAACCTCCATCCCTACCTTATACTATCATCCAAATGCCTATCTAATTGCTGCTTAAATGCCCCTAATGAGGCCAACTCCACTACCCTCTCTGGCAATTCATTCCACGCCCCTACCACTCTCTGAGTAAAGAACCTACCTCTGACGTATCCCCTATACCTACCTCCACTCACTTTAAAGTTATACCCCCTCATAATAGCTACCTCCACCCGAGGAAAAAGTCTCTGGCTGTCCACTCTATCTATACTTCTGATCATTTTGTACACCTCTATCAAGTCACCTCTCATAATAGCTACCTCCACCCGAGGAAAAAGTCTCTGACTGTCCACTCTATCTATACTTCTGATCATTTTGTACACCTCTATCAAGTCACCTCTCATCCTTCGTCGCTCTGAAGAGAAAAGCCCTACCCTTCTCAACCTTTCCTCGTAAGACCTTCCCTCCATTCCAGGCAACATCCTGGTAAATCTCCTCTGCACCTTTTCCAATGCTTCCATATCTTTATTGTAATGAGGTGATCAGAACTGGACACAATACTCCAGATGTGACCAAACCAGGCTTTTGTATAGCTGGAACATAACTTCACGGCTCTTGAACTCAATCCCTCTATTGATGAAAGCTAACACACCATAGGCCTTCTTAACAACTCTATCTGCCTGGGTGGCAGCTTTCAGGAAACTGTGGACATGAACCCCAAGATCCCTCTGCTCCTCCACACCACCAAGAATCTTTCCGTTAGTCCTGTATTCTTCTTTCAAGTTTGTCCTTCCAAAATGAATCACCTCACACTTTTCAGGGTTAAACTCTATCTGCCACTTCTCAGCCCAGCTCTGCATCCTGTCAATTATGAGATAACAAGGTGTAGAGCTGGATGAACACAGCAGGCCAAGCAGCATCAGAGGAGCAGGAAAGTTGTCTCCTCTCCACCTATCTTGTCCTTTATCCATCTTCTATCTTCCTCCACTTGTCTCCCTATTTAGTTCAGAATCCCCTTCCCCTCTCCCATTTCTGAAGAAGGGTCTAGGCCCGAAACATCAGAAATGAGGGAGGGGAAGGGGATTCTGAAATAAATAGGGAGAGAGGGGGAGGTGGATAGAAGATGGATAAAGGACAAGATAGGTGGACAGGACACAGCTTTCCTGCTCCTCTGATGCTGCTTGGCCTGCTGTGTTCATCCAGCTCTACACCTTGTTATCTCAGTTTCTCCAGCATCTGCAGTTCCTACTATCTCTGCATCCTATCAATTTCCCTTTGTAACCTAGAACAGCCCTCCGCAGTATCCACAACTCAACCCACCTTCGTATCATCCGTGAACTTATTAATCCACCCTTCAACTCCTGTATCCAAATAATTTACAAAAGTCACAAATAAAAGAGGACCCAGAACTGATCCTCGTGGTACACCACTCGTAAATGAGCACCAGGTTGAATATTTTTTGTCCACTACCACCCTTTGTCTTCTAAGGGTCAGTCAATTCGGAATCCAATCTGCCACATTTCCCCCTATCTCATGCCTCCTTACTTTCTGCATGAGCCTACCATGGGGAACCTTATCAAAAGCTTTACTTAAATCCATGTATACCACATCCACTGCTCTACCTTCATCCACATGTTTGGTCACCTCTTCAAAGAATTCAATAAGGTTTGTGAGGAATGATCTACCCCTCACACATCCATGCTGACTATCACAAATCAAACTGTGCCTTTCCAAATGATCATAAATCATATTTCTGAGAGCCCTTTCCAATAATTTGCCCACCACTGACGTAAGACTAACTGGCCTGTAATTTCCGGGGTTATCCGTATTCCCTTTTTTGAACAAGGGAATGATGTTTGCCACTCTCCAATCTTCCGGCACTATACCCGTGGACAGTGAGGACGAAAAGATCAACGCCAAAGGCCCTGCAATCTTTTCCCTCACTTCCCATAGAATCCTTCGATAAATCGCATCAGGCCCAGGGGACTTATCTATCTTCAAATTCCTCAAAATTCCTAGTACATCTTCCTTACTAACACCCACCTCCTCTAGCCTACCAGCCTGTTTCACATTGTCCTCCTCTACAACTAGGTCCTTCTCAGTTGTGAATATTGAAGAAAAATATTCATTAAGGACTTCTCCTATCTCAGGCTCTGTGCACAAATTCCCTTTACAATCCTTGCTTGGCCCTACCCTTTGGTCATTTTCTTGTTCCTCACGTACATGTAAAAAGCCTTGGAGTTTCCCTTGATCCTGTCTGCCAAGGTTTTCTCATGCCCCCTTATAGCTCTAGAATTGTATAGATCTTTAGAATTGTACAGCTCTTTAGAATTGTACACCTTATATTGCCTTTAAATGTTCTTCCAACCAAAGTGCATCACCTCACATTTCTCTGCATTGATCTTTATCTGCTACCTTTCTGCCTAATCCACCAAACTTGCCATTTTAAAATTCCACACTGACCTCCAAGGTTCTTATTATCTGCGCCCTTTGAAATGTGTCTCTGCACAGCAAGATCCAGATCAAAAAGCAAGAGTCTCAATTCCAACCCCTGTGAAGCCCGCCAGCCTGAAAAATATCCATGGACGATAACCGTCTTTACTTTCACTCAGCCTATTTTGTATCCAGATCGGTGCTGTCCCTATGATGCCATGACCTGTAACATTCCTCACAAGTCTGTCATGTGTCATCAAATCAAAATCTTTCTTGATATCCATATGCATCACATTAACTGCATTTAAAGCTTTGAGAAGATTTGTAGCTTGGGTTGTGGATGAGGTTGTAGACATGCTTGCCAAGCCGGTGGGTTTGGTTGCAAACATTTTGTCACCCTCGCCAGGTAACATCATCAGTGCGCCTCCGGTGAAAAGTCGGTGTTCTGTCCCACTTGTTATTTATATATCTCAGTTTGCTGGGGTGGCTGGCATCACTTCCGGTTCTGTTTCTCAGTGGTTTGTACACCGGGTCTAATTCAATGTGTTTGTCGATGGAGTCCTGGTTGGAATAGCAGACCTCCAGGAATTTCCTGGCATGTGTCTCTGTTTGACTTGTGCGGTTATGGACGTGTTGTCCCAGTCAAATTCATGTCCCTCTTTGTCTGTGTGTAGTGAGACAAGTGAGAGTTGGTCGTGTCTCTTCTCTCACTACACATGGACAAAGAAGTTCATGAATTTGACTGGGATAACACCAAACAGCCCAACAAACCAAGGCATATAAATAACAAGCAGGACAGGACACCGATGCTTCACCAAAGGTGCACTAACAATGTTACGCAGCAGGGTGACGAAACATTTGCAACCAAACCCACTGGCTCGGTGAGCATGTCTACAACCTCATCAACTGCATTACCTGAATCAACCTTCTGTTACCTCTGAAAAAAAAATCTCCAGAAGTTTAGCCACAGTTTTCCCTGAACAAATCATGCTGATTCTTCCAAATCTTTGGCAGACGGGATCGAGGAAAATCCCAAGTATGTTAATAATAAAAGGATTACCAAGGATAGATTGGAACCTGTCAGGAACCAAAGGGGCAACCTGTTTGCGGAGCCAGTGAAAGTAGGTGAGGGCTTTAACAAATATTTCTTATCCATATTCAGAGGACAAAGTTGGAAGCCACACGACACCTAGTTATAGTCCAACAGGTTTATTTGAAATCACACACGCTTTCGGAGTGCAGCCGGGATTTCGGTCTAGATGGTGAGATTCTAGAACAGATAGGGCTAATGAGGAGGAGGTTAAAGTGGCCAGAAAAGAGTATAAGGAAGGATATTGTGAAACTTGAAAGGGTTCAGAAAAGATTTACAAGGATATTGCCACAGTTGGAGCGTTTGAGTTTTCGGAGAGGCTGAATAGGCTAGGTCTATTTTCCCTGGAGCATTGGAGGCTGAGGGGTAACCTTATAGAAGTTGATAAAATCATGAAGGGCATAGGTAGGGTGAATAGCCAAGGTCTTTTCCTCAGTGTAGCAGAGTCCAAAACTAGAGGGCATAGGTTTAAAGTAAGAGGGCAAAGATTTAAAAGGGACCTAGGGAGCAACTTTTTCAAGCAGAGGATAGTGTTTTTATGGAATGAGCTACCAGAGAAAGCAGTGGAAGTTGGTAAAAATACAATATTTAAAAGGGATCTAGATGGATATATGAATAGGAAGGGTTTAGATGGATATGGGGAAAATGCTGGCAAATGGGACTAGTTGGCATGGACGAGTTGGACTGAAGAGAGTGTTTCCATTCTGTCTAGCTTTATGACTTGATAAATCTCGGAGGCTTGATACGATGTATCCCAGGCTGGTATAGGTAGCAAGGGAGGAGATTACTGGGGTCCTGGATGAGATATTTAATACTTTTCTGGCTATAGGTGATGTACCAGATAACTGTGGTTGTTTTGTTCAAGAAGGGCAGTATACCACGTAATGACAGACCAGTTAGTCTAACACCAGTGGTAGGGAAACTATTGAAAAAAAATTCTGAAGGACAGGATTAATCAATGCTTGGAAAGGCAGGGATTTATCAAGAATAATCAGTATAGGCTTGTTAAAATGATATCCCACCTAATTGTGTTTTTTGAAAAGGTGATGAAATATATTGATGAGGGTAGTGCAGTTGATGTGGTTTTCATGGACTTCAGTGAGGCTTATGACTTTATGGCTTATGGAAGGCTGGTGCAAAAGGTAAGAGGGCATGGGATCAAAGGTGAAAGTGGCTTACAAATAGGTCACAAAGAGTGATGGTGAGGAGTTGTTCTTGTAATTGGAAGCCTGTGACCAGCAGTGTTCCACAGAGATCGGTGCCGTTTGTTATACACATTAATAACTTGGATGTAAGTGTAGAAGGTTTAACGAGTAAGCTTACAGATGACATGAAAATTGGTGTTGTTGATAGTGAGGAGGATAGTCTCAGCCTACAGCCCGATATTGATCAGATGGTAAGTTGGGCAGGACAGTGGCAGATGAAGTTTAATCCTGATAAGTGTGAGATGATGCATTTTGGGAGGTCTAATAAGGGAAGGACATATACAATGAATGGCTCATCCCTACTGAGGAACAAAGGGACCTTCGTGTTCAAGTCCATAGATTCCTGAAGGTGTCAGCACAGGCAGACAGGGTGGTAAAGAAGAAATGTGGAATGCTTGCCTTCATTGGCAGGTCATAGAATGTTGGAGCAAGGAAGTCATGTTAGAACTTTATAAAACATTGGTTTATAACGGGGTGGCAATGGCCTAGTGGTATTAACGCTGGACTGTTAATCCAGAGACCCAGATAATGTTCTGGGGACCTGAGTTCAAATCCTGCCATGGCAGATGGTGGAATTTGAATTCAATGAAAGAAAAATCTGGAATTAAGAATCTAATGATGACCACGAATCCATTGCCAATTGCCGATTGTCGGGAAAAGCCCATCTGGTTCACTAATGTACTTTGAGGAAGGAAACCGCCATCCTTACCTGATCTCGCCTACGTGTGACTCCAGACCCACAGCAATGTGGTTGACTCTTGGCAACTAGGGATGGGCAATAAATGCTGCCTGGCCTGCGAGGTCCTAATCTCATTAACAAATAAAGTTTGGCCACAGATGGAATAGTGTGTGCAGTACTGGTTGTCACATGAGCAGAAGGACAAGATAGCACTGGAGAGGGGGCAGAGGAGATTCACCAGGATGTTGCCTGGGACGGAAAGCCTCATTTATGAGGCTGGATAGGCTGGGTTTGTTTTCCATGGAGCAGAGGAGGCCGAGGGGTGATATAATTGAGGTACACAGAATTATGACAGGCCTAGACAGAGTGGATCGTGAGAATCTTTTCCCCATGGCAGCCAAGTCTAAGACCAGAGGGCATAAGTTTAAGGTGAGGACTAAAGTGGTTTAGAGGAGACCCGAGAAGACGGCACGGTGGCTCAGTGGTTAGCACTGCTGACTCACAGCGCCAGGAGCCCAGGGTCAATTCCACCCTTGGGTGACTGTGTGGAGTCTGCACATTCTCCCTGTGTCTGCGTGAGTTTCCTCCGGGTGCTCCGGTTTCGTCCCACAGTCCAAAGATGTGCAGGTGAGGTGGATTGGTCATGCTAAATTGCCCATAGTGTTCAGGGATGTATAGATTAGGGGGATGGGTCTGGATGGGATGCTGTGAGGGTCGGTGTGGACTTGTTAGGCTGAAGGGCCTGTTCCCACACTGCAGGGATTCTATGGAAAACAAAGAATTGTTCAGAGGGTGGCAGAAATATGGAGTGTGACGGAGGCAGGACATTAAAGAAGCTTCTGGATGAGCACTTAAAATGCTAGGACACAGTAAACTATGGACCAAGCCCAGGTAAATGGGATTCATGTAGTTTGGTGTTTGTTGGTTGGCAAGGATATGGCAGGTCGAAGGGCCTGTTGTTATGCTGTCCAGCTTGATGACTGTTCAATCCACGTTTGCCCATTTGACTCCCAATTCTATCTCGGATAAATGTTTCCAGAAGCGACCCCACCATGTAATTGAAACCAGCTGCTCTGTAATTGTTGGGATTATCCTCACGATCTTTTCTGAACAAGGGAATTGTGTCTGTATCTCTCCAACCTCCAATATACAGGCAGGGAGAGATGAAGAAAAGGAATGAAAAAAAAGTAAACAAGAAAAGCAAGTCAGACAGAGAGAGAGAGATAAAGAATGAGATGGAGTCCAATAGAAGGAGTGCAGGAGAGAAAGTAAATGAAAGGAGAGAGCAAGAGAGGGAGTGTGACAGAGCAGCAATGGAGAGAGTGGGAGAGGGGGAATGTGGCAGTGGAGATATGGAAAGTTGGGAAAAGTGTGTGTTGACAGCAGATGCAGAGCGTGGGGCAGAGAGGGAGTGTGGCAGGGAGTGAACAGAGCAATTACAGAGGGAGAGTGGGAGAGATGGATTGTGGCAGAGCAGTTATGGAGGGAGACTGGGAGAGAGGGAATGTGACAGAGAAGAGTATGGCAGAGCAGTTACAGAGATAGCATTGGGGAATGAGAATATGGCAGAGCAGATAGAGAGGAAGAGGGGATGTGACAGGGATATCGAGACCTGGACTTCTTACCTTGTTCCGGAAACAATGGGAGACCTGGAATTTTGCACTGTCCCCAATTGTTTCTCCATCAGGAAGAACAGCAAAGACCAAGAGGCGAGCAACTGGAGAGAGATCAGCACTGATGGGGAGGGAGAGCTGGAAATATCCTTCTGAATCTAGTGGAGAAAGAGAGAGAGAATGAGGCAGAGGGTGCTTGAGAGGGAGGGATGAAGAAGAAGAGAGAGAAAGAAACTGACAAAGAGACAGAGAAAAAGGAAGCCAGATAGACGGGGGATAGAGACAGGCCAATGGAGGCAGGCAAAGAAACAGAGAGGCAGTGAAAGATAGGCAGGCAGACAAACAGAAACAAAGTGAGGGAGAAGGTGAGTAAGACAGACCATGAGAGAAAAAGGCAGACAGAGGCAGGGGAGAGAGACAGGGAGCGGGGAGACAGAAAGAGAGAGAAGCAGTGAAACAGACAGTAAGATAGGAGAAACAGAGAAGGATGAGAAAAGACAAAGAGAGAAACAGGAATGGATGGAAAAAGAGAATGATGGAGTGGAAAAAGAGATAGATGGAGAGACACAGATAATGAAAGATAATATGGAAAATGAGAATAAGGGATAGAGAGAAACACAAAAAGACAGGGATATGGGGCAGAGACAGAGACAGAAATACAGAGCAATGTACAGGGACAGAGACAGGGGAAGATAGGAACAGCAAATGGAAGAAAGACAGAGAGAGAGGATTAGTGAGAGAGACAGAGACACAGACAGACAGACAGAGGCAGGGAGGGAGACCGAGGCTGGGACATAGAGAGAGAGAGAGAAAGAGAAATAGAGTGAGGGACAAAGTTAGGAGTGAGCGAATGCTACATTTGTGTAATTATCATATCCCATATTTTATACAGAGGGATAATGCGGCCTTTAGAAGTTAAACAGCAAATTCAAAGATAGTTCCAAAGAACAAAATTGACGAAAAATAACAAACAAACAAAGCTTTACGCTGGCCCAAAATTAATGGCTAGTTTATGAGTAACTGCAACAATAGTGCCGTAAGTAAAAGTGATACAGTTATTAAATAGACAACAAAGATTACAAGCAGATATGGATAGAGGGTACTTCAGCCAGCTGGGCAGCCAATCTTAGTTTGAAATCAAACATAAAGAACATCATTGAAAATTCAATTAACCCTTGGAGAACTCAATAGTTCTTCTCAAGGTCTGAAATTTCAACAATTTTGCGAAAACCTTGGGTCTTCACAAGGCGTTTGTCAGAAAAAGGTCATAGAATCCCTACAATGTGGAAACAGGCCCTTCAGCCCAACAAGTCCCTCAGAGCATCCCACCCAGACCCAACCCCCTATAATCTACACCACCCTGAATACTATGGGGCAATTTAGCATAGCCAATACACCTAACCTGCACATCTTTGGACTGTGGGAGGAAACCGGAGCACCAAGAGGAAAACCACACAGACACGGGGAGAATGTGCAAACTCCACACAGACAGTTGCCCAAGGGTGTGTGAGGCAGCAGTGCTAACCACTGAGCCACCATGCCGCCTATCATGTCTAACACATCTGAGCTGTACCTATCTAGGCAACTGGGGAGTATTCCATCACACTCCTGGCTCATGCCTTGTAGATGGTGGATAAGCTCTGGGGAGTCAGGAGGTGAGTTATTTGCTGCAGGATTCCCCTCTCTGACCCTCTTGCAACCACTGTATTTAAATAGCAAGCCCAGTTGATTTTTCTGATCGATTATAAGCCCTAAGATGTTGATTGTGGGGGCGTTGATTGGTAGCAATGCCATGAAAAATCAAAGGGAAGTGATTAGTCTCTCTCTCTCTCTCTGTCTATCAGTCAGACAGCATCAAGTGAAGCATGGTTCAAACCTTCAGAGCCTTTGATGGAGATGGTTTTCGAGTTCATGTTCACAATCACTCCCCTCGACATGACCTGGAGACAGACAGAGAGGGAGAAATGGAAAGAGTTAATAATCCACACGGAGGGGTTCAAGTATCAAGGGGTTACAGGTTCACAGTACAAGGCTTTGGGAAATGGGAATAGCTGGTGGGAACATGTACAGGGGTTTGATAGAAGTGTTCAAGAGACAATTGACAGCTCCTCACCAGGTAGAACACAGCCAGTTTGCTGTCAGCCTCAGCAGCAATACTCCTGATAATGTAGTGGACTTTCACATGCAGCTCAGAATCACAGGCCAGTAACTGCCGATGTTTCTGGATGGTGAGGTAACTCTTAGACCTGGAGTAGAAAGGCTTGACAACATGATGAGCTGAGACATTGTAGGGATGGGCATTCTGATGATGTTTGTCCTCATAAATAGCCTAAAGAGGGGAGCAACAGAGAATTGAGGTTAGGATAGCAGAAGGAAAAGGCTGGCAATATTGTTGTCCTGAAATTCACCCTCATGCTCTCCTGGAGAATTCAAGCCACACAAGTGACAGGCAATCAGCATCTGTAACAGGAGAGAATCTGACCATCACCTCATTACAGTCACTTGAGTCACTATCACTGCATCCCTCACCTTCAACACACTCAGTCCCAAATACCCTCTATCACCCACTTACCTTCATCACTCAGTCCCTGATACCCTCCATAAACTCCTCATAACCCCTAAGTCCCTGATACCCTCTATGAATCCCCTCTCATTTCCCCTCAGTCCCTAATACCCTCTATCACTCACTTACATTCACCACTCAGTCCCTGATACCCTCCATAATCTTCTCATTCCCCTTCAGTCCCTGTTGCCATCTATTAAACCCCTCTCATTCCCCACTTAGTCCCTGTTACCCTCTACCACTCATTCACATTCGCCACTCAGTCACTGGCAGCCTATATAATCTCCTCATTCCCCCCTCAGTCCCTGAAAGCCTCCATCAACCCCCATTACTCATTTAAACATTATAGGTGCAGAAGTGGGCAATTCAGCCCTTAGATCCTGCTCCGCCATTCAATACAATTGTGGCTGATCATCTAACTCAGTCCCCTGTACCCTCTTTCTCCCAATATCCTTGGATTGTTTTAGCCCTAAAAACGATATCTAACTCCTCCTTGAAAACAATCCATCAATCTTTTGGGCCTGACTGCTTTCTGTGACAGAGAATTTTACAGGCTGACCAGTCTCTGCGTGAAGACATTTCTGCTCGTCTCAGTCCTAAATGGCTACATCCTACACTCTTAGAATGTGACACTCTGCTTCTGGAATCCCGAGTCATCAAGAACATCCTGCTTGTGTTTACTCTGTCTAATATTGTTAGAATTTTATAGGCATACTTGAGATTAACCCTCATCCTTCGCAGTACATTGGTATTTCCCACCCTCCCTCCTGCCTCTGACCCAAAAAAGGGGCTCTGTGAGGAATACAACTGGCAAGGTAAAGGTGTACAAGGGAGTAGATGTTAAGAGAGTAGGCCAGTGATAGATTGGAAATACTGAGGCCTTTGATCAAGAGGTTTTGGTGTGAGGAGGCTGAGCAGGGGTAAAAGTAAGGGCAGGTTAACTCTCTTTCTGTCTAGGCAGAGGGTAGTAGAGATGGTAGTACCTGCAAGAAGTACACCTGGCTGCATCTCCATACAGCCTGCGTTAGGGAAAGGGAGCTGGAACTGGATGCACTCAGGATCATCCAGGATACAGAGAACCTCATTGATAACAGCTATAGTGAAGTGATCACTCCTAAGGTACAGGCTGCAGGGAGCTGGGTGACCACCAGAAGAGATAAGGGGGGAAGGCAGCTAGTGGCCATTCCCCTCAATGACTGGTATACTGCTTTGGATACTGTTGGGGGGATGACCTCTCAGGGGCTGGCAGCAGCAGTCAGGTCAGTGGCGCTGTGACCAGCTCTGAGGCTCAGAGGCAAAGGATACAGTCAGACAGAACGATACTGATGGGAGACTTATTTGTGAGGGTGACAGGCAGGAGATTCTGAGGCTGCAGAAGAGACACCAGGATGGTGTGTTGTCTCCCGGGTGCCAGGGTCAAGGATATCTCTAAGTGGTCACAGAACATCTGGAGGGGGAGGCTGAACAGCCAGAGGTCATTGTGCACATTGTGCACATCAGTACAAATGACAGAGGTAGACAAAGGGATGGGGTCCTGCGAAATGAGTATAGGGAGTTAGGTAAGAAGTTAAAAAGCAGGACCTCAAAGGTAGCGATCTCTGGATTACTCCCAGTGCCACTTGCTAGTGAGGATAGAAATAGAAATTTAGGCCAGATGAATGCATGGCTGAGGAGCTGGTGTAGGGAGCAGGGTTTTCAGTTCTTGGATCACTGGGATCTCTTTTAGGGTAGAGATGGCCAGTACAAGAGGGAAGATTGCACTTGAACCAGACTGGGTCCAATATTCTCCAGGGGAGATTTGCTAGTGTTACCCGGGAGGGTTTAAACCAGTTTGGCGGGGGGTGGGGGTGGGTAGGGGGGAACTTTGAATAAGAGAGGGCCATCAAGAATTCAGGGGAAAATACATTAGCCATTGAGGCCTCACAAGGCCTGACTGGAAAGGCAGATGAGCTCATAGGATGGATTGTCGTTGGGGACTGGGATATTGTAGCCATAACAGAAACATGGGTGAGAGCAGAGCAGGACTGGCAGCTCAATGTTCTGGGATACAGAAGCTACAGGTGTGACAGAAGTACAAGTAAGCAAGGAGGGGGAGTTGCCCCTTTGATAAGGGAGGACATAACAACAGTGCTTTTGCAGAAGATGTTCTTAAGGGGTCATCAAATGAGGCCGTATGGCTAGAACTTAGAAACAAGAAGGGGATGGTCACTTTGTTGGGACTATATTATATATCGTCAAATAGTCAGCAGGTAATAGAGAAGCAGATATGTAGAGAGATTGCAAATACCTGTGGGAATAATAGACTAGAATTGGTTGGAGATTTTTATTTCCCCTGTATTGACTGGGCCATTCATGGTGTGAAAGGCTTGGATGAGGTGGAATTTGTCAAATGTGTCCAAGGAAGTTTCCTAAAACAATATGTAGAGGGCCCTACTTGGGAGGGTGCAAGACTGGACCTCCTCTTAGGAAACGAGGTCAGGCAAGTGACTGAAGTGTCAATTGTAGAGCACTTTGCGTCCAGTGACCATAACTCTCTTAGTTTTAACATAGTTATGGAAAAAGATAGGACAGGTTCACAGGTTGAGGTGGTAAACTGGAGCAGGGCCAATTTTGGGGCCATGAGGCAGGATCTAGCAGCGGTCAATTGGGTGGGTCTGTTTGAAGGAAAAGGAATAACTGGCAAATGGGGGGATTTTAAAAGTGTGATATGAAGAGTCCAGGGACAATATGTCCATGTTGGGGTGAAGGGAAAAGCTGGCAGGTTTAGGGATTCCTGGCTGACGAGTAATATTGAGGCTCTGGTCGGGAAAAAGAAGGCATACATTGGGTTAAAGTTATTGGGCTCAAGTGAATCCTTAAATGACTATAAAAAGTGTACGAGCACACTTAAGAGGGAAATCAGAAGAGCAAAAAAAGGGCATGAGATGGATCTGGCAGATTAGGTTCAAGATAATCCCAAGAGGTTCTATAGCTATATTAAGAGTAAAAGGGTGGCTAGGAAGAGAATAGGTCCCCTTAAAGATCAGCACAGGCCTCTACGTGTGGAGCCACAGGAAATGGGGGAGATTATTAATGAGTATTTCTCCTCAGTGCTCACTGAGGAAAGAATCATGGATGCTAAGGAAATAAGGGAAACAAGTGGTGATGTTTTGGACTGCATAAGCATTACCTGAGAGGAAGTGTTTGCAACCTTAGAGAGCATTGAGGTGGATAATTCCCCTGGGCCTGATTAAGTCCATCCTCAGATGTAGTGGGAGGCTAGGGAAGGAAATGCAGATGCCCTTGTAGAGATTTTTGCTTCCCCTTTAGCCACTGGTGAAGTTCTGGAAGACTGGAGGGTGGCTAATATTGTTTCATTGTTTAAGAAAGGTAGCAAAGACAAGCCAGGGAACCACAGGCCAGTGAGTCTGACATCAGTGGTAGGCAAGTTATTGGAGAGGATACTGAGGGACAGGATCAACCAACATTTGGATAGTCAAGGTCTGATTAGGGATAGTCAGCATGGATTCGTGCATAGGAAAGTCATGTCTGACAAAACTTTTAGAGTTTTTCGAAGAGGTAACCAAGAGGGTGGATGAGGGTAGGACAGTGGATGTTGTCTAAATGGACTTTAGTAAGGCCTTTGACAAGGTCCCACATGGCAGGCTAGTTGTGAAAGTTAGGTCACACGGAATCCAGGTAAAGCTAGTGAATTGGATTCAAAATTGGCTCAATGGTAGGAAGCAAAGGGTGATGGTTGAAGGTTGTTTCATGGACTGGAGGCCTCTGACTAGTAGAGTGCCACAGGGGTTGGTGCTGGGAAATTTGTTATTTGTTATTTACAAATCTGGATCTGAATGTGAATGTATGAGGTATATTTCATAAGCTCATGGATGATACAAAATTAGGAGGTATCGTTGATAGCGAAGAAAGTTATGAAAAATTAGAGGGATCATGATTAGATGGGAAACTGGACTGAGGACTGGCAATGCAGATAATTCAATACAGATAAGTGTGAGGTGTTGCATTTTAGAAAGTTAAACCAAGGTAGAACTTATACAATAAATGGTAAGGTCCTGAGGAGTGTTGTGGAACAGAGGGACCTAAGAGTACAAGTACATAGTTCGTTGAAAGCGGTGTCACAGGTAGACAGGGCAGTGAAGAAGGCATTTAGCCTGCTGGCCTTCATCGGTTGATGCATTGAGTATAGGAGTTGATCATTTATGTTACAGTTGGCGTATAAGTTGTTAGTGAGGCCGCACTTGGAATATTGTGGACAGTTTTGGTCACCCTGTTATTGGAAAGACATAGTTAAACTGGAAAATGTGCAAAGAAGATTTACGAGGATGTTGCCAGGACTAGTAGGCCTGAGTTATAGGGAGAGGTTGGACATGATAGGACTCTATTCCTTGGAACATAGGAGAATGAGGGGTGACCTTACTGAGATGTATAAAATCATGAGGGGCATAGATAGAATGAATGCATACAGTCTCTTTCCTAGGGATGGGGAATTGAAAACTAGGGAGCATAGTTTTAAGGCAAGAAGGCAAAGATTTAAGAAGGACCTGAAGCGCAACTTCGTCACACAGAGAGTAGTGCGTATATGCAATGGGCTGCCAGAGAAAGTGGTTGAGGCAGGTACAATAGCAACATTTAAAAAACATCTGTATAGGTACATGAATGGCAAGGATTTAGAGGGATATGAACCAAATGCGGGCAATTGGAACTAGCTGAGTGGGCACCATGGATCAGTTTGGGCCAAAGGGCCTGTTTCCATGCTGTGTTACTCAATGACTCTGTGACTAAACTCCAGTGAATGTAAGCCTCATCTACAGCCAGTCCCTGCAACCTCCTTTAAAAGAACTCATCCTATACACAGTAACCGGTACCCACTTTAAACCACCTCATTCTATACGCAGCCCCTGATACCCCCTTTAAACCACCTTATGCTATACCCTGTCCCCACTACCCCCCTTTAAACCACCTCATTCTTGATGCATTCTCTATACTGCCCTCAAACCACTCCATTTCACATCCATTCCCGTTACCCACTTCCTCTGTGTCAGGTATGACTCCAGCCAGTGGAGACTTTACTCCCAGTTCCCGATATATCCTAAAACCACTTCAAGGGGTAGCCTAGTGGTATTATTGCCATAATATTAATCCAGAAACTCAGGCAATATTCTGGGCCACCATGGCAAATGGTGGAATTTGAATTCAATAAAAATAAACCTAGAATTAAGAATATACTGATGAAACCATTGTCTATTGGCAGAAAGAAATTTTTTTGGGTCATGAATGTCTTTCAGGGAAGGAAATTTGCCATCCTCACCTGGTCTGGCCTACATGTGACCCCAGACCCACAGCAATATGGTTGACTCTCAACTATCTTCTGAAATGGCCGACCATGCCACTCAGTTTTATCAATCACTACAAAGTTTCAAAAAGATGAAACTGGATGGACAGCCTGGCATTGACCTAGGCATTGGAAAAAGGAGCAGCAGACACAGCCTTGTCGACCCTGCAAAGTCCTGCTTGTTAACATGTAGGGGCTAGTGCTAAAATTGGGAGAGCTGTCTCACAGACGAGTCTAGCAACAGTCTAAAATAGTCAAAAACATGGAATCATACCTTACCATGTCCCAGATACCACTGCCACCATCTGGTAGGACAGACACAGCAGAACTGGCACCACAGTGGTATACAGTCAGGAGGGAGTTGTCCTGCGAGTACTCAACTGGACCTTATGAAGTCCCATGTCTTCAGCTTAAACATGGTCAAGGGAACCTCCTGCTGGTTACTAGTCTCCTGCTGCTGATGAATCAGTACTCTTCCATGTTGAACAACACTTTGACGAAGCACTGAGGATTGCGAGGACTCTGCAGACTGTACTCTGATGGAGGATTTCAATCTTCACCACCAAGAGTACTGCTGATTGTGCTGGTCGGGTCCTAAAGGACATAACTGCTAGACTGCGTCTGAAGCAGCTAATGAGGGAACTGACATGTGGGATAAACATAATTGACCCTGTCCTTATCAATCTGCTGGCTGTAGATGCATCTGCCCATGATAGTATCAGTAACAGTGATCACTGCACAGTCCTTGTGGAGATGAAGTCCTGCCTTCACAATGAGATTACTCTCCATCATGTTGTGTGGCACTATCACTGGGACAGATAAAATGATACAGACTTCAAACAGACCAATAACTCAAGACTGGGCATCCATGGGCGATTAATAACAGCAGAATTGTACTCCAGCACGATTTGTAACCTCATGAGCCAGCATATTCCCCACTCAATCATTACCATCGAGCTAGGGGATCAAGCAGAGTTCAATGGAGAGTGCAGGGTGACGTGCCAGGAGCAGCACCAGGCAGGACTACTTGCTTGCCAAACAGCATAAGCAGCAAGTGATAGACGAGCTAAGTGATTCCACAAACAACAGAACAGATCTAAGCTCTACAGTCCTGCCATATTCAGTCGTGAATTGTAGTGGACAATTAAACAACTCACTGGAAGAGGAGACTGCACAAATTATCCCCAGCCTCAATGATGGAAGAGCCCAGCACATCAGTGCAAAAGATAAGGCTGAAGCCTTCACGGCAATGTTCAGCCGGAAGTGCCAAGTGGACGATTCATCTCGGCCTCCTCCATTGTATGCACTCATCATGGATATCAGTCTTCAGCAAATTTGATTTGCTCAAGATGACATCAAGAAACAGATGGGGGCACTGGATTGTGCAAAGGTTATGGGTCCTGATAGCATTCCGGCAATAGCACTGAAGATTTGTGCTCCAGAACTTGCTGCTTCCCTAGGCAAGCTCTTCCATTACAGTTACAACATTGGCAATGTGGAAAATTGCCCAGGTATGTTCTTTATATAAACAACAGGACAAATCCAATCTGGCCAATTACTGTCCCATCAGTCTCCTCTCAATCATTAATAAAGTGATGGAAGGTGTCATCAACAGTGCTATCAAGCAGCACCTGCTCAGATATAACCTGCTCAGTGATGCCCAGTTTGGGTTCCACCAGGGCCACTCAGCTCCTGACCTCATTACAGGCTTAGTTTAAACATGAACAAAAGAGTTGAATATCAGAGGCGAGATGAGAGTGGCAGCCCTTGAAATCAGGTCTGCATTTGACTAAGTCTTGCATCAAGGAAACCTAGCAAAACTGGAGTCAATGGACATCGGAGGGGGGGGGGGTGCGAAGTCTCCACTGGTTGGAGCCATACCTGACACAGAGGAAGATGGTTGTGGATGTTGGAGGTCAGACATCTCAGGTCCAGGACATTCTTGAAGGAGTTGCTCAGGGTAGTGTTCTAGGTCCAACCCATTCAACTGCTTCGTCAATAACCTTTGCTCCGTTGGAAGGTCAGAAATGGGGATGTTCACTGATGATTGCATAATGTTCAGCACCATTTGCGACTCCACGGATACTGAAGCAGTCCATGTTCAAATGCAACAAGATCTGGACAATATCCAGGTTTGGAATGACAAGTGGCAAGTAATATTTGCAGCACAAATGTCAGGCGATGACCATCGCCAATAAGAGGCGATCTAACCACTGCTCCTTGATATCTAACAGTGTTACTGTCACTGAATCCCCACCATCAACATCCTTGCGGGTTACCATTAACCAGAAACTCAACTGGGCTTGCAACATAAAAACAGTGTTTTCGAGAGCAATTCAGATGCTAGGAATACTGAGTTAGGAGTATGATGGAATGCTCCCATCTTGCCTGGATGGATGGCTCTGATACTCTCCATTAACCCTCTCATTCCCCAATTAATGCCTGATACCCTCTGTAAACCCCTCATTTCCCAATCAATGCCTGATACACTGCATAAATCCCTTTATTCCCCATCCAGCTGTAGATACCCCCCACTAACCCCCTCATTCTCCACCCAGCCCTGATACCCTCGTTAACCACTTCATTCCCCTCTCAGCCCAATACCCTCTATAAACACCCCCAATTCCGACAGCCCCTCAAGCCTTCTATAAACCCCTTACTCTACACCGAGTGTCTGATATCTTTTATATAACCATTCAATCCCCATATGATCCCTTATACCCTATGTCAACACATTCTTTACCCACACAGTCCCTGATATCCATTATAAAGCCATCAATTTCCCACATAGTCCCTGATACCCTCCAGAAATGCATTCACTAAACGCAGGGTGCCTGATAAGCTCTATAAAACCATTCATTATCCACATGGTGCATGACATCCTCTATAAAACCATTCATTACCCACACAGTACCCGACATCCTCCATAAACCCATTCATTACCTGCACGGTGCCTAATATCCTCTATACAACCATTCATTACCCATGTGGTGCCTGAAATGCTCTACAAATCCAGTAATTCCTCACACTGTCCCTGACACCCCTGTTTCCTCTCCACATTTCTTTTCACTTACCGTTATGGAAAGCAACTCATTGGATTGTAAGGGGGTTTCCAGAACCACTGAGCCCATCCCCTTCTCATCTGTGATCGCCAACATTGCACCAGGCTGCCAGGAATTTAACACTTTGATTGTCACATTGGTCACAGGTTGCCCTGTAGTATACTGGATTTTTATCTGAATAGAGACAGCCAATCAGTCAATATAATGTAACGGAGCAAGGAAAGCTGAAACCTCTATAAACATTTCACAATTTGTGTGTAGGACAGTGTAACACTATTTATGTTACACAGTGCATGTAGGAGAATGTAACCCTGTATAGCTTACTCAGTATGTGTGTAGGAGAGTGTAATCCTGTATTTTTTACACAGTGTGTGTAGGAGAGAGCAACCCTGTATATATTGCATAGTGTGTTTATGAGAGTTTAGCCCTGTATATATTAAACAGTGTGCATGTGTGTTGGGGAACTTAACCCAATATGTATTACAGCATGCATGTCTTAGGAAATTTAACCCAGTCTGTATTACACAGTGCATGTGTTGGAGATTTTAACTCTGTATACATTACACAGTCTGTGTGGGAGAGTTTATCCCTCTGGCCTTACCTGTGCAGTGTATGGAATTCCAGGTTTGTAATAATCTTCCACCTCCTCAAATGTGATCTTCATAATTTCACTTTCAACTTGACATGTTGCGCTTGACCGCATTGGAATACCTTGGATTAGATTCAGTGTTTTTAGATGGAAGCTATAGACATTTGGAGATTGATCGAGAAAATAATGGAGAGAGATTGAGAAAGAAGCAGTGCGAGAGAGATTGTGCTAGGCTACAGAGTTCATCTCATACAGAGAATGACAGATGGAGTGAGAGACTTTAAGTTAGTCAGAGAGTAAAACAAATTCCAAAAAAGGGAGGGAAAGTGACAGAGGTATTGTGCCAGAGAGTGTGATCAAGAATGAGATGGAGAAACAGAGAAGGAGAGACAGGATGGTGGAGTGTGGGAGACTACAGACAGTGAGAGATAGAGCAAAACAGACATGGAGAGAGATATGAAGAGATAGAGTAAGAAACAGAGAAGGAGAGATCAGGAAATTGAAAGGCAGAAATAAATATGCAGACAAAGACAGGCGTAGAGAGTAAGACCATGGGCAGAATCTTTGATTGTTTGAGACTAAATTTGGAGCTGGTTCTATAAGCAGTAGGGACTACCACTCGGATTTCTTCAGTTTTTCTCAGCTCATTATATACTCATGGGCAGGTAAAATTCATCATGTACAGCCTGATCCCTGGAGTAGCAGTGACCAAGTGTAATGAAAGCTCCGCTGGCAGGTGGCAACAGTGAGGGAGGGCACTGAGCACGGAAGCTCAAGCATTGGTGCAGGAGGGCAACTAGAGCAGTCAAATGGACCCTATCAGGAAATGGAGTGCCTTTGTGAAGCGGATAAGGCCTGATGAGAAGAAGGAGCAAACAGACAGACAAAGAATTCCTCAACCCAATAGAAACCTCAGACTTCATTCTATGTCAATACTGCGAATACTTTCCTGCAAAACCTTAAATTCCTTTCATATTCACAATATGCTGAATCCCTGCATCATGTTCATTGGCTGTCCATATATTCAAATCTCATGTTGCATTTCTTGCGTAATCAGTAGGATTACAAAACATAGATACAATGTCATGGCAGATGAGGTTGAAAAGCTGAGATGGAATGGATGGTGGAAGAGTTGTACGTGGCATGGTTGAAGAGAGAGGCTGAAGCTGCTCCAGGATCATGAAAGACTTAGGTATTGTGGAAGGAGATTGGACCTTTAGGCCGAACCCAGGCAGGGGCTCCGCCTTGACATTCCAGATGAAAGGAACAATATTTCTAGGGTGTATATCCCACTTGCTGCTGAGTAAGAAGCCAAACAGATACAGAGACAGACCCCCAACATTCAGAGGGATCTAGGCATATAGGGCCACAGTTCCCTGAAAGTGGTAATGTAATTGGATAAGATGATCCAGAAGGGATATCACATGCTTGCCTTCGTCTGTTAGAGCATTGAGTATAAAAAGTGGCAAGTCATATTGTAACTGTATAGCACTTTAGTTAGGTCACATTTGTGTACAGTTCTAGTTGCCACAATACCAAAAGGATACGGAGGCTCTGAAGAGGATACAGAAACAGGCATACCAGGATATTCAGAGATAGTAAGGACTGCCAATGCTGGACTCACTCAGAGATAGTGTTTGGAGGGTATTAGTTATGAGGAGAAATTAGACAAACTCAGTTTGCTTTCACTTGAACATTGGAGGCTGAGGGGCTATCTGAAAGAGGTTTAGAAAGTTATGAGAGGCATGGATAGAATGGATAGTCAGAGTCTTTTTCCCAGGGTAGAATTACTACAGGACAGAAGTTTAAAGTAAAATTTAAAGATGAGAGAGGCAAGATTTTTGGGGGGAACGGTAAGTGCCTGGAATGTACTGCCAGAGGAGGTGATACAATAGCAATGTTACAAAGGCATGTTGACAGTACACGAATAGACAGGAGATAGAAGGATTCTGTCTGCACAGAGGCAAAAGATTTTAGTTTAGTAAGGTGTCATGTGTTGGCACAGGCTTGGAGGGCTGAAGGACCTGTTCTTGTGCTGTACTGTTCTTTGTTCCATTCAGTGACGTAGTGATTGAAGACCAGATTGAAGTTACACAGCTTGTCATGGTATCCAGGGGTCTCAATGTGAATAAACTGATAGCATTACTGAAAGAATGTCTGTGCAGCAAAACCAGCTGGAAAATACTGGAAAGAGATGTCTAAATTTTATGATAACAAGGTGTAGAGCTAGATGAACACAGCAGGCCAAGAGTGTCAGAGGAGCAGGAAGGCTGACGTTTCGGGCCCAGACCCTTCTTCAGAAATGGGGAAGGGGAAGGGGGTTCTGAAATAAATAGGGAGAGATGGGGAGGTGGATAGAAGATGGATAGAGGAGAGGATAGGTGGAGAGGAGACGGACAGGTCAAAGGGGCGGGGATGGAGCCAGTAAAGGTGACTGTAGGTGGGGAGGTAGGGAGGAGATGGGTCAGTCCATGGAGGACAGACAGGTCAAGGAGGCGGGATGAGGTTAGTAGGTAGGAGATGGAGGTGGGGCTTGAGTTGGGAGGAGGGGATAGGTGAGAGGAGGGACAGGCTAGGGAGGCAGGGACGATCTGGGCTGGTTTTGGGATGCGGTTGGGGGAGGGAAGATCCAGTTCTACACCTTGTTATCTCAGATCCTCCAGCATCTGCAGTTCCTACTATCCCAAGATAACTGTGTTGCCCAAGCTGTGTGCTTCTCTCATCTCCTGATTAATACCATGCTCCACATTCCCACTCCAATTTGGAGGCCTATAAATAATTTCAATCAACATCCGTTGCTTCCTTTTTATTCCAAAGTGCTGCCCATACTGATTTCACACATTGTTCTTCCAATCCAAGATCCAGCCTTCCTAATGTACTGACCCCATCACTTACTATAAGCACCACTTCATTTCCTTTTCTCTTCATCTAGCCATCCTAAGTTTTAACTATCCTTGCATATTCAGTTCCTCGTCCTGGTCACCCTGCGACCATGTTTCTGTAATGGCAATCAGATCATACCTACATATCTCTGTTTGTGCCACTGGATTGTTGACTTTGTTATGAATGCTGTGAGCATTCAGGTAGAGTGCCCTTAACTTAATCTTTCTGATATCATTCCACTTTTGAAACACACTCAATGCTTGGCTTTATTTCTCCTGGCATGTAGTCTCCTGAGCATCTTTTCAACTTCCTGTTACCAACTTTACTTCCTTTCATTTTTGGTTCCCCCTCAGGTTCCCAACCCTCTGATGAGCTAGTTTAAACTCCAGCCCTACAGCATGAGTAAATCTCCCTGTGAGGATATCAGTGCCGTACAGATGTATAGGTCCCACATGCCCAACAACTGGTCCCAGTGTCTCAGGAATCTCATGCCCTCCCTCTTATACTTGTTCTCTTGCCATGTGTTCAATCAGTTTATTCTCCTGTTCTGAAACTCAGTTCAGATGTGGCACTGGAGGTAATCCTAAGATTACGCTTTGTAATTTTCTGCCAAACTCCCTGAAATCTGCCTTCAGGACCTCATCCATCTTCTTAATGATGTTGTTGGCACCAGTGTGGGCCATGACTTCTGGCTGATACCCCCCCTCCTCAGCATTAACACTGGCACAGGAGTGCTGTGCAAGGAGGGAGAAATGACTGCAGGGTCTGATGCTGGGAGAGCTGATGGAGGCCAGGCTCAGTGCTGAGCCCAGTAAGGTTGAGGTGGCTCCAGTCTTGGACATGAATGAGCAGGTGGAGACACAATGGCAAAGAGGGCATCATGTGGCACAATGACCAGAGATGATGCTCGACTTGAGGGATGGGCAGAGGGCTTTGTCTAACTTCTGAGGAATGGGTGGTGCCCACTGTGCAGAGATAAATCCAGCAGGACAGCCTGTATGTGTCATATACGTAGATCGAGCTTCGTTCTATCGCTAGATCCTTGGATACTTCCATTCATTGCATGCACTCATAGGTGAGGCACCTCGACTTCCCTCCACTGCACCATTCCCTGAGTGGGTAGAGGTGATTGCCCCAGATAAAGAGGAGGAACAACAAGCACGCTATTGCCAGCTCAAGACTCTCCAGTGGCTTCCAGCAACCAAATCCTTTCTGTTCCATTCCCTATCATCCCAAGACAGTGAGAGAGTGACAGGGGAAGGAGAGAGGCAAAGTGAGGAGATAGATGGTGAATAAGGGAGGCAAAGTGAGAAAAGGAAGCAGAGATAATGAGGAAGGGAGAGGGACACAGAGAGGTGGAGATATGTAGAGTGAGTGACAGGAAGAGAGAGAGTCAGTGAGAAAGAGAAACAGAGTTGGAGGGTGACAGCATGCAGGAGGAACAGAGTAAGCGAGAGATGGAGGGTGATGGAGAGAGAGAGAAGAGTGTCATACAATCCCTGCAGTGCAGATAGAGGCCACTTGGCCTATCATGTTTGTACCAACCCTCCAAAGAGTGTCCCACCCAGACCCAACCCCTCCTCCATCCTGTCCCTGTAACCCTACATTTATCATTGCCAATCCACCTAGCCTGCACATCTCTGGACACCGTGTACAATTTTTCACAGCCAAAACCATCTATGCTGCACATCTTTGGACTGTGGGAGAAAACCAGTGTAGCTGGTGGAACCCCTCACAAACATGGAAGAGCATGCAAACTCGACAGAGACAGTTAGCTAAGACTGGAATCTAACCCAGATCCATGGCACTGTGAGGCAGCAATGCTAACCACTCAGCCAACATGCCACCCTGAGGAGGAGGCAATGGCCTCGTGGTGTTGTCGCGAGGCTGTTAATCCAGAATCTCAGCTAATGTTCTGGGGACCCCTGTTCCCATTCTACCACTCATATGGTGGAATTTGAATCCAATTTTTAAAAATCTGGAATTAAGAGTCTAATGATAACCATGAATCTGTTGACAATTGTTGAAAAAACCCATCTGGTTCATTAATGTCCTTCAGGGAAGGAAATCTGCTGCCCTTACCTGGTCTGGCCTACATGTGACTCCAGATGGACAGCAATGTGGTTGACTTTCAATTGCCCTCTGAAATGATCCAGCAAGCCATTCAGTTGTACCAATCACCACAAAGTCTCAAAGAAATGAAACCTAATGGCTCAGCTGGCATCAACCTAGGCCCCGAAAAGACAACGGTAGGAACAGCCCTGTCGATTCTGAAGTCCTCCTCACTGACTCGTGGAGGTTAGTGCCAATATTGGGAGAGCTGACTCACAGACTAGTGAAGCAACAACGTAACACAGCCACACTCACGGGATCGTAGCTTACAGACAATGTCCCAGACACCGCCAATGCCATCCCTGGATATGTCCTGTCCCACCAGCAGCACAGTGGTTTACAATTAGGAGAGCATTACCCTGGGAGTCCTCAACATTGACTCCAGACCTCATGAAGTTTCATGGCTTCAGGTTAAACATGGGCATGGAAACCTTGTGCTGATTACTATGTACCATCTTCCCTCACCTCATGTATCGCTACTCCTTGATTTTATTTGATTTGATATGATTTATTGTCATCACATGTACCTAAGTACAGTGAAAAACTTTGTTTTTCAAGCAGTACAGGCAGATCATAGCAAACAAAGACATACAGTTCACAGGGTACGCCACATTGAACAGTTCTTAGAGGAACCAGTGAGCATGGCAAGGACTCAAAATCTACTCTGGATGGGGGATTTCAATGTCCACCACCAAGAGTGGCTCAGCAGCAGCACAACTGATTGAGCTGGTTGGGTCCTAAAAGACATAGCTACTAGACTGGGTCTGCAGCAGATGGTGAGGGAACCAAACAGGAGGGAAAAAGATATTTGACCTCATCATTATCAATCTGCTAGCTGCAGTACTATTGCTGGAATTGTATCAGGGCCCATCTGTCCAAGACTGTATTAGTCAGAGTCAGACAGACCTTGTGGAGATGAATTCCTGCTTTCGCACTGAGAATACCCTCTATCGTGCTGTGTGGTGCGATCACTGTGCTAAATGGGAACGACTTCACACAGATCTAGCAAATCAAAACTGGGCAGCCAGGAAGTACTGTGTGCCATTAACAGCAACAGAATTCTATTCCAGCACAGTCTGTAACCTCATGGCCTGCCATATCCCCCATATCAAACCAGAGGATCAACCCTCGTTCAATGGAAGGTACAGGAGGGCATGTCAGGAGCAGTAACAGGCAACAGAAGATACCAAACAGGACGACTTGCACGCCAAACAGCATAAGCAGCAAGTGATAGACAGAGTAAGTATTTCCACAACCAATGGATCACATCTAAGCTGTGCAGTCCTGTCAAATCCAGTAGTAAATGGTGATGGATGATTAAACAACTCACTGGAGGAGGAGGCTCCACAAATATCCCTATCCTCAATGATGGAAGAGCCCCGTACATCAGTGCAAAAGATAAGGCTAAAGCTTTCACAGCAATCTTCAGCCAGAAGTGCCGAGTGGATGATCCATCTCAGCCTCGTGCGGTGGTCCCCAGCATCACAGATATCGCGTTTCAGCAAATTCGATTCACTCCATGTGATATCAAAGAATGTCTGGAGTCACTGGACAGTGCAAAAGCTACAGGCCCTGACACTATTCCAGCAATAGTACTAAAGGCTTTCACTCCAGAACTTGCCACTCCCCTAGTCAAGCTGTGCCAGCGTCGTTACAACATTGGCATCTGCTTGAGAATGTGAAAAATTGCCTGGGTATGTCCTGTACATAAAAAGCAGGTTGGTGTGGACTTGTTGGGCCCAAGATCCTGTTTTCACACTGTAAGGATTCTATGGTTCTAAAGTGATGGAAGGTGTCACCTACTGTGCTATAGATCAGCACTTGCTCAGTAACATCCCAGTTTGGGTTCTGTCAGGGTCACTCAGCTCCTGACCTCATTGCAGCCTTGATTCAAATATGGAGGAAAAAAGAGCTGATTTTCAAAGGTGAGGTGAGAGTGACTGCTGTTGACATCAAGGCTGCATTTGAATGAGTGTAGCATCAAGGAACCCTGGCAAAACTCGAATCAATGGGTATCAGGGGCAAACTCTGGTGGCTGGCATCATACCTAGCACATAGAAAGATAGCTGTGGTTTTCGGAGATTCATCATCTCAGCCCCAGGACATCTCTGCAGGAATTCCTCAGGGTAGTGTCCTGGGCCCAAGCATCTTCAGCTGCTCCACCAATGACCTTACTTCTATCATAAAGGCCAGAAGTGGGGATGTTCATTGATGATTGCACAATGTTCAGTACCATTTGCAACTTCTCAGATGCTGAAGCAGTCTGTGTCCAAATGCAACAAGATCTGGACAATATCCAGACTTGGGCTGACAATTGGTAAGTAACATTCATGCCACACAAAAGCGAGGCTATGACCATCACCAATAAGCGATAATTTAACCACTGCCCCTTGACATTCAATTTCCTCCAGCAAGTAACTGTAAGTAAAGCCTGTCCATCATTTACCAAGCACAAGTGAGGAGTGTTATGGAATACTCTCCACTTGCCTGGATTACTATATCTCCAACAATACTCAAGAAGCTTGACACCATCCAGATCAAAACAGCCCGCTTGATTGGCACTACATCCACAAACATTCACTCCCTCCACCAGCGACGCTCAGTAGCAACAGTGTGTACTATCTACAAGGCGCACTTTAGAAAATCACTAAAGATCCACAAATAGCACCCTCCAAATCCACGACCACTTCCATCTAGAAGGACAAGGACAGCAGACACACGGGAACACCACCATCTTCAAGTTCCCCTCCAAGCCACTCACCATCCTGATTTGGAAATATATCGCCATTCCTTCACTGTTGCTGGGTCAAAATCCTGGAATTCTCTCCTTAATGGCACTTCTGGTCAACCCACAGCAGTTGGACTGCAATGGTTTAAGAAGGCAGTTCACCACCACCTTCTCAAGGGTAACTAGGGATGGGCAATAAATGCTGGCCAGCCAGCAACGCCCACATCCCACAAATGAATTTAAAAAAAAAATGGAGAGAGATAGTGAGGGAGGAGGGTAGGCAGAGTGAAGGAGTGAAACACGGAGAAGAGAGAGTATGAGGGAGAAATAGTATGAGGGTGGAATAGAGTGAGGGAGAGAGGCAGAGGGAAGAGAGACAGGATGAGAGGGGGAGATAGAGTGAAGGACGGAGAGAGTGGGAGGATGACAGGGTGATGAACAGACAGTGAGGGAGAGGCAGAGTGATTAAAAGAGACAGTGATGGATGGAGAGAGGGGGACGGACACAGTGAGGGTGGGACAGAGTTGGAGTGAGAGCAGGACAAGGGCAAAGTGGGACAGACAGTGGGACAGGGAGAGAGTGGGGGAGATTGAATGCCACAGGAGTTTGACAGAGACTTAGTCGGGGGAGAGACAGGTACACAGTAGGAGACACTGAGGGGGAGATGCACCAGGACAGAGTTCGAGAGCGGAATAAGAAACTGGCAAGCTGACGACACTGGGCAGAATGTTAAAGGAGAGAGAGAGGTGAGCACATAGTTGCATCTGTCCCGAGACTGACCTGTCCCCTCTTCTGTCAGGACAAACTGTGCATCAATGCGTCTGTGGTTTGGACTTTCTCTGAAGAGGAACACATCAGTGGAGAGATCTGTAGACAGGCAACCATTCAAATCCATCTGAAAAAGTCAATTCATGGCTGGAAACAGACCTCGTTCCAGGCAAACACATGAACTCTGCAAAATTCTGCGGCAGTCCCTCAGCACTGACCCTCTAACAGTGCAACACTCCCTCAGCACTGACCCTCCGACAGTGCGACACTCCCTCAGCACTGACCCTCCGACAGTGCAACACTCCCTCAGCACTGACCGTCCGATAATGCAGCACTTCCTCAGCACTGACCCTCTGACAGTGTGACACTCCCTCAGCACTGACCCTCCAAAAGTGCGGCCATGAACGATCTTAGCTTCTTCACGTGGAAGTGGCTTCAATGAAAGTAGGACCTACCTCACCAAAAATGTGCTGACAATGAATAGGGTCAGAGGCATCATTCATATGATCCAAACAAACGGTGCCATTCACCTGTCCCCTCACAGGCTTCCCATATGTATATCTGCAAAATATACAGTCCAAAGTTACACACAGAGTAAATCTCCGACCACACCATTTCCATCAAACACTTCCAGGTCAGCTGCAGCACAGAGTGAGATAAGAATAAATCTCTCTATACCCTTTGAAACTGAAAGTAAATGTCTCTCAATACTGCACCCCATCAAATACTCCCAGGACAGGTACAGCAAAGAAATAGATATACAGTAAAAGTCTCTCTACACTATCCCCATCAAACATCCCAGGACTGGTACAGGACAGGAATAGATACACAGTAGAGCTTCCTCTACATTGTCCCCAACAAACATTCCCAGGATAGGGTCAAGGCAGGTTTAGGAGCAGAGTTGGAAAGTGGGACATTTTACCTTCCGCACACTTCAATGTGGATCGTTGTGTCAATAGCTGTGATTTTTTCTGGCATTTTCACCTTCAACTCGGCCTTGGGTAAAACTGAATGAATGAAAGGTTAGAAATTCAGTCTTGTTCAGCCTCTTCAGTTGAAAGTTTAGCCAAGTTACAGTCCTTCAGTCATCCCCATTCCTGACAGAGACTTCTGAGATCAGCTCCCAGTCCAACTACAGTAGACGTTAAACATTTAATCCATTGTGTCAACCCCTCATCACCCAAACTCCTTTCCCTCCTTTATCTTCTTAAAATCCTCCAGTGCCCACAAAAATCCCTGTCTCTTCAGCCCTAACACCTCCCTATCTCTGCAACCTCCACTAGCCCCTAGACCCCTCCCTATCTTGGTCACCTCCTCCAGCCCTTATACCCCTCTCTATCACTGTAACTTCCTCCAGACCGTACAACCCTTCCTACCTCTGTAGCTTCTTATAGACCCTACACCCCTCCCTATATCTGTAACCTCCTTTTGCCCTTATACCCTTCCTTATGTCTGTAACCTCCCCTAGCTGCTATATCTCCTTATCTCTGTTTTCTTTGTCAATCTCTAAACTTCCTAAGCTCTCTGTTTCTTCTCTTTCTTCCTATTGCTCTTTACCAAGTACAAAAAAGAGTTTAGTGGGTAACTGGGAAGGCCAATGAAATGTTGACTTTATTTCAGAGTGAATGGAGTATAAAATTTGAAGGTTATTCTGTAGCTACAAAAAACACTTCTCAGACCACAGCTGGAATACTGAGAATGTTTTCCTTGAGGAAAGATATAGCAGAATTGGAGGCAGTCCAGAGAAGGTTCACCTGGTTAATCCCAGATATGGGGGGCGACCTTATGAGGAGAGGTTGAAAATATTGAGCCTGTACTCATTGGAATATAGAAGAATGAAAGGCAGCTTTATTAACACTTACAAGATTCTTAGGGGATAACTAAACCAAAGTACTGGAGATGCTGAAAATCTGGAACAAAATCAGAAATTGCTGGAGGAACTCAGCAGGTCTGGCAGCATCTGTAGGGAGAACCCAGACCTGCTAAGATTCTTTGGGGATTTGACAAGGTAGATGCAGAGAAGTCATTATCCCTTGTGGGAGAGTCTAGGACCAAAGGGCATCATGTCAGAATAAGGGATCACCCTTTTAAGGCAGGGATGAGATTGTTTTTCTCTGAGGATTGTGAATCTGTGGAACTCTTTGCTGCAGAGGGCTGTAGAGGCTGGGTCATGAAGTATGTTCAAGGCTGAGTGAGAAAGATTTTTAAACCGGTTAGGGAATCATTGGGAAAGGGCAACAATGTGGAATTGAGAATGATCAGATCAGCCGTGATCTCATTGAATGGCAGAACAGCCACGATAGGCTGAATGGCCTAATTCTGCTCCTAAATCTTATGGTCTTTAGGCTGGCCTTAAATATGACATCTTTGACTCTGTTTTTGACCTTTACTCAGTTGGCTTGTGTCAATCCTGACCTAATTTCTGACCCGCAGCAGCATACTGCTGATGCATTGAAAGGGGAGTGGAGGCTATGCTGTTCAAGAGCGACGTTCTGTCCGGGTCAGATATCATACCGTACTCTTCCACACTGAAACGATGATGGAATTTCCTCCCCTGGCTCTGCATTCCTTCGATCTCGTATGTCCCCAGGAGTGGTTCATGCATCAGGTCAAAAGTCAGATCCACAATCCCCTGCCTGGGCTCTACATCTCTCCACTGTCCAATTCGGTTTCTTTTTGGGTCCTATCAGAGACCGTGGAAAGACATCAGAGCAAAAATGTGCTTAATGTTGAAGACTCAAATCACTTCCCAGGAACAAAGAGTTGTCTATTGGTTACCACATCTCTTCACCCACACAACTCAATAAACTTAAATGAATTTGACAAATTGAATTCAAAGAACAAAGAACAAAGAAAATTACAGCACAGGAACAGGCCCTTTGGCCTTCCAAGCCTACACTGACATGCTGCCTGTCACAACTAAAAGCCCCTACCCTTCCAGGGACCGTATCCCTCTATTCCCATCCTATTCATATATTTGTCAAGACGCCCTTTAAAAGTCACTATAGTATCTGCTTCCACTACCTCCCCCAGCAGCGAGTTCCAGGCACCCACCACCCTCTGTGTAAAAAAATCTGCCTTGTACATCACCTTCAAACCTCCGCTCCCTCCGCTCCAATCCCAACCTCACCATAAAACCTGCGGACAAGGGAGGCGCAGTTGTAGTATGGCGCACTGACCTCTAGATCGCTGAGGCCAGGCACCAACTCCTACCGCCCCCTGGATCATGACCCCACCCCCGAGCACCAAACCATCATCTCCCAAACCATCCACAACCTCATCACCTCAGGTGACCTCCCACCCACCGCCTCCAACCTCATCGGTCCCCAAACCTGCACCACCCGCTTCTATCTCCTTCCCAAAATCCACAAACCTGAATGCCCTGGTCGACCCATTGTCTCTGCCTGTTCCTGCCCCACCAAACTCATCTCCACCTACCTAGATTCCATTTTCACCCCCATGGTCCAGGAACTCCCTACCTACGTCCGTGACACCACCCACGCCCTCCACCTCCTCCAGAACTTCCAATTCCCCAGTCCCCAACACCTCATTTTTACTATGAACATCCAGTCCCTATAAACCTGCATTCCCCATGCAGATGGCCTAAAAGCCCTCTGCTTCTTCCTGTCCCGCAGACCTGACCAATCCCCCTCCAATGACACCCTCATCCGCTTAGCCGAGCTCATCCTCACCCTCAACAACTAAGCATTTCTGATGAAGGGTCTAGGCCCGAAACGTCAAGCTTTCCTGCTCCTATGATGCTGCTTGGCCTGCTGTGTTCATCCAGCTCCACACCTAGTTATCTCTTACCTTCAAACCTTGTCCCTCGCACCTTAAACCTATGGCCCCTGGTAACTGACTCTTCTACCCTGGGAAAAAGCTTCTGACTATCCAGTCTGTCCAGGCCCTTCATAATCTTGTCGATCTCTATCAGGTCCCCCCTCAACCTCCATCGTTCCAGTGAGAACAATGCAAGTTTCTCCAACCTCTCCTCATAGCTAATGCCCTTCATACCAGGCAACAGCTTCTGTACTCTGTCCAAAGCCACCACATCCTCTGCTAGTGTGCGGCCAGAATTGAACACAATATTCCAAATGCGACCTAACTAAGGTTCTATAAAGCTGCAACATTACATGCCAATTTTTAAACTCAATGCCCCAGTCGATGAAGGCAAGCATGCCATATGCCTTGTTGACTACATTCTTCACCTGCATTAGCAGTGATTCATTTCAGTGACCTGCATCCCTTTACACCCAGATTCCTCTGCCTGTCAGTACTCTTAAGGGTTCTGACATTTACTGCTTATTTTCCATCTGGATTAGACCTTCTGAAATATACCACCTCATATTTTTCCGGATTAAACTCCATCTGCCATCTCTCTGCCCAAGTCACCAACTGATCTCTATCCTCTATAGTAAATGTGTAGGAACTTGCTCTAGTCATAATATGCACTTCCAAATGTATTGTTAAAATATCCTAAGTATTAGATTCGAGTAATTTCCCAATTATTGATATATCAGGTTAACTGGACTGAGATAGTGGGAACTGCAGATGCTGGAGAATCTGAGATGGTCGTTCTCAGGTTTTCCCTCTCTAACCCTAACCCTAACCCTAACCCTAACCCTAACCCTCTCTCCTGCCTTCCTTGATCAACCATTGAACATTAGATAAATTCCAACTTGAGGCATCATGCCCAAATCAGAGAAACTTTGGAATATCCTAGCCAGTGCATTTACTGTCCTTGTACCTACCTCCTTTCAAATCTTAGGCTGGGGTTTATCCAACAAATTAGACAAAATCAACATGGTTTGAAAAAAACAGTGATTGTGTTTGACAGTCAAATTTCTGCAAAGATGTAAATAGTTAGCAACATAGGATCACTAATAGGTCATTCAGCTCGAGTTAACTTTGCTTTTCAATTACATCAAAGCGAAGCATCCACCTCAGTGCCAATTTCCCTCACCATCTGTGATGCACTTTGGGAAGAATAATAGGAAGGCAGAATACTGGGTCAATGGAAAGATTCTTGGTAGTGTGGATGTGCAGAGGGATCTTGGTGTCCAGGTACATAGATCCCTGAAAGTTGCCACCCAGGTTGATAGTGCTGTTAAGAAGGCATACGGTGTGTTAGGTTTCATTGGTAGAGGGATTGAGTTCCGGAGCCGTGATGTCATGCTGCAACTGTACAAAACGCTAGTGCGGCCTCACTTGGAATATTGCATACAGTTCTGGTCGCCCCATTACAGGAAGGATGTGGAAGCATTGGAAAAGGTGCAGAGGAGATTTACCAGGATGTTGCCTGGTCTGGAGCGAAGGTCTTATGAGGAAAGGCTGAGGGACTTGGGTCTGTTCTCATTG